>KK117081.1:546244-582551 GCA_000611955.2 Stegodyphus mimosarum | reverse complement strand
CTTTATTTAATTTCTTAAAATATAATGCAAGACACTAACACTTATTGACATTATAAAATATCTGTCGTTTTATAAATTAACTGATGATATATCTTAGTGTTTAGAAAACTATATTTCATTTTACGGATAGATTAAATAAAAAAGAAAAACGGAATGCATAATATAATATTATCGTTAGATTCGTTAAACCGTAATAAAAAATAACACAATATACTACGCCAATAGTTCTACTTAAATTTTTACAATTTCTGAATTTATTAAGCTACTTAGTCCTGCAAACAAGCAGCTTTCGCGAGCCGTCTTTACTCACAATTCGTCATTTATCAACACTTTAATGTAAACAAACTGTTAGCTTCCAGTTAGGGATGGCTGAAATTTAGTTTGAAGGCCGGCAATCATTGATATAACAGAGGAGAAACATTTGCTCCCCGTGAACTCTTTCCTTCCGGGGGACGTGGGTCGGTTTCCTAAATGAAATGGGGAAGCAAAGGCGGGGGAGAACATACTATTTTCCTGCAGGCAAGTTGGAAAAAAACCTGATCTGGAAATGACCTTACTCAGCTGCAGCCAGCTCAACAGCTTACCCTTAAAACCTCCCTCAAGAGAACTCGCGATAACCCTGTCGGATAAATTAGAATTTGGCATGTTTCCAAAGTTCCGATTGGCGATAATATTTGGCGAGATTTTAGAGTTCCTTTTTTTCCGTTCCTTATTTTCCTAGTGACATTTTTTCCTTTCCTTATTTTCCGGGGACATTTTTTCCGTTTCCCTTTTTTCCGGGTGACATTTTTTCCGCACACCATTTTACATGCAGACATTCAAATGAATGTTATTTTAACCAGATCACATATCTGCAACATACACATTTTAATACTCAGTGTGCAATATTTGATTTACCATTAAATAATTCTTGAAATCTTAAGATACATGTTTTAAAATTTCTATTTGAGCAACACTAAGGATTAATCCTCATTTTAACATTCCTCAACTTCGAACATTCTATTAAAATCACTAGAAATATTAAATACTTAATGTATTAATACATAAATTAAGAAAATTACTATATACACAGCAATAAAAGACAATAAATTATAAAATATAAATAACTTACTTTTATTTTACATTATTTACATCCACCAGTTAACTTGCAGCATTAAATTATGTATGATATTTACACTGAAATCTTACAACATAATTAATTAACTTGGAACATTACTTCCATTATGTATTGCTAAAATGCATAAAAATTAGTTAAATAACAGTCCTAATCAACTTCTTCTATTGTTGGTCCACTAGAATGTGCAGATTGATTTGGATTTGCATTGAAGCTCGCTCCTCCCTGATGAAGTTTTGTCATGAGTGGCGACAGTTCAGCCTGCACTTCTTGCATCTTGTGGTCAATTTCTTCCTTCTCAGCAAGGGTATTATTGTCCAACCACTGGATCACAGAATCACATGTTTCTTTTACCTTGGCTTTATCAGTTGATGATAGTCTATCATCTGATGCTGAATCTGCAGCTTGTTTCACACCATACACGTAACTTTCCAAAGCATTACGGGACGCAATCTTCTCTCTCTGCTCTGCATCTTCTTTTTCATACTGCTTGGCTTCCTCCAGCATTCTTTCTATCTCTTCTTTAGATAGGCATCCTTTATCATTGGTAATGCGGATGCTCTGAGATTTGCCGGAACTTTTTTCCATAGCTGATACCTGCAGGATTCCATTAGCATCCAGATCAAATGTCACTTCGATCTGAGGTACACCTCTCGGTGCAGGAGGAATACCAGACAATTGAAACCTTCCAAGTAAATGGTTATCTTTAGTCATTGCTCTTTCTCCTTCATATACTTGGATGTCAACTCCTGGCTGATTATCAGAATATGTTGTAAATACCTGAGACGTCTTGTAAGGAATTCGAGAATTTCTTTCAATAATCTTGGTCATTACGCCACCTGCTGTTTCAATACCCAGAGAAAGAGGAGCTACATCTACCAGCAGTACATCTCTGATCTTCTCATCGGTATTACCAGTCAGAACTGCAGCTTGTACAGCCGCTCCATAAGCTACTGCTTCATCAGGATTAATCGACATGCACAGTTCTTTTCCATGGAAAAGTCTTTCAACAGCTTTTGTATTTTTGGAATGCGAGTTGAGCCACCAACTAGGACAACATCATGGATACTGCATTTATCCAATTTTGCATCCTTTAAGGCTCTTTCTACTGGTTCCAGAGTTGAACGGAATAAATCCATACATAATTCCTCAAACCTTGCTCTAGTTATTTTAGAGTAGAAATCAATGCCTTCAAACAGGGCATCTATTTCAATACTAGCTTCTGAACTGCTTGACAAAGTTCTCTTTGCTCTTTCACAAGCTGTTCTCAGTCTTCTTAAAGCACGAGGATTTGACCGCAGGTCTTTCTTATGCTTACGTTTGAACTCTTCAATAAAATGTGCCACCATTCGATTGTCAAAGTCCTCTCCACCCAAATGAGTATCCCCAGCTGTAGATCTTACTTCAAACAGAGAGCCTTCATCGATTGTTAAAATTGAAACATCAAAAGTACCTCCACCCAAGTCAAAGATCAACACATTTTTCTCACCTTTTAAATTTTTATCTAAACCATATGCTAAAGCAGCAGCTGTTGGTTCATTAATAATTCTCAACACATTCAATCCTGCAATTTTGCCTGCATCTTTTGTTGCTTGTCTTTGAGAGTCATTGAAATATGCAGGAACAGTAATCACAGCATCAGTAACTTTCTGACCTAAGTACATTTCAGCAGTCTCTTTCATTTTCGTCAGCACCATAGCACTGATTTCTTCAGGATTAAACAACTTGTGCTCACCTTTGAACTCGGCACAAATCTTTGGTTTTCCACCTTCATTAATGACCTTAAATGGCCAGTTTTTCAGATCTTGTTGGATTTTGGGATCATCATACTTCCTCCCGATTAGCCTTTTAGCATCGAATATTGTATTTTCGGGATTTAATGCAACTTGAGATTTCGCGGCGTCACCGATCAGTCTCTCAGTCTCTGTAAAAGCAACATAACTCGGTGTCGTGCGATTGCCCTGATCGTTGGCGATGATCTCCACATTTCCATGCTGGAATACCCCAACACAGGAGTACGTTGTACCTAAGTCGATGCCAATAGCTGGCGCCTTCCCACTCGGCATTTTGCAGTTTCACTCGAATACTTTTCTTCGTAGTGTAATAAAATTTGTTGAAAGAACTTCAGCTGAAAGCACCGCAAGAATTTCTCAATAAGAAGCAGAAGTATGAGGCAAGTAAAGCTCACGTTAATATGCACCACGATTTTCGTTCGCAAAATTCTTTCTTAAACATGCTGTAACTCGGTCGTCTGGCTTATTTATATTATTCCGTCGCATTTCGAGAAAATTCTCCATGTTTCACGATCAATTGCTAGTGCTGCCATCTATCGCAGAATTTTCTGGAAATTTCTGCGGCTCATTCCAAAGCACATACTTTGCTATTCCAGGATCCGCAATGACGTGTAAGGTATTTCCAGAAACATCTAGAAATTGTTTGGCTACTCAGATGCTGCCATCTGTGAATGCAATTTATAACTGAAACATGGTCTCGCATTTAAAGCTTTGGTTAGGTATTTAATTAAAAATTTAGTTTCTGGAAGTTGTTATCAAGGCTAAAATTAGAAATTTTGTACAGAATTACTTGATATTAACGTGTAATATCTATCAGTAAATAAATTAAAAAATAATGATGCATAAACTCTCAAAAGATGAATGCCATATTCTGTTTTAAAGAGGCATAAAATGTTAGTAAAGAAAGATTTCTCAAACATCCCAGGTTAATTGTTATTGCCATCTTGTTTGAATGGGGGGGGGTCTTTATGTGTTCATATGCACTTTTATTGGTATAAGGTATTAATTTTTAGGTGTAAAAAATGTTTCAGTTCATCCTAAAAAAGCTTGTATTTTATTTTTCTTATTAGTACTTTGATGATAGCAAACAATTTGTGAAACTGTAATTCCGCATATTCAAATGTAATCTTAAGTTGTAAATATTGTGCACTTTGAAATCTGATTTATTAATTTACTCAACTATTTCTTTAATTTATGCAAGTGAAAATCTCAACATTAGTAAAAATATATTAAGATAATGTTTAACTAAAATAATTATAGAGTTCTAATATGACAAAACAATTAAAATTTTTAAATATTCATGCATTAAAAAGTTTGATTTCTTTAAAAAGACATTAAATGTGAAATATTATATATACATATTACTTTATCTGTAATGCCTGAATTTGAAATAAATGGGAATAGTTTTTATACTAGAAGTTCAAAGTGAGAAAGGATTATTAGGTTTTGATATACTGAAAACGTCTTTTTTTTTAAATCTGAAACTATATAAAGTTTTAATATGATATAATAGCCACAGCAAATTAAAACCTGATTTTTGTTAAAAATCTTGGAAGTTTTATAATTTTGGACACTAAATGTTTATCATTTCCGCATCAGCTTCAAATCTTGTCTTCCAATCAATTGTGAAATAAAAGCTTTTCTGAAAATTACAAATTGCCATCTGGCTTGCTTATAATGTATATATATATTTACTTTATTTAAATTAACAACTACTATGAAAAATTAATAAGCATATTTAAAAGTTAGTAAACTCATCAATTTACTCTATTTTCCTATATGAAAAAGCATATTTTTTTTCTCTTAAAGGTTTCATGTTGTTTCACAAATAAAATATTTTGCAATTTTAAAATAAAATTTTTAAAGATTATGAATGAGATATCATTACTGTACAGATCTTATTAAATTAACAATAAAATTAATATTAAAGCAATAATTAATATTAAAATTTAAATTATGAGTGAAAGTAACTAATTTTTATTTTTGTATTTTCCCACTGAACTTTCTAACGAACATAGTTGTAGTACTAAAATTTACTTTTCAGTTTGCATGAATTACTTTTTCAATAACAATTAAACTAACAATCCTGCATTTAAAATGGATTCTTATATGCTCTGTGCCTTCCAAAAATAGATTTTTATAAAAGGACCAAGTGGGAAAAAGAAATTATTGCTGCTGGTCTCATCAGAGATTTCAAAGAGTTACATAATAGTTATGATTTTTCTAACATGCACCATAATTCTGTATTTTCCCTTAGAAATTTAATAGGATCTTCTTCTTAGGAATGTTATATTACAGAACAGCAGGTAAATAAGAAACTAAAGAAATACCACTGATCCTTTGTCATTATAAAATTCAAAACTGCAAAGAAGCTTAAAAGATTTCTTTTTTGACTTCTTAACTGTATGATATTAGGATTAGATATCAGGTAATCCCCTCAAGTAATGTAATTTTTTAGACAAGGCCTTGTTGAAACATGTTGATTTTAATGGATACACATTTGGGCAAAAACAGCTTCATTCAGATAAATTCTAGCTGAGAAATATCCAGGTACTGATTGGTTGCTTTAATAGCTCCTCATGAAAATGTTGGTTACAGAACAGCATATCAAATATGTCATGCTTTATTTATGAGTATCTGAAAATGGCTACAGTGAGCAAATGCTATAAAAATGTGGTTGAAGTGTATGGTAAATGTGTTGTGAATATTCGACAGTGCCAAAGATGGTTCTATGAATTTTGACTAAGCAACTTTAGCTTGAAAGATGCGAGCCACTTTCGGCACCCCATCTGCTTTGATAATCACTGTATCGAAAGAAATCCATATGCAACTACTGAAGAGTTGTCAGAAGAGGTTAATTCTTCACTTGAAATCCCGTCTAAGCTTGGTAGGTTGATTTTTTGTGAACTTACTCAAAAAGCAATGTAAGCATGTGCACTGCTCTTCATTAATATATATATATATATATATAAAACTTTTTTTTAACCATCTAGTGAATGCATGGTTTGAAACCTGCAAAATTTCACTGATGGAAAATAATATAATTTCCATAAAGAACTTGAAGAGGGCCTTCAAGACGTTTTTTCAAAAAGCTGGCTGATTTCTTTAAATAAATAAATAAATACTTTGTTCAAGATTAAAAAACCTTTATTATACTAAGTACCTTTACCATCCTTTACTATACTAAGCACCTTTCTCATCTAATTATAATGGAAATGAGAGCATAACTGTTCAAATGTATAATTTCTTTTACTAAACTATATTATAAGAGAGTTATACTATTGTGATCAGTGTACCTTGTGAACACTGGATTATTGGAGAGGAGATACAAGGAATACACTTCCAGCATTTTTTTTATAGTTTAAAAATTGTATAGTGAAGTATTAATATTGTTGAGGAGTGGGGACAAAAGGATACAATATTTCACTTCTAAATTTTTATTTAAAAATATAATAGTATACTTGTCAAGCATTAGGTGACCCATTACATTTCTGAGGGAGAAGCATTTTTGGCTAGATTGCCAGTTGCCAAATGAAGCGAAAATTTTGCTGTAGCAAAAACAGTTGTCATGGGACATCCATTCAACAAGGAATTGCCAACAATCAAATTATCTTGGCCCCAGAGATTGATAAATTTTGGTTTTTTACCTTTTGCACAGGATCAGTGTTTAATTTTTCAGATTGTGCAAGATTATTAGATACTTTTCTGTTATGTGCCTACCGCACATTTTGATGGGTTTTTTTTATGGGTAAATAATTTTAGTTATAAAAATGATGACACACAAAAGGTACTTTTCCATTATGTACACACATCCCCCAAATCCATGGAAGATGCATATTGGAAAAGTACAGATTATTATCATGAATCTTTTCATTAAGCTACCTGAGTATTACTCCAACAAATCTGACAATGAGATAAAGCCACATTACCCATAAGAAATATATATTTTTATGAACAGTTATTTTTATATCACTATTCATTTTTTTACTGAATCTGAATGCTTTGTTATAACTTATTAATGTTCCCATTGCACTATTATAGCTGTATTTATGAAAAATGAATTCAGATTCTTTTCCAAAAATCATCACAAATATTTTACTTCAAATTACAGAAACCTGTCTTCTAATGTTTTTATATATTTAATTAGACATTAATAATGACAGCAATCAAAATCTTAAGTGGAATGTTTAAATAAAGTATTGAATAAAATTATCAAAATCTAGAAATTTGCTATATGTATTATATTTTATATTTTAATAATAAGAAACAGTCATAATGCATATAAATAAAACATTATTTACACACCGAGTAAAAATTTATTTCAAATTTTTCAAGTACTTAAGAACCACATCAAAAACCAATTACAGCCTAAAAAGAAAAGAAAGAAAAATTTTACGTCATCAGTTTTTCTATTTAACACATCAAAAACAGAAATATTAAACAAACTAAATGATGTAATTATGTTTAAAATTATTGAGAAATAAATATTTTATCTATATTTTGCTTTTCAGAAAAGAATAGTATTCTGATTTAAATTGGCTTTTAAACATAATTAAATGCTTATGAATTTTATTTCAATAATATTTTGCAATTTTCTTCATAATGTAGGAAATACCTTTAGATTTAAGTATCAGTTCCAACCCTAGATTCACACTACATGTGAAAGGGAAAACTGCTGTTAAATGAATCATTATAGATGTATATTCATATTATACATTCTATAACAAAAAAAATCGACACACCAAGAAATTTCAAAGCAATCATCCGATTGCTTTGAAATTTCATATGCATAAATATTTTAATCAAATATGCAAATGATTAAAATTTGGTGTCCAATGAATGAATAGTGTGATCTCCAGTGCATTGGAACTGCACATCCAACAAATGTATATAAGGAGCTGTGCTTGAACTGCTGTTTCATTGATATTTAGGATACCTTTCAATGACTGAAAAAATGCCTCACCACAGGATTTGAGCTCATTACGAGCAACTGTTAGAGCTTGAAAGAGGCAGGTTAGGCAAATTGGAGAATCGTTCGTCATATGAGTCGAAGTGATGCGATGATTAGAAGATGCTGGCAAGAATGGGTGGACAATGGCAGATTTCAGTGTCATGATGGTAGCGGTTGACATAGGGCCACAACAGATAGAGAGGATAGAGTAGCTGTCAGATCAGCTGGTACAGTGCCTGATTCATCGCTATCAGCCATCAGACTTGCAACCCGCACACAAGTGTCCACCATGACTATTCACAGATGGCTGATAAGAGTGAAATGTAAGCTTGTATCGACCATTACGCCACCTGCCACTCATGCCTGCACAGTGTCAAGCCAGATTACAGTGGTGCTTGGCTTAATCAGGTTGGAACGATGCTGACTGAGGACGTATAGTCTTTAGCAATGAATCTCGCTTCAAACTGTGTCATGATGATCATTGAAGACGTGTCTGGGGATACTCAGAGCAGCATGCCGATCTTGCTTTCACTACTGCATGCCACACAGGCCCTCAACCAGGAGTTATAGTCTAGAGTGCTATTTCTCTTGTTAGCCGGACTCCTTTGGTCATCATTAGAGGCACACATACAGCACAGCGGTACATCAACAACATACTGACACCTGTTTTGCTATCGTTCCTTTTGCAGTACTCTGGTCTTATTTTTCAGCAAGATAATGCTAGACCACATATGGCACGTGTTGCTACGAATTGTCTTACAGCTTGTTAAACACTTTCTTGGCCAACCAGGTCTATATCTGGAATATGATAAGAAGGCGACTGCATCTACCAGGGAATGTTGATGACCTAGTCCGACGAGTGGAGCAAATTTGGCAAGAAATACCGCAAGAGACCATCTGGGAGCTTTATCAGTTTATGGCACACCGTGTGGCAGCTTGTATCCAGGCTAGAGGTGGGTCAACACCTTATTGAGCTTGTTATTTTGTAACTATGTTTCTTTGAAAGAAATCATTCAATTGTTCTGAAATTTTAATTATTTTCTATTCTGTATAAATCTTCTTATCCACCAATTTTTATCTCCATTGGAAAACTCCTTCTTGGTGCATCGATTGTTTTGTTATAAAGTGTATATTATGTATATTTCTAGCTTTGACTATGAATGTTTCTAACCTTGTACTGTTGTCATGTTCAGATAATCCAAAGTATAGTTCTACTATTTGATTTGGCTTAGACCTGTATTCTATTGCCAAGTTGTCAGATATTTTACTAGCAATTTTCCAATATAAGTTATGTTTATTTTTTCTACATGTTAGAGAACTAATGTAATATAAATATTTATAACCATTTTAATCTAATTTATTGCATTTTTGATGTTCTATATTGTTGTAATATTTTACTTGCTTATTTGTTTACTTGAACTAATGTAATATAAATATTTATAAACATTTTAATCTAATTTATTGCATTTTTGATGTTCTATATTGTTGTAATATTTTACTTGTTTATTTTATCCATCTAGTGTTTTTATAATAGTAATTTACAGTTTATTCTGCATTTAATGTTACTTGTGGCCACAAGTCTTGTATTCAAGTGTTTGTTTTTTGCATAGAATTATAGATCTTTTAATTCTGAGTGCAGCAGTTTTGGAATTGTAAAAATAACTCAGGAAAATAAATCGGGGAATTTTATTCCTAAGGAGTTTTAGCGATTTCACAACAACTTGGCAATGTTGTAGAATATTCGTAAAAATCCATTTTCGAAACCCTATGACTGATTCTTCAAGAAGCTTCCAAAGCTCCTGCTGCTGAGTATAAATACAGGTCGGGCAGCTAGGGAGTTCAGTTGTGAAACAGTTGCAAAACAACTATGAAACTCAGTGGTTAGCTGAACTAGGAGTTAGGATTTCACCCTGAGAGTAATTTGAGGAACTTTGCAATTTATTTCGTGGTTAAGGAGAAACTGCATTCTCCTTGAGTTATTTGCAGACATTATTGTGCTGTGTGTACTAGTTTTTGTGCATATTTTCCTAATAAATTGTTCATTTCTTCCTGCTTATCTGGACTTATTATTCAAAGAAACATCAATGATCCCATAGCTCCTAACAGTATGTTCTTTAGCAAATTTTTGGTTGGGCAGATGATTAATACCAGGCCTTCTAAAATGTGAAATAGGAAAATTTGAAATTCTTGCAACTGTCATTTATAATTCAATTTTTCAACAGCTTCCATCTGTTGGGGAATCATATTATGAAATTTCAGTGTATTCAGAGTTGGCAACTTTTTCTTAAAACTAGCAGACTTTCAGTTTTTCACCACAACTCAGCAAATCTCCTTTTTAATTCATCTGAATTTAGATCAAATGCAAACTAAGAATATATGTTGTTTGTTCCCTAAGCAAAGGAAAAGTAAATGCTATAAAATTTTTTGAATGAGAAAACTTCAAAAAGAAACTAAGGGAACGGCTTTGTCATTTCTTAATGAAACTTAAAGGTGTTTAGATTTCATTTTTATCTAAGTGATTTTAAGGGTAATTTTGATTTAATTATTATTAACTTTATATGTTTTAATATATTAAAGAGATTTGTACAGCATTTTATGATGACTTAACAATGTTTGATATGTAAATATTTGAATTTAATTTTACCTTAAATTTGTAAATGATATATTATCAATGATTGTAAGTACATTAATTATTGACTTTATTTTCTTTACGTTTCAAGCATTAATAAAATATCATCTGTTATTGGTTTTCATCAAAAAAAAATTTTAAAAAAATTACAAAACAATAAAACTATCCCAAAACTATAGCTAAAGTATTATATCTGTTATCTTAATATTTCACATTAAAATCATGTTGTAGGTACTTAAATAATACAGATTATCCATTTGACTTTACATCATATTCACAGTTCTTTTGAAGTTGCATCACTGCATAGCACGAAAATCATATTTAAGTTTTGGCAGATGTAATTTACAATAAGTTTACAATAAGTGAGGTGGATGTGAAACAAACACAATAAATGTGACGCATACGAAACATTGGATCTTATTAAAAATTCAAAGATGATGGTACTGCATGTACCATGTAAAATTTTTTGAATTTTTCTCAATGATTTTGATGGCGATTTATTTTTTTATTTCTCAAGACTAAATTCAGAATGCACAATAGCCTAATTACTAATCCACTGTCTACTTAATTGGAAAATTTCAAGTCAAACACACCAGCTGGTGTTTACATAATCGAGAAACATGTGTAGATATCGATGTAGATTATATTTCCCTTTTGTACATCAGTAAAAATAATATAATAATGAAGATTTACAAGTAGACTTTTAGATTTTTTTATTAACATCAGTATATACATTTTTTGTTCATAACATGCTTAAACTTACAAAAATCCAATTTACATTATTTCCCACTCATTTTTTGTAATAATGGTGTTTTCTCAAAAGAGTCCGGCAGACGTTTCACAGCAGTATCCAAAAGGTTTTCATAATTAGATTTTTCATTCTTCTTGCAGTTCAAAAAGATGGATTTTTTCAGATCTAGTAGAAGATTTGAGAACAGATTTTGTTTTTCAAATTCAGTAATTGAAACCAAGTGACAAACATCTAGAAAAATGTTCATTAATGAGTGTGAATGCAGGGTTTCTTCTTTCAAAATACTCTGCAATAATAACAATAACAAAAATAAGTAGAAGCTAGAAAAACTGCAAAAACTAACAAAAAATAGAAAATTAGAAAATTTTGTAATGCTAATTTAAAAAATAGACTCATTGTTATGTATATGTAGTATTTGGAACTTTCTGTTAATGTCTCTAGCCTAATTTTTTATTACCATGTACATAAAGTAGATATCAGTATAATTTATTTTTCTTTCTTTCATTAAATCTTATATACTCTTTTTGACATTATAAAAAGGCGATTTTTTTTTCCATGATTAAAGGAATTTGTATTTTTACTTAGCAACAAAATTTTAAACTTTATAATTTAATTAGATTTTCAGCACAGTTGTTGAAATATGTGGTTGTAATAAAAGTTTTCCACCAAAAAACGTTCTTAATAAAGTTGGGGGAGGGGAACATGAAAGCAATACCTTTAGTGGGGGTAGTAATCACCACCTAAATCTATGATTTTCTGCAAACGTTTTGGTAGTTTTTCAAAGCCTTTGACCCAGAAACTTAGTCGCTGCAAGTTCAAAAACAGATCAACCTCATTTCGAATGTCCTCTGCAAAATGGAAAATAGTACCAGCAAGATGTAGATGCAGGTGTGAAAAAAGATTAGGTCCTAAGGAGCAATGCCAGGGCTATATGGTGAGTGTGACAAAAGATCCCATTCGAGTCCATATAGAGTCCAGCCAGTGAATGCAGACACATGTGGTCTTGCATTATCTTGATGGAACATTACCTTTTTGCACTGAAACTTAGTTTGACAGTTTTCCTTGATAGCAGTGTGAAGACGGACTAGCATTTCGTTGTACACCAACTGTCGAGTAAATATAAAGCATGATCTTCTTGTTAGTAGATTAAAAGATTAGGTCCTAAGGAGCAATGCCAGGGCTATATGGTGAGTGTGACAAAAGATCCCATTCGAGTCCATATAGAGTCCAGCCAGTGAATGCAGACACATGTGGTCTTGCATTATCTTGATGGAACATTACCTTTTTGCACTGAAACTTAGTTTGACAGTTTTCCTTGATAGCAGTGTGAAGACGGACTAGCATTTCGTTGTACACCTAACTGTCGAGGGTTTTATCTTCTCCCATATACTCTTTGCAGATCAATCCATGACAATCCCACCAAATATAAAGCATGATCTTCTTGTTAGTCAAATTGTACTTTGCGATGCTGCCGATGGGCTCAGCGGGTGCAGATCAATTCCCTTTCTGGCGTGGGTTGTTGAAGTAAATCTACTTTTTATCACAAGTCACAATCCGATCCAGAATTTTGTCCTTGCATTGATATTCGAGAAGATTAGTGCATGTGGCACCCAGTGATTGAACTTGTATGTCAAGTTTATGCGATGCACACTGTGACTAATGAACATAGCATTAATGTATACCTCCTTAGCAAGCTCTCAAGTGGTTGCATACTCATCTTTTTCCATAAGTTCTTGCAGGAAGGTCTCTGAACATCAGTAGGCTGGCCAGAGTGCTCTCTTTCTTGAATTTCATAGTCCTTGTTTTTAAACTTTCAGTATCAAACCTTCACAGTGTCATGTGATATAACATTAGTACCTAAAGTTGTACATATGATTTGGTGACATTGCGTAGCAGATTTTTTGCAACAGAACTGGAATTAAAATCATGGTTCTAATCTCGTAGCGTGATAGTTCCATTTCAGACACCTTGCACTTAATGATAATGATGTTTTTTTTACAAATTTCAACACAGTGTTGTAAAGCAAGTGATAAAATATGATTAACCCCTTAACGATCGGATAATTTTCAAGAAAATGGTCATAAAAGTGCCTATTTTTTATTGAAGAAAATAGTATAAAAATTAATGTATGTACAATATATGCATTCATTTTTAATGTTTGGATTTTTTTTAGCTTCAAATTTAAAAAAAAAATAATTTTTTAGGAAAAGCCAACATTCAGGGCTATTTTGACTGAATGTTGGTTTTTCAGTAAGCCATCAAAATTTAAGAAATATGTGTTTTAAACATTAAAAGAGAATTTTATTAAACTTACACATAATATAAATAAAGCTTAGTATTTTTTTCTTATGTGATAAATTTCAAAGCATGAGATGCAAAGGCCAACGCACAATCTGGACAGTAGTACCGAGTTTCCTTCCTACATCTCTTATTGTTTTCATCTCTTCTGGAACAACAAACTTCGCATTCTCTTGATGGTTGCCGTTTCGTATCAGTTGGGGGTATCTGTCTAATAAAATGTCTTTCAATCAAATGGTTTGGATTATCCTCCAAGCTTGGCCAGCCTCTTTTTGAAATGGTATCTGATGACTGATACATTTCAATAAGTTCATCTACTAAATATAAATCAAGTACCAAATGGGATTTTTTTCTGCCTTGTTTTTTGTAAACAAGATACGAGTTCAAAATAGTTTGGTCTAACAAATGAAAAAATATTTTCTTATAATATTTCTTTCCTCTTTTTCGAGCAATAGAGTAATCTCCAAGATACTGGTGTACAATATCTACCGCCCCCATATTTTTATTGTAATCTGTGACAATTCTAGGTGTTTTTACAACTTTGTTATGACACTGTACATCTACCATGTCATTTGTGTGAGCTGTAGATAGCATGGTAACATCTTTCCACTTCATGACAAGAAAAAATCTGCCTATGGGAAGGGATGTCATCATGGAGAACTTTCTATGGGAAACTGGCTCATATGGGGAAAACCATAAAAACGCCCATGCACAGGGTTGCCACTCAAACAGGAGAATAGAATTCCCTGACTTTTCCATGTGTGTTTCAAGAAAATTCCAGGCTCTCTGCATAGTGCACATTGGCTGTGCTGAGGGTAAAATAAAAAATTCAAAATTTGTAAACACAAAAATTTTCCAATTACATATGGCTTTATTTAATTACATATATATATATATACACACACCCCCAAAGCATTACTTTTATAACTATAATAGGAATTGTTTACTCCACTGAGGATCCAGAATAGATTCGGCCCAATCGGAATTAAAAAATGTCTTTTCTGCAGACATTATTTATCTAAAAGAAGAAAGAAATCTGCTTAATGGTATTTTAAAATAAATTCAAGTATTTTATTTAGTAGCATACATATGTAAAAAATATGTGCACTAAATTTCGTGATGGTATGTCATCATAGTGCTAGAATTAGTTTCACAAGTATGCCAGAAAAAATTGCCTGAAATTTGAAAGTATTTTTAACTAATAATAAATTAATTTAGAAGGAAGCGAATACATTAAATGATACCAATAACATGAAAATAAAGTTAATTACTTAAGGATTAAAAATTGAATTACAAAAATCAACAATATTTTGGCGAATATAGATATATTAAATGGTTAGCATAACTGGCTGACTATTTTTTTTAATTTTACAGCAAAATGACAAATAAGGCATTTAAGAAAGAAGAAAAGGTTTAAACAATTTTTTTAATACAAGAATGGAGGAGGGGGGATTATTTACCTTCGTTCAACATGCACTGCACATGTGATTCTCTGGATTCTCGAGGTTACTGGAAACCAAAGATGTTGGAAACCTACTTTGCCTTTTTAAAAGACAATCTGATTGGCACTGCGAAATTGGCTCTATGCCAGCAGTTCGAATATTGCTCACGCGATGCATGATTCACCAAGAAAGTAATTGTTTCCAACGGCATGAAAATCGTTGTTTGGGGAAACTCCATGCGAAATTGCCTGATTTGTGCAGATTTTGACTAAAGTGTTTAAATTCCCTGACTTTTCCCTGAATTTTTTGGTCAATTTTCGAAATCCGTGACTTTTCCCGGTTTTTCAGGTAGCATGGTAACTTTGCATACAGCAACCTGTTGGCGAGATTCGAACCTCGGATCGAACTAACAGTGTTCAGGAACTTTACCGTTTGGCCAATGGTGGGCCTCCCTACCTAACATGCAGGAATTAAGTTGGGGTTGGGCCCAGTTGTGCAACGACCTGAGATTGCAGTACTGTCTTATAAAACTAACTAGTTATCCTCATAACATCTTTCATTGTGACAGTAAATGTCTGTATTTTGAAATTTTGCACAGTGCATGTTATCGTTTTCTTTCAGACCATCCTTTTCCATATATTTATTTATTTTTTATGTCTACTTAAGAGCTGTTCTATTTCTGCTTCAAGTGAGCACAACAAAACATCATTTATACCTCTCTTAATTACATATTTTCACAATTATATATACATTACTTTTCAATTTACCCTTATATGTGTTTATTCTTCAACTTAAAATAATACTAAAGCAATTTCAATTATGAAACTGACATCAGCTTAACTTTACATACTTTTCCTGACTGAAAAAAAAAAGGAAAAATTTAATTTACCCTTGAGATAGCTTTTTTTAACTTGAGGATACTCTGATCAGAATCAAGCCTTCGGAAAGAAGTAATTTATCACACAAAGGTTATTGGATTGGTTTATTTAATTATGCCAAAGCCTCAAGGGCATCTGCCTAAGGGGAAGGATGCCTTCATGGAGGACCTTCTAAAGGAAACGGGCTCATATACACATTATACATGAGGAAAACTATGAAAACGCCCATGCAGCCAGCCTGTTCGTTGGGATTCGAATCCGGACTAGACTATTGGTTTTCAGCCCCACAGGTTATTGGGATCCACATGCATAAATTCTCCAAGGCTTAAAAAATGCCTAGAGTTTAATTCAATAAACCTTACATATTCTGTTCTCTTTGAAACTGTCACAGTTAATTTTAATTTCCCTAAGCATACTTTCTTAGTCCTTCGAGACAGTCAGGAAAGAAATTTGTGTGTACACTTATTTGTAGGTCCCAACAGAAATATTGTCTCCTTTGCTCATTAATGACGCATTTCATCAAATGGGCAGAAAAGCATTTTTTCCACACTAACGGCCACCCTTATGTCTGATTTTACCGTTGCATGAATGCCAAATAAGTCTATAAAGATGATGATTTTACATTTGATTAGGATTATGTTAATTTGAAGAAAGTGACTCACACTGACATCATTGCTTGATTTTCATAATGAAAGAACTAAAAAATATCAGAGAGTAGTAATAAAGAGGAAGCTTATAACCATTTTTATAACTATGACATAACCCAGAGATAAACTTGACACTTGTATGATTGCAGAATTGCATTTAAACAAAGTAATTTGAATGAAAACACAAAAACGGCACTAAAAATAAGCGATAACATTTGTACAAGGCATTCCAGAAAATCCCAACAAACTAATATATATAATGCATTTATTATTTCAATCAAGATTATAGAAATCTTTATTAGTATGTGCATTCACACTCAAAATTTATGCCCTGATTTATTAATTTTAAAAATAGGCAAGTAAAAATGTCATATATTTCTTCAGCAATGAGTAGTTAGTCTATTTCCTTATGTCTTTACGCAGAAATATTAAGCACTGTGTTTTACTGTTCCAGCCGAAACTTTATTTGTACAGTTTTCACACTTATGCTTTTTTCTGGCAGTGAAAGCAATATTATGTTGAATTTACATTTACTGTTAATAGTACACTGAATATATTTATGTTGAAAAAGAGTACAATTAATATAATTCATGCAAAGTTATGTAGTATTGATGAAATCATGTAATTATCAATACGTTAACAAATATTTTATAGCAACAAATAAAAGTAATAGCAGTCTATCAAGAAGTAATCATCAATTTTGAATTTCTACAATTCTAACAATTATATGGCAATAATATATTTTCTAATATTATTTTCAAGTATATTTTTTATGGAGCAGTATGCTATAAACATTTTATTTCTCATGAATTTGTGATTTAATATGTTTCTTCCTTCCAACAATATACATATATATATATACATAGAGAGAGAGAAAATGAGGGGTGGTTGTGCATAATTTTATACCTATGTTCACCGTTTCAATATTAAACAGTTTATAGAAGGACTAAAATAATAATAAATACTGTTAAATTTCCAAAATATACATTACTTGGTAATATGTTGTAATATAATGAAATACAGCAACTCAAACTATCACCGCAAACCTGATTATTATGGGGATGCAATCCAAACTGTATTTTTATTGTACATCAATATGCTTATTTTGAACAGAAATTAGCTAAAATGGGTGGGGAGAGAGGCCATGGTGAAATCTTATGTGTATTCTTAAATTACAGATTACCCTTTGTGAGTTTTTTAGTTCACATCTAGCTAAATGGTTATAAAAACATTAACAAAGAATTGTGACTGTCAGTGTTTACAATATTTGATACATTATTATTCTTTTCCCAATATTTCATACATTATTATTTCCATGCCCGAGCCTTTTTTGTTCAATTTGCATCTAGCATTTTTTTTATTCTCATTAACAAAATAACTTTGATCACTGCTTTGCTGGGAAAAAAATGAATTTCATATTTTGAAAAAGTACACTGTACTGTACAATTAAAAAAAAAAAAAAACCTATTTATAACCGATTTTTCATGGATTAAGCCAAAAATGTTTCTTACTTTCATAAATATAAGTATGCTGTAACATATAGTATATTTTGCATTATTTTATTTAAGAGTGCAGTATGTAATGTAACATAATGTGCAATATGCTTTATTGTTACTTTATTTAATGCATAATTTATCAATTAAATGCAACCATAAATATATCATAAGAATATACCGTTATCACTGTACCTTTATATTGTTATATATCATTTGCTATTATTTGTGATAAGTCAGCAATTAAACAAAGCTTTTATTATATTAGTTTTGTTATAATCCATAATATAAAAGAAAAATATTTTTGAGTTCTGTAATTTGTCTTCAAATTTTTTTCTTCTATGCAAACATTTCTTACCATTTCTAGTAATATATATATTTTTTTTACAGTACTTTTAATGACAAATATTATTTATAGTTAAAAATTATTTGATAAATCCAAGAGAAATCTTGATTCTTTGATCACAAACATTCAATAAAATAATTCATTCATGAATCTATCTTAAAAAAAGAGGGGGATAATAGTTGTAAACAAAATAGTGATTTAAAATTACAGTAAGAAACGAACACATAGCAAGCAAAAGTGAGAGATGAACACTATATACTCAGACATACACATATGCATACTTTGTTAACCTATTTCAGTTTAATCTAATCAAACCTGTTCATACATATAACTAAGAAAAAGTAAAGGGAATAACTAAAACAAAGAAATTTATACCATCACAGTATTTGAGAAACAGCTTATAATGTAAGCAATTTCTGTGGGTTTATCCAGTAGAATGAAATGAAGGCAATCCAGAAGAGATGTAAACACAAGGTAAGTGCTAGAATTATCTAGAAATAAATATTTTTAGTTTTAAAACTTTGCAATTATGAAAATACATTATAAAATAGATCCACATTTTAGTTGATAAATACAAAAAATTCTTAATATTGAAAATATATACCAAATTTCTTTATTAATTTCAGTACCAGCAATAGGAGCAAAAAAATTCTTAAGGGGGGGGAATTGAAAAAAGAACACATGTTATGAAACACTAAAGTAGATCTTAGTAAGCATTTTATTTTAGCAGAAGAATTGAGTTACTGATAAGAGTGGTACTGATTTACCACTATGTGTAATATTTGTCACTTTTTTCTAAAAAACCTGGGAAATACCCAGGATCCTATGAAATCTTTTCCTGGGATTCTTCATAGTCATCAAAATCTGCATCCATATTAGTATCTGAATCTATTTCATTTTCAGAGTCTGATTCTTGCAAGCTATCTTTATCTTCATTATCTCATAATACAGTGAAACCTCGGTTTATGAATTTAATGTATACCCTAAAGGCTGTTTCAAAAATATTGTGTAAACCAAAACAATTTTTCCAATAGGAATTAATGTAAAATTAATTTTATTTATTTTTGGATCAGAGATGATTGCTTCTTAAATTTTACAACATGAAATTGTGCACAAGTTCATAGACCAAAACTAATCAAAATCATTGAATACTGAAAACAACAACAGAAAAGTTAAACACGATGTTAAACAGATGAAAATTTAATTTTACTGTAACTATATGAATGAAAATAGAAAGCATAAGTGGAAAATGATGAGAGATATATTATTAACATCAGGTCCTTGTTTTTAGAAGATAGCTTCTTTTATTTTTCATTGTCTCTGAGCGCCACTCAACTCTACTTGAGACTCAATGGGCCTCAGTTTCACTCAAAATTTTTCTAATGTGTTTGTTATTGCCTAAATTTTAAAACATTGCTTAAGTAAGAATGGCATTGTCTTAACAGAAGAAAAGGCTTGATTTTTGCTAATATTATTTAATGCTTATAATGATACATTTTGCTTGTTTAATAAGTAGATAAATAAGTAAACTGAATAAATGCATGCAACCAAAAAGTAAGTTAATCTAATAAAGAGCAAAATAAAGCAAAGTGAGTAAAATTATTAACTGAAGGATACTTCATCAATATGAAATAAATATGTTAAAAATTACACATATTTGTACTTACACTAGCGGGCTGCACCCGCTTTATTCATATATGCATCCACAAATTACTGCATGATAACGAAAACACCCATGCGTTCACCGGGATTCGAAAGTTGGACCGAACTACCAGAGTTCAGCGATTTTACCGTTGAGCCGTTAATGGGCCCTTGTATGAAGTGTAATCGCCAAAATTTTCGAATATGCT
Organism: Stegodyphus mimosarum; assembly: GCA_000611955.2. Classification (NCBI taxonomy): domain Eukaryota; kingdom Metazoa; phylum Arthropoda; class Arachnida; order Araneae; family Eresidae; genus Stegodyphus; species Stegodyphus mimosarum. Next base: position 562,359 of record KK117081.1, on the reverse strand, counting down.
ATTCCAACAGTAGATTATTTATTAAAATTCCTTTATTTAAATTCCTTCTGGTAAAGTTCAAATCCTATCTATAAATTTTATACCCAACATCTCTTTTGTAATTTTGTCTCATAACACTAAACTGTGGCCGAATTTTCGTACCTATGGCAACCAGCACAGGAAGTATCATTTTTACCTGCTTGCGCAAAATAGTGGTGTAGTGTACTCAGCTAGGGCAAAACACTCTAGGGCAATCTGCCTAAGGTGAGGAATGCCTTCATGGAGGACTTTTTAAGGCGAACTGGCTCGTATACACGTTACCCATGGGGAAAATCACAAAAACACCCATGCAGCCAGCCTGTTCTTCAGGATTTGAAAGTTGGACTGAACTACCAGTGTTCAGCGACTTTGCCACTCAGCCGCTAATGGGCCATTGTACGAAGTGTAATCATGAAAATTTTCGAGTTTATAATTCCAACAGTAGATTCATTATTAATATTCCTTTATTTAAATTCCTTTTAGTAAATTTCAACAGAATCACACACAAAATTGGATCAATTTATACATATTAATGCGTGTGCACAAATGCATGCAATGAGTGAAAATGTATTTGCATCTGAAAAGAAAAAATTATAACTGAACTAAAAAATCTTATGTATACACCGCATGACTTCCTTATACGGAATATTAAATTATACGCATTTTTTTTTGCATTTCATTTAAACATATTGAATTAACAGTTAATGGATTTTTAATTAAATTTACTTCATCAATAGCGCATAAACCACAACAGAATAAATGCATTCTTTAAAGTTCGCTATATCTATTTGCCATAGCCATACTTCGGCCCTAAACACAGACGATTAAGGACCGCTTATCTAATGCACATGCGCTCTAATGAATTTAGTTCTCACTTTGCGGTAAGACAAAAATACATAAAAGTTCGACATATTTTCATTAAAAATTGAAAGATATAGAAAAACATAAAACACCAACTACAGTTAAAATAATTAAAAAAACAGTTTTTCAATCAAAACTATATTGTAATTTGTAATTTGTATGCAAAAACCAGCTAATAACTTAAATGATAATTCCAGAATGAGTCAAGCGTAATTTAATTCACAATAATAAAAGAAGATGTTACTTTGTTGTTGCGAAGCTTACTTTCTAGAGATTGGCAACAAATCTACTATTCTGCTAAACTTCAAATGTAAACAAATATGTCCACTATCATAACCAAAAATTAGGCTTAGCCACAAAAACTTTTAACTTGTTGACAATTTCACAATTATTGCATGCAGGTTAACTAAAGGCATAAAAATCTTAACCGAAAGATAAGAACACATAATTCAATCATTTTTAAAGCAAAAAATGCACAATTTACAAACATATAAGAATAAAGAAACTGAGCTCTCTGAGTTGAGTAACAAAGTGGATATATATATATACTTTTGATGCAGCCGATTGCAACCAAAATGTACATCTACATGTTATAGCAGTCTTATATACAAAATTTCAGCATTCTGGGGCTAGTCCTTTTTTAGTTATTCGAGATACATACATGCATAAGTATGTACGGACGTACGCACAAACGCCACGAATAAATCTCTTCAGAATCCATTTTAAAGCAGTTTTATAATTTTATTGCGGAAAAAAGAGTCTTTTATTCTGTCCTTATGTTTAGATATTCAAGAAAGCATTTCTAACAGGAGCTGATGCGTTGTTTGAAGGATTTTGTAATAAGCAAGAAATTATTACAGCAATACAAATGTGTAGTTATCTAACGATACAACTACTAAATACAAATGCTATCAACTAATTTATAAAGTCAGTTGAATGATGATATGCAAAAATATGAATGGTTTTCACTTCAGTTAGACAAGTCAACAGATTTATTTGATACAACGCAATTGGCAGTATGCATACGGATAGATTTCAGTGTAAACTACTAAAATTACTACCAAAGCATGGGCAAACAAGAGGAGAAGATATTTTTAATATCTTTAAAAATTATGCTAAGGAAAATAATATGCCTTTACAAAAGGTATCAGCAATAATTACTGATGGGGCTCCATCAATGGTGGGCTGCAAGAATGGATTCATATCTCATTGCAAAAGAGACAAATCTCTCACATTCTTCATGAATCATCATTGCAATATTAATCACGAAGCATTATGTGCTAAAATATTATCCTTTGAGCATGTCATGAATTTAGTTATAAAAATAATCAACAAAATTCGAACAAATCCTTTGTTATACAGAATCTATAAATCAATCGTAGAAGAGGGCAATTCTTCAAAATCTGATTTTATTTTACACACAGACATAAGATGATTAAGTAGAGGTAAAGCTCTCACCTGATTTTTTAAACATGTAATGGGTTGGCAACTAAGTAATTGCGGATTTCACTCATATATGGCTTCAGTTGAATTTTTAGGTTTGCAGATGTAGTACAAATGTAAAACACATTTTGTTATTTGATTGTTGGCAATTCAGCTGTGAATCAGTAAAAAAAAGTTTTTTGATCGGTTGTGTAGTTTTCGTTTGGCGTTCGTTGAAAAATGGAAAATCAAAAGGAACATTTTCGTCATATTTTGCTATTTTATTTCCGCAAAGGGAAAAACGCATCGCAAGCTCATAAAAAGTTATGTGCTGTTTATGGTGACGAAGCGTTAAAAGAACGGCAGTGTCAAAATTGGTTTGCCAAATTTCGTTCTGGTGATTTTTCACTCAAAGATGAAAAACGCTCTGGTCGTCCAGTTGAAGTCGATGACGACCTAATCAAAGCAATAATCAATTCGGATCGTCACAGTAAAACACGTAAGATCGCAGAGAAGCTAAATGTATCACATACATGCATTGAAAATCACTTAAAACAACTTGGCTATGTTCAAAAAATCGATACATGGGTTCCTCACGAACTGAAAGAAATGCATTTAACGCAACGCATTAACAGCTGCGATTTGCTAAAGAAACGTAATGAAAATGATCCATTTTTAAAATGACTGATAACTGGCGATGAAAAATGGGTTGTTTACAACAATATCAAGTGGAAAAGATCATGGAGCAGGCCAGATGAACAAACTCAAACAACATCAAAATCTGATATTCATCAAAAGAAGGTTTTGTTATCAGTTTGGTGAGATTACAAAGGAATTGTCTACTTTTAACTCTTACTACCCAACTGAACGATCAATTCTGATGTCTACATTGAACAACTAACGAAATTAAACAATGCAGTTGAAGAAAAGCGGCCCGAATTGACAAATCAAGAAGGTGTTGTATTCCATCATGACAATGCAAGGCCACACACATCTTTGGTCACTCGGCAAAAATTATTGGAGCTAGGTTGGGATGTTTTGCCACATCCACCATATAGTCCTGACCTTGCACCATCTGATTACTTTTTGTTTCGATCTTTACAAAACTCTTTGAATGGTAAAAATTTCAATAATAATGATGATGATGTCAAATCGTACCTGATTCAGTTTTTTGCTAATAAAAACCAGAAGTTTTATGAACGTGGGATTATGATACTGCCTGAAAGATGGCAAAAGGTCATTGATCAAAATGGGCAATACATTACAGAATAAAGTTATTTAGTTCCATGAAAAAATTGTCTTTGATTTTCTAAAAAAAATCCGCAATTACTTAGTTGCCAACCCAATAGAAGAGATTAAAAAATATTTCATTTCAAAAGGTGAATGTTTCGAACAATTGGAAGACTTTCTCTTGACGAATTTAGCAATTTTAACTGATATTTGTGAAAAATTGAATATTTTAAGCCTTCAAGTTCAGAGGGAAAATGTAGTGGAAATGGTTTCTGCAATTAATAGTTTTAAATTAAAATTACAATTTTGGAAAGAAAATTTATCAAAAAGTCTCTTGATCATTTTCCACGAATGAAAAAAGTCATCGGTGAAAATTCGTTTGAACCAAATTTATTTATTGGTCACCTTCAGAAGCTTTTGGAACAATTCAAAAATAGATTCCAGCAATTTTCGATTATGGAGCCAGTGGCTTCATTTTTTGTAAACCCATTCAATCCTCAAATTAAAATTTCTGAAGTTCAAATTCCAAGTTTTTCAAATTCCACAGGAAAATTATTCATGAAAAAGTATCTTCAATTGAAGATGAGATTTTAAATATTCAGACTGATATTGTATTAAAATCGTATGGACTTAATGAAAATATTTGGAATCTAGCCAAAGATGAAAAGCTTACAAATTAAAATCCTGTTTCGGTTCCACATATTTATGTGAATCCTTGTTTTCAACAATGAACACAATTAAATCAACAATCGGATCTCGACTTAACGATAGCAATCTCGAAGATGCTATAAGATTGGGAATATCATTTTATACGACTGACTGTGAAAAAATAGTGGATAATATGCAATGCCAAAAATGGCATTAAATGTAACTATTTTGAATTTTTTTTACGTTTTTAGTGTAGGCTATTGTTTAAGATTGCAATAAAATAAAGAAATATTAAGAATCATTATACTTTTCCCCCCCTTTTTCTTTTTTTGAAACTGTCCAGATCACGATGTGACTGTAGACAAAAGTCTGATGCTGTATAAGGGTAGATTGGGATGGATCCAGTACATGCCCTCTAAAAAGATCTAGCTTTGGGATAAAGGCATTTATGTTACGTGACAGTAAGATGGGATACATTTTTTCCCAGTATTATTTACACAGGAAAGGGCAGAAAACTTGATACTGAGTTTGAACATTTTGGAATGTTTGGTCAAGTTGTTATGTCACTGATACCACTGTTATAAAAAGCATATTCTCTGATCACCAACAATTATTATACTTTTCAACAGCTGGCCAATGTACTAGTGCAACAGTGTTCTACTGACACATACGACACAATATGTGTGATTAGGAAGGAGTTGCCACCTGATTTTTAAAAAAAATTAAGAAAAGTGATGTCCTCACTTTTCAATGTGGAAAAGTTACTGCTATAAAATGGCATGATAAAAAGGATGCTTGCATGATTTCTTCAGTCCATACTGCAGAAATGATTAAGTTTGAAGATAAGAAAAAAGAAAAGAAGTTGAAACCAAAAGTAGTTCATTACTACAACAACACTATGGGAGGTGTTGATAAAGTTGAACAAAGTTGAACAACAGACTACCCAGTTGGTAAAACGGAGTAAAAAACGGAGTAAGTTGGAAAACGAGGTAAAAAATATTACCAAAAGATAATTTTTCATCTCCTAGACTTAGGCATTATATAATTCCTTCATTGTGTATAATTCTTTTAGGTGTGAGAAAATAATATGAACTACAGAATAGCAATTGTCGAACAAAATAAGCGAAATGTTCATCTACCAGGACCAGGGCATCCTAGTGTAAGTTGCGCCTCACAGGTCGACACTTTCCAGTACACATTCCACCAGTGGGGAAGAAAATCTACTTCAACCAGATAGTGTTTTATATGCTGTCGTAAAAGCGATGAAAAAGGGAAGAGGATAAGATGTGAGACACGAGTTTATTGCAAAGAGTGCGATATGGGCTTGTGAGCAGTACCGTGTTTTGGAATATACCCTACTGTAAAAGATTTGTAAAATTTATGTATTGAAAATCATATTGTTGTGTTTTTATATTATATTATACTAGTTATATTTAGCTTCAAAATTTTGTTTAATTTGTCTAAATAAGATATGTATGTAATCCATTACTTTTTTATGTATATGTAAAAATTATAAATATAGTACTTATTGTATTTAAAATTTTATTTTTGAAATAAAAAAACATTTTCTAACTTTCATAATAACATAAAGAGCAAAATTAAACAGTCAAAAAAAATTTCCATTTTTGGTCTATTTTTCTGAAATGGTTCACAGCTAAGGGATAAAAAATCTTATTGATTTGAGAGCTCCAATGATTGATTTGAGATTTATGCCATTTTTCCCCTTATTTTTGCTCTCTTCTTGGTGAATACTTTCCACGTAAAACTAACTCTGAGAAAGTTTTATGGTGCCCCTTTCCTGAGTTCCTAAGTACCTTTTTGTTTTGTCTCCTTTCCTTTATCCCCTAAGCATGTGCTTATTATACTTGATGGTTAATCCAGTCCAGGAGATGGGGATGAAGACTTTCATAAATAGCCTTTTATTTACTTACAACAAATCACAAAACATGCTAAATTTTTTAAATCTTTATAAAAAGAAATTAATAAAAAAAGTATTTTGTGCATAAATTGTAATCCCAGGATATTTTACATAAAAATTTCAAAAAATTCATAAATATTCCTAGACACACAGCTGCTATAGAAGAAAAAGAATTATACATAATTGTCTAAAAGTCAGACTAGACAATGAAAATTAATTAAGAACTTACTTCTAGGAAATACCCATGACATATTTTCATATGATGTGGCTTCTCTTTTGTTTTCTGTATGTTTAAAATATATCTTGATAAAATGAGCTGAATCAAGCCATTCAGATTTTGAACTATGACAGAGTAACTGAAAAATACTCACTAATAAGAAAGCACATCAAATAAATTTTCATGAGTATTCATATATAATTCATTATTAAATATGTGCTTATTACATATAATTTTTCAACAAAACAAAATTCTCTCATGTATGAGGGTACATGGAAATCCAGAGAACAATGATAATCCAAATTTCACATTGTATTCTTGGGAAGGGAAAGGTGCAGGGACTTTTTGGAGTTTTTAAAAGAACATACAGGATGTTCATTAAAATAGGGTTTAATTAAACTACTAATTAAAAGTTTGCATAGATTTTATAACTTGTTATTTAAGAATGTCTAAAGATACAGAGAATGAAACCTTGCTATCCAAACACTGTGAAAAACCTGACTTTTTTCCATGCACATTGGGATACATGTGAAAATACACTGGACACACAAGAACAAATTCTGAACTTTAGATTTAAGCATGAGTCAAAGTTCGGGAGGGCACCTCCTTCCGAACTTTGCAGTACTTTACTGATACAAACCTATACAAATTTTATCATATGAAGTCAAAATTTCAATATCAATAACCAACTTAATGGTTAACTTGCAAACATACTAGCAAAAAATCTTTAGACTAAGACCAACTTTGAAAAAATGCAAATGATATATAGGTGCTTTACATAAAGCAAATTTTGAAACAACTATCATAATTGACAGCCTCTTAATGAACAAATATACATATTACAATAAATACTGAACTGATGATTAAAGGTCTCCTACTCTTCGACTGATGGACGATAATGATTCTTGGGATAATAGGATTCCTGGCCAAACTCCCACTAACTGGTTTTTGAACTAGGAAGACTCTGGTCTTATGATATGGTATATTTAAAACTTTTAAAAATTACTCAATTATCTGGCCCCATGTGTCAAAGGGATCATTATCTAATGATTTCTTTGAAACATAGTGTCATCCATGACTACAGCTTCCAAAATTCTAGAAATCAACCTCGGACTACTTTATCCCTTCTTTGGAACTGCCAGTCAATGTTCTAAAATAAACGGTGGCCTATTTTTATGATAATCCACCATTTTATTTCAAAATTGTGACAGTAATTCACAGATGATACATCTACAGGCAATCAGAAGTTCTGTATGCATACAAACATGCATAAGAGATGCTATAAGGAAAAAATTACTTCATTTTAGTATAGTAATTACATGATAATGCTCCTCATACTAATTTCCTTAAATTATTGACAATAGCATTATATGTGTTAGGGAAAAAAAAAGTATTTTCTATTCAGTCAATTGAGATGTTTCTAAAATTTAATGAAAATTAAGCTTGTGCAGGAATATAAATAAAGTTCTAAAATATCCTCTAAAACAGGAAAATGTCATTCATGGTAGTCAAAAAGCAAAGAAATTAATTATACACAAAAAATTTACTGCATTTTAAAATTAACTTTTTGAAACTTTAGTTTTAGTGAAATCAACTAAAAAATAATTCAATTCAAAACCTACATCTACCTCAACAATTTAAATCAACACTAATTCTTCTGAATTCACCTACATTTTATTTAGGTTATAAAATTTCTACTTATGAAAGATTTCCTAGCAAGCATGCTATATAGCACCAATTTTTTATAAATAAAAAGTTTTGAAAAGCAACAAAACTAAGACATTTCAAAAGATTTACTGGGAATAAATTATTTATTCATCCTTGCTTAAGGCACATAGAATAATAAAACTAAAATAATAATCAGAAATAACAATATTAAACTTATGTTAAATAAATAAATAAAGTAGTCTTACTGGAATTAAAATATTCAGAAGAGATATATATGAAATGCCACATGTTGCAATTTTATCTTCATAAAAATTAATATCTTTTGTAATGCAGCTCCACATCCATGCAAGTTCCAAAGATAATTCATTCATATCTAAAATAAATAAAAGTGTAAAAGTGGTTTTAAATATCAGTTTGAAAGTATTTTTGACAAAATATTTTGTCCAAACTCAAAGATATGATGAAATAATAAACTAATTATTCACTATAAAAAGTCTTACGAAGCATTTTATTTACATAATATTTATATTTGTTAATGCAAATCATGACTGCCATTCTAGGTCTGGATACCATTTTATCAAAAATTACATTACACACTGAAAGAGAAATGTAAAATAGCTGGAAGGAAAGAATAAATGAATACATAGGGGATCAAGAATTACACAGCCCTATTTCAAACACGCCTACTCATCAGAAAATTGAAAGTAGTGGACTAAATAAAGGCAGTGGTTCCCGCACTGTGGCACCCTGGGGAGCCATGGCCTCTTTGCAGGGCACTGCGAAATATTGTAAAAGCTTCATAATTAATTGAACCAAGTTATTTTAACAAAACAAAAATCAAGTGAGAAAACAAAAAACAAAGTGAGAAGCTAAAAATATCTAGATTTTTCTGTGAGGTTTGTTTTACTTGACCCTGCATAAAAATAAAGTCACCGGCACAGAATATTCCTGTGAATGAGAGTTGAATATGCTGTGCCTTCATGATCAGACCATATGATTGTACTATTCCTCATAACAAGAACACGAGCAAGGCTAGAACGACCTTTTTCATGGCTCATTCCGTAAAACGAAAGCATGAACTTTCCTTAATAATGTTGTTAAAGTTAACTCATCAGGCTGTTTGATTCTGGTTTGGGTATGCTGACTTTCAGATGTCGTTTTCCCTCCAAAGTCAGAATTCCACCATTTTCTTTCAGGTCGGATTTCATGTGGTTTATGCTTCTCATAGAATTGCCAGTCAAATCAGCAGCAAAAGTAACAATTCCGTTACCGAATTCATTAGGAAAATTCCTGCGCAATTTGTCAGAAACGTTCATAATGATAATCTTAGCAGAAGTGCACACTAGTTTTCCAGCCTTATGAGGTTTTGAAATTCTACACATATATCAAAGATGAAGCAGACATCATAACAATTCCTTTTTTCCGGTCACTGAATGAATGAATACTTTAATTGCTTTTCTCATCGAGAGAGGGGTAAGGTCGAGGTTGCTGCAATTTGCATTATGGCCAATAATAATAATAATAATAATAATAATTATAATAAGGAGGGATGTCTTGGTCATCGAATAATTGACTTGATATTAGTAAATTTTTAAATAAAAAGCTGAGTGCAATGTAATCTTATAGTTTCGCACGTTTGTTTCATTCTGTTCCCTTTGATCTGGAATATTTATATTTCATGGCATAATTTTTACACTATGATAACTCGAAATGGTAGAACTACAATCTACGGCAGACGCATACACTTTCCACTATATTCAGTGCTTCCAATTTAGGTTGACCAGCAGTATAGACACGTCGATGTACGTAGAGCTTTCATGACTGTTCTGGAAGATCCTGTGTAAAGCACATAAGCAAGCTCTGCAGGATCGATTCAGTCAGTCGGTTGATAATTTAAAGCTAGTGAAATTAAACTCAGCCCTTCCTATAAATAAACAGTGATATAAATTAGATCATGTAGTTAGTGTTATATTACAAATTGTTTGTTGTCTTTAAATAGTTTTGAGATTGTCTGCTCTTGCATCTTTGATGATGGATGGATGTTTGGACAGTAATAAACGTAATAGTGCACTTAAAGAAAGCATATGTTTTCAACCAGTGGCATGACTGTGAAGAAATGCAAATATCATACATATGATCACAGCTATTTAGAGTTTGGTTTTACATCAACATAAATGAATGCAGAAGAGAGACCACAACATGTACTGTGTATGAAAGTTTTGGCAGCAGAGTGTACGCTTCCAAGTAAATTGAAGCACCATTTAGAAATTAATCACCATAGCATGTTAGCAAACCTCAAGATTTTTTTCCAGGAAATTAAAAGAAGTTAAAAAAAAAAAAAAAAAAAAAAAAAAAAAAAACACTTTTTATTAACACTACATCAATACCAAATGCCGCTTTACCAGCATTTTACAAGGTGGCTTACAGAAACACGAAATGTAGAAGCCTTATTACCATTGCAGAAGAAATTATTTCACTGGCTGCTGTAGATACGGCAAACGTCATGATTGTTGAGTCTGCTGGAAAGCTGGTTTTGAAGTGTCTTTGTCCAATAACACAATTAGTCGGAGAATATAACATATGGCAAAGAATATCAAAAATCTATTAACTGAACACATTAAAGGAGTGGGATTTGGATCACAGCTAGATGAGGCTACAGACATTAATAAGAAAGCTTATTTGATATGCTTTGTACAGTATAGATGGTAATAAAATTAAAGGCCTTCTGTTTTGTAAAAATATCACTATAGGAGAGAAAGTTCAGGACCTGTTTGAGACTCTTGATACATCCATATCTGAAAATAATTTGAATTGGCTTAAGTGCACTGGTATCTGTACTGATGTAGCTCACTCCATGTGGCTGCTATGAAGGATTACAGGCACTTATTCAAAGAAAAATGTACTGCGGACTCATGTATTATTCACAGAGAAGTGCTTGCCTCAAACCATCTGAGTCCTACGCTGAATCAGATTATAAGGTATTTCTCCCACCTTCTTCACAGTGTAGCGGTCAGCACAATCGACACATATTCGAGAGGTCCATGGTTCGAGTCCCAACGAAGGATTGCTAATTTTTCATTTCTCCTGCTTCTAAATAACCTAATGACTCTACCAGGTATTAGAATGTGTGTTGAATGTTGTAAATTTTATAAATCTCATCCACTGAAAGCAAGATTTTTTTAAAAAAAATATGTGAGAATATGGGAACCAAACACTTGTCTTTGTTGTACTATAGTAGTGCACAATGGCTTTCTCGTGGTAATATTTTGTCATGTTCCTTTGAATTAGAGCAAGAAATTTTTATTTTCCTTAAAAAGCAATGATATAAAGATGCATAAGATTTTACTGATGCCATTTTTTAAATAAAACTGACATATTTATGCAATATTTTTTAAAAGCTTAATTTCCTTAATCTCTCTCTACAGGAAGAAAAACACGCATCTTTTGAAGTCAATGGAAAAAATAACAGCATTTGTAAAAAAATTCATACTATGGAGAAGAAAACTGAGTGAAGATGCAAGCAATGATTGCTTTTTAATATTCCAGAAATTTTTGACATCAAATGAATTTCATCTTTCTCAAGATGTATAAATCATGTTTGAGGAGCACTTATCACAGCTAATTATCTGATTTGAGAAATACTTTCAAAATGAAATTTTTGACAGTTTTGCATGGATTCAAGATCCATTTAACAATAGTGCTTCGACTGAATTTACTTCTGTGGAAGAAGAGAATCTCATAGAGTTACCTTGCAACAACAATTTGAAAGCAAAATTTGGAAGCATGACTGAATTTTAGATTTCAATAAAAGATGAATATCACTTCTACAGATAAGGCTCAGTGAATTTTAATTCTAATTTTGATGTATTTGTGCAAAGCTGGGATTTTGGCAGTTGCTGTAATGAAAAGCAGCAAAAATCAACATGGAAAAGGAGATCAGGGTGACCGTGTCCACTTTAATTCCATGATTTGAGGAAATGTGTAGTGATTTGCAGGCTCATCCATCACATTAATTATGAATTTATGATGATTACTAATACTTTTTACTTTGGGTAGAGCACCACGGAAAAATTTTAATTTAAAAAAGATGTGGCGACATGGAAAAGTTTTGGAACCATCGATAAAAGGAGGGGAATATATTTTAGTAAAAAAAAAAAAAAGTTACCAGAAGGCATTGTATTAATAAATTACACATTTAACCACCCCTTTACAACACTTTTACAAATTTTATTATAACAAAACATGCTTCACATGATGTTCATCATTCTCAGCTACTATCCAAAATTGCAAGATGGTATGTTCTATAGTTCACTGAAGTGTGTGCTGGGAAATGTTAAACACTTGGCATGAAATACTGGCTTTCAAGTGAGGTAAAATTCTTGGATTGACAAAACTTATCAGATGTTTCAAATGGGCTCAAAGTCAAAAATCGCATGGATTGAGATGTGGATCGAGGAGACCACACATTATGGAAGTGCTGGCTGATGATATTTTCTTCTGTAAAATGATATAAGAATATTTGTAAGACACATGGAATGCATGGAGGACTCCACTGCGCATAAAGATTGTGCACACAAGGCACTGACATGCTTGCAGAGCCGGAACAATTTTGTTCACTAATGGCGATACATATTGCTGCCTGATGATCAAGCATGTCACTGGACCTGTAGAACTTGACTCATTGAAGAAGTACAGTGAAAAATAAATTATGCAGAAAATCCAAACCATTCACTTTTAGTGAATGCAATAAAACCTCTATGATAGAGGGCAGATTTTCTGCTTCCCATGTTTGGCAGTTGTGAGTATTCAGTGCACCATCCTAATGAAAATGTGCTTTGTCTGTCCAGAGGATACTCCAAGGCCATTCTGAATCGACCTCAAAGCAAGCAAGAAACTTGGGAAGTCAAGCGGCAAAATCAAGTTGAAGCAAATATTGCACCAGTGAAAGTTTATATGGATAATATCAGAGGATATTCCTTAAGATCTTATGGATGGTTGAATGTGGCCTATCCAGTGCCTCTGCACTGGTGTTAGCCTGAAAGTTTGAAGCTGTGCCCTCTACCACCTGAACCACAACCTCCTGTACTGCTTCTGCAGAAATGGGTTTTCTTCTTTTTTCAGGAGAGCAGAAAATGATCTTGTTTCTTTAAATTTTGTTATCATTTTCTAGAGGTTTTTAATATTCACTGGACTTTTCTGAATCCCCTCTAAAGTTCTAATTTTCTGCAACTGCAGAATTACTGTTTTGAGAAAACAATTTTCTTAACAAAACGCGATCCTGTAAACTTATTGTCACTATAAGCACCAATCACACTGAAAATAAAATCTTTGCAAATGTTTCTAGGTTTTATAACAGTTGCTGCATAACATCAACGAAGATTTACATTTTTACTACAGATTTTCCAAGTAAAATGCTCTCTGATGAGGCTATCTGTAGCTGACTTTTTTTTCATTGAAAGACAGCCATAAAATTTAATGATTTTTCTGATGATTGTTTTCCCATGTACGCAACTTTGAAATAGGACTCTTTTAATTCTGAACATGGTAGTTATAATTATATCATATATATATTAATATGTCATTGCAAAGTGCTCAGGTTTTGCAATATGGTTATAGTATCACACTGATAATTTTTTCACCATAATGACATTATCAACTGCTATTCTTTCTTGCATACATATGTCATCATCAGTGGCCAAACGGTATTAATTCTGCTGAATAAAAAGGGGTCAAGTTATCTCTCAAGGCACATTACATAAAAAACAGGCTTGAACAATAAGAGATTTTTGATTAAGAAACTAATGTGTTAATTGAAAAAAACTATCTGCAAATATTCATAAAAATAATTATCAAGGATTAAAAATTTATACATGTGTTTGTTTCTAACATTTTAATATTCTTGATACAAAAAATTACATTTTTAATTTATAAATAGCTTAAAATGCTGCCATACTTAGACCTAGCAGTACCAAGAATTAACTGATATAAAAATTTGGAAATATTTACCTTTAAAGAATAATTCCCCCCCCCAAAAAAAAAACTATAAAAGCAGAACTTAATTTTATCCTATTTATTCAGATTTTTGAATGCTTAGAGCACAGGTAATGAATTCTATAGTAAACCAATAACTTTAGTGCCATGAAAAATAAATAAAAATTAAGGCAACAAAAATAAAATTATAGATGATTGAATATACAATCAATAATTATGAAAGAATAACATAATTCAACAATTTTTTTTAACTTTTACCTAAATTTAGTGGCAAAATTTCAATTGAGTATAAGAAGACAATCGGATTACATGAAGAAACTTCTAACCACAGTTCAGCTTTAGAAGAATCTGAAATGCAATAAATTTTCAATAAATAAATGAATTTAAATTATTAAAAAGACAGGAAGCAGAAACTTACCTTTTTTTCTTACAGAGGATTTTTAATATAGATAACATCATCAATACATATATATATATATAAATATACACACACACATACAGAGGTGAAGTAACAAATACAGTTTGATTCCAGATTTAAGATTTCCAGAATTATAATATTGAAACATGAAGATTTCCCCTTTTAGGCAAATATCTTTTAGCAAAGCTTAAAATACCTGACTCCTCTTAAAATGGCATTAAATTAAGAACTTGAGTATTTTTTAAAAACTGTCTAAATAAGTGCTTAATGATTGGCAAAGATTTTCAAAAATTACCTCAGTATTCATGCAATCCATATATGAGATATAATATTTAGCATAAAAAACAATAAATATGGTGAATCTTCTCTATGATCACATCCATAATTCCATAATAATTTTTCTTAGTAAAACGATGTTCAATACACATGTTCTCAGAAATACTGATCACTTTCAGAGATGGGTCGTTTAAAGAAAGCGGTTGCCATGAAAAAATGTATTATATTATACATGCTGATTGAAAAGTTGGTTAACTTAAAATTCAAAATTTTATCATTCTGCTGAGTATTGGAACAAAATAGGAAATCACTACATTCGAGTCGAAAACTATAAATTTAAAAAAGAAAAAAGAAATTTAAAAAAGAATTTTTTTTTTAATTGTAGGTTAGGAAGCATAAGAGCACTGCAGCCTACCCTGTTTCCATTACATGATTTCCAATCTTTGCAATCCTCCTTTTAGATTTAGTAAGTTTATAGTGTTTCACACTTTAATGTACCAAAAATAGCATCAAAAGCATTACAGATAGTAATTTGTTTTGAAATAATGCACATCTAGATTTTTTTTAACAATAAGTACTTATTCTAAGAATTAATTCCAAAACATTGTGCTTTTAAAATAATAACAGCCCTTTTAACTAGGCAGATCATATACAATATAAGATTTTTATGACATTACTTTGCATTGAAATAATAAGCAATATCTATAAAATTGTCTCCTTAAATTCTTGAAAATATTTTCTTAGAATGTGTGTTATTTTTAATTATTTATAATAACTGCTTCAAAAAAGTACATGATGTCAAAAACTGAAAAAATAATTTTTAATTTACAACTAAAAAATGGGAAATCCATCAAAAAAGTTGCTGATTTGATTATTTAAAAATATTTAATAGTTTAAACTAATGATGTTATACGTACTTAACTACACAACTAGACAGACAATGGGAGTTTTCACAGATGGCCTTTGGGCTTCTTCAGTTGGAGATTTAATTAATGGCAATCTCATGTTGACCCTCTTTTAGTATTTCTGAATTATGCTTTTCTATTCCATTTTATAGTTACACAACTGTAGTGGTAAGAATTTTCATCAGTTCTTTCAGGTTTAATTTTTTAATCAAAGTAATCCACATCACATTAAACTCATTTCAAAAAGGATTTATTTGGTGTACAGCATAAGATCCATTTTGCTTTTCATTTTGTTCCCCCATTTTTTCATTATCAACTTTTTCCCCCCTTTTTATTTTAATTAACTTTTCAATATTATTGTATCTCAGAAAGAACTAATATATTGTGAGCACAAAATATATGAAAATTCTACAGTGGGAAAAAAATTGCACACTAAAAAATTCATCCCTTTTCTAATTACTCTTCTATTTGGGCTTTTAAATCCAATATGAAACAGGTAACAAAATGAATTCTAATTTTAATATAAAATATCATTTTAAGATG
>KK117081.1:516811-546169 GCA_000611955.2 Stegodyphus mimosarum | reverse complement strand
AGCAACAAACTGAAAGAAAGCTCATTTATCAAAATTCATTGAAAACTTACTCATTGCAAATTTCAAATTCAATAATAAGATTTTATAATATCAAAGTTATTCTCTTTTAAGAAATATCTAGATTTTTTTTTCTTTCATTAAATAGAGTTGTTGCAAGAATACACGTAACAGTATGTGCATTCATACTCATCAAATTAAAAAATGCGAGCAGTACCATCAAGAATCCCGGAAAAATTTTGTAGTTTCCCCATAAGAGCTAAAACATCTGCAGCTGTTTCTTTCACTCTACCACAGCTTGATTGAATACAGTCATTAATTATTTTAATGATGGTCTTGGCAAGCGTTATGAAGGTTCTAGAAGTCATACACAGAGCATTCTTTTCAAGCAAAATACTGAAACCTACCTAAAAGAATGAAATTATGTACTAAAAAGATATTACATTTCATCAGTGCAAAATGAAAATCACTCAAAATAAGATAAGCAGTATATTCATACCAATTCAAATTTTATTACGGGGAAAAATCTTTAAAGAATTATTTAATTAGAGTTTAAAATATTCTTAAATTCTATTCAGAATGTAAATGATATACCCTATTATTTTGAACATAAGCCACCCTCAAATTTAAGCAGCTGTAGGATTGAAAACTGAAATAATAATAATAAATAAAACTTATTTTAATAAGCATTAAAAAATAACCATACATTTTTACTTTCTTAAATAGATAGTAATATAGTAAAACTGAAATAATAATAATAAATAAAACTTATTTTAATAAGCATTAAAAAATAACCATACATTTTTACTTTCTTAAATAGATAGTAATATAGTTATAATAAGCTACCTAATTTATTGCAAAACGCCAAAATATTCCTTTTGAATTCTCCCCCCCCACGCACACACACCCTAATTTTACATCTTAAAAATTTAAGTAAAAACTGTGGTTAAGAAATAAAAACAACTTTTTCATAAATTAAAACACAAAATCTCTTAATTTCAAACTTCTATAATGATTTTTTCCTCCTTAACTTTCATTAACCCATCAGTCGATGGTGTTGCATTGACACAACAATCTAAATGAATGCGTATAAAAATATAACTACCAAAGATATTTTATATTAGCAGATGATTTTTTATGTAGATTATTTCTGTAAAAAATACTTGTCTTCATCAATAATTTGGTTTATAATTAGTCTCGTAATTGAAGCACAATTTTTAACCAGGTACTTTTGTTGAAAAAATTTAACGAAAGAATAGCCGTCGTTATGGGTGATCTATTTTTAGCCAAGGTCACCGCTTATAAGAACATTTCATCAATCAGCTGTTTGTGTAGGAATGGAAGGGAATATAGGTGTTGCAGTGGTGCAACATAAGCGGGAAAAGAATATTCTTTTTTTTTATTTTGTCTTTATATGCTTTAGTTGATATTCACCCCATGCTTTAAAAATGCCTAGAATGAGGTACCTTACATTAGAAGAAGGCGTTTAAAGATTAGAAGATGAAGAAACAAACTTTTAGATGAAGAAACAGATGATGATAATGACCAGAATGAAACTGATATTACTGTTGTTTCACCAGAAACTGCAAAAGCTAGTGCTGAAGAAGAAGGGAATGATAATTTTTTGCATAATGATAATGATATTTTGCCAAATGATACTATTGGGGATGTTGAAGTTCACATAAGAAGTAAGTTTCAGCCTTCTACAAAGTGCTAGTCATACGAAAAAGTGTTTAAAAAAAATTGAAAACTTGAATTGGATATATAGGAACCATCAGTTATTTTGTCTTCTCTGTCATGTAAAAAATAAAGGTTTTAGTGCTATAGGAACAATTCAAGAAAACTGCATACGAATGAGCCTACTAGAAATGGTGAAATGTGTTCGTAAGAAAGACAGGAGTTATTATGATTTCCATTATGAAGACACAAACAAAATAATTTTTGTCCTATGGGGTGATGATTCAGTCGTAACTTATGGTTCAACATTTGGAAACATTCAGCCCATACAAAGTGTTTCCCATTATTCAAGAACGTAAAAGGAAAATATTTTTGTATCTCAGTCTCATCTTATTGAACAATGCAATGCCAAAATAGGAGGAGTCGATTTATGCGACAATTTAGTAACCAATAACAGAATAAGAGCTCGTGGCAAAAAATGGTGGTGGCCAATATTTACTAATTGCACTGATGTATCCTTGACAAATGCATGGGAAATATCAAGACTTTCTACTACTACCAATAAAATTTTTCTTTTAGATTTCACATGGGAGGTTACATTATTCCTTTTGCAAACTCCTACTGAAAGCGTAGAATTAGCTAGAAATACATCAGCAATAGGAAGACCTAGTATATTCAGCATTCAAGCCACTACATGAAGATGGTAGACATTTTATGCTTGAATCTTTCAATTGAAAATAATCTGTATTTATAAAAGAAGTACAATGTATATTTCAATATTAAATTAATTACAAGTAAGTGATTTTTAGATTAATAAAAAGTTGTGCAGCTAAAAAGTAATATAGTGCCCCACTCAAAGAAAACTTCGTACGAGTACAATCAACTCCCTAAATACCTGTATTCTCCTTCCGCTGATGTTGTGTGAATGCAACATTCGATTTTTCTACTGTAAGAGCTTTTTTTTTTTAATTATTTTCAGTGTAAATTTATGTTTTAACTATTTGTATACAAAAAGAATCATTCCTTGTAGTTTTGGCAGTTAATGGATAAATGCAAAAATTCTTTGCAGTTGTATTCCTAGCCTCAAATACAACTGTAAAAGAATTTCATATTTATCAAAGTCTTAACAGCAAAATAATAATAACATTTTATATTGTCAATGAAAGAGGCACAATTTTTAAAAATTACACTATTTTAAAACTAGTAATAAAATAACATTCCAAATAATGATTATTTATTGTTTAACTTCTCCAATAGTAATAAAATACTTCATTCCCACTAACTGTTCATTTCATAACACTTAACATGCCTTTTCAATTCAAATTAGTAAAGTATATTTTCCATTAAATTAGTTTCAAAAATCATTTTAAAGAGTATATTACATAGCACACGGTTTATGAAATATACAGACTGTAAATAACTGAACGAATGAATGAACAGAAAATCCCTTTTATCCAAACCAATAGGGTCTGCAGTAATTTTGGATACAACATAGTCAAGCTTATTTTTATGAAAAATAGAAAAGTTAATGGCATTTTGCACACATAATTCTCTAATTTTTGACAAAGCCACCTTTAAATACATTAAAAACAAATAAATAAATGTAAAACAATATAAATGTTTTCACTTAAATCAAACATAAATATAACACACATCTGTAATTATAAAAATATTACAAATTTTTATGTCAAGTCTGAGGACTTCAATTCTACTAGCTTGGATGTCTAAAAGCACATTTCCTTACTGAATAGCAAAAATCGCTTAATATGAATTGCAAAACTTTTAATAAAAATTTTAGTGCTTCCATTTTTCACTTTCAGTGAATACTTTTAAGTGCAGATTTGAGTTGACATAATCTGTCAATCAGCACAGATATTTATAGGTCATTTCCAAAATACAAATTTTGGGGATTTTTGATAAAACACTCACTATCTTTAAATACATTAAGTACTATGATAATTTGTTTCTATTTTGTAATAATAAAAAAAAAATAACTAAAAATGGAAAAACTGCTTTTATGACTTATGAATTGACTTCCAATTTAGACATATTTTCTTTATTTGGTTATTTTTAACAAAATAGAAAAAATATATTTACAAATCACACTCACATTGAGACACTCTAAAGAGAAATCTGCTTTTCTAACCTCTTCCACTTCTAAACCTGGCATAATGCATTTGGTTAGAAACAAATCAATAGACATAATGTTATTTTCTGCATGAACCTGTGAAAATAAGCATAATATGGAATTAAACTTTTACAAAAACGTACAAATTATAGCAGGTGTATTATAACCACATGAATAATTTTTTAATATCATAAAAAATACTGCACTGAAATAAAATCCTCTCTGTGAAATTGTAGTGTAAACCATATTTAGACTTCCTTTACTCTAAAAGAGGTCTTGAAAATGCAATATCATTTATCAGAAGCAAACTGCTTTAGGGACATTTTTAAGTAAACTTTTTACAATAGATCACTTACAAAATGCTTTTTTATTACACTAATAACACATCTATTTCTTCAAGTACAGCAAAAATAAAAATATAAAATGATCTAGAACACTTGCATTTTACTAAATTGGCATATGCTACACAAAATCAGCAGCTTATGCAAAAAATAATAAAGGATGTGTCCTATATATGAATGTTAGTCTGATGTCAGTTATTGCCCACATACACTCTGGCATGTTAAAATGAGTATGCCAAACTGATTGCTCAAGGATTCTACAAACAGTAGGCCACAACATTCATGTTTAGATAGTAAAATATTCCTTTGAAAGAGCACTTACTAAAACCTGGTATGCAATATAGTGTGAATGAAAAATACAAGAACCACTTTTAATTAAGTTCCAAAGAGATTGAAAATTAAAATTAGAATGAAGAAAGAGATTTTAATGTAACCCAAAATTACATATATACTATATTACACAATTTATCACAGCAGTTCTTTATTTTTATGTATAGAGAATATGTCAAGGCACCCAATGAATCTCCATCCCCATCAAGAGTAAGACTCACTCTTTTATAAGGTTGCTTCAAGATGAAGACTAAAATGCTTTGTACATTGCATATCTACAATGAGAATTACGTGAGTATTATGCAGTCTTCGGTAATATTTATATAAAATATTAATGTTATACCTTTTATCATAGACATTATTCAGTTAGCAATTAATTTCAGCTCAAAATTTGAAGGGGGAAAAAGGGGGAGGGAGAGTTTTACATTTGCTTGGACCAAAAAAATTAACAGACCAAAAAACGAACATACAACTCGAAGAACTTGTATATCCAACTAATGAGGCTTAATTGTTTATTTAATAGATTTTAGAAGAAAAAAGTACAAAATTCCTTGAATCTTACAAGCACAATCAAAGTATTTTCAATACAACTTAAAACAAAACTACTAATTTTACAATACTTAATTCAGAATTTAAATTGACAATGTAAAAATCACTATAAAATTAATTTTATTAGTTTTTTAACATGCTATATAAAGCATTTGCTCTTTTAAACCATAAGATTTTTATTAAATTTAACTACTGAATTTATTTATTTGTTTTCAACTAAAATATGTAACTATTTATTATGGTTTAATATGCATTCACATAGGGGGAAAAAGAAAAAAGGAAGCAGGGAAGGGGAAAAAGGGAATACATTTCTATAAAAAATTTGCATAAGAACATTGTATACTTTCAAGAAATTACATATATAAAGAACCATAATTTTAAGATTTATGCACAAAAAAGAAAGGAAAAAAAGATACAGTAGTAACAATAAATGAACAATGGAACATGAAAGTTTCATTCATAAACTATGTTTCTACTTACTATAAAATGCAAATAAGAAAAATCAAAATAACATACTTTTATTAAGTTTTCTGTTAAAATCATTAAATCCTTCCGCTCATCTAGTTTTAGTTGTGCTTTTAAATAGTATTGTGCCAATACTTCTATTAGAGGTGGTATATCTTCATAGGAACTTTGGTACTTGCAAAGATTGGGCACATACTTTAATGTCTATATTAAAATTTATAAAAAATATAGTTTACTTCAGATATAATATAAAAGAACAATGCATAATAATTGAATATAGTAATATAATTTTCAGTGCAGCTACTGTTAGATGCAGCTACTGCTATGCTTACACACACACACATAAAGCGGTTTCTCTAACTAAGCAGTAGTTTTAGATATGAACACTGAAGACAAAAAATGTGATTTAAAGCCTTAATGCCATACATATATACATGAGATTTAAAATTGTCAATTAAAAAAAAAAACTGAAAAGTTTCAGATTTTAAATTATGTCCAAAGGGGCTTTTTTTTTTTTAAACATTTTGCGTGTTACCTTTATTTATTAAATATCATGTTCTTTGCACTTAAACCATTAAATTCAGTTCAAGAGCAATATCACAAAATAATTTTAAATTGATCATATCTTTAGAATTTCCGATACACAATTTCATGCGCTGGAGCTAAAAATGTTTTTTCTGTACAACACTGCCATTGCTCGCTTTGAAATTCTTGAGTTTGTTAATTAAAAATTCATTTTAAAGTTTTACAAAATATGAAATCGATAATAAAACAAATTCCAAATTTCAAATTTGGGCTTCCAGATGCCCATATTCGAAGTAGGAGTATGTCATTCAAAATTTGATGGCTCTAGGTACTGTTGTTTTACCACAACGCGATAAACACGCATACATTTATGCAGGTTCTTCATTATTTAATTTCTTCAAATATAATACAGGGCGATAATATTTGGGAGCAACAATTTGAAAAGTGAAACACATTCAGTGATTCAATGCAAAATTGCAAAATGAAAACTATAGTCCTTGAGGGACAATTGAGGGAAACTTAACAAACAAAATTCTGCTTTTCTAAAACCATATGTTCATTAGAGTTATTCTCTCACTTTATGTAGTATTTTTCAGTTTCAATTAATATATCCAATACCTTGCAAAAGCATTAAGTTTTACCCTTTATTTCCAACAAAAGTTATTTACACACTTTCTTACCATGATCTACTAAAATGTTGCAACTGTGCTATTGTCTACCAAGTTCTTGACTATGATAAAGTGAATAAAATAAATAAAAATCTGAAAGGTTTCAGATTTTAACAATCATCCAAAAGGGTTTGTTAAGGTTTTTTACACTCTTGTTGAGCTTGCAGGCTACCAATTTGCTGTTACACTCATTTCTACTAACAACCCCCCCTTTTTTTTTTGGTCTTTTTAGCTGTATTTTTTCACATCATTTTCTTCGCACGTCATATACAATTCAAGAGCAATACTAAAATTTCTTAAAAGCAGCATTGCAGTATATGTTTAGAATTCCCAATGCAGCATTAAGTGTCCTGCATACATTTTTTTTAAAATTCTTTTTTCAGTTTATCATATCAATGTTCAATTTTCTTACTAAGATGACTTTACAAACCGCACCTTTTTTAAAAAAAATTATTAATTTTTTGTATGTTTATTTATTAAATATCCTGTTCTTGGTGCTTATGCCACATAAAATTCAATTCAACACCAAAATCACAAAATATTTAAAAACTGTATATCTCTAGAACTTCCAATAGATTGTCTCGTATGCTACAGATAAAAATTCTCTTTTTTCAAACCATGTTGCCACTGATCACATTAAAATCATCAAGTTTGTTAATCAAAAATTCATTAAAGTTTTACAAAATGCGAAACAGATAATAAAAGGAACTCAAAATTTAAAATTTCAGCTTCCAGAGGCCCATGTTCAGGTGGAGGATTACATTATTCAAAATTTGATGGTTCTAGGTACCACTGTTTTTTCACAGTGTGAGAAACATATATACATTCATGCAGATTTTTCATTATTTAACTTGCTTAAATATAATACAGGGTGAAAATATTTGGTGGCAATAATTCAAAAATTCATAAGCCATTTATAGTGATTCAACGCAAAATGCTGTTTTGAGACTAATATCCCATTTGGGACACTAGGTATCCTTATGGGCTAATGAATTACTCTACTTACTGCACAATTAACTGACTGCTTAAAATTAAAAAAATCACATAATAAATTTCCCATATGCCCATGGAAATCTTCACTAAGGATGTGAGTGGATGGATGCACATTCTTAATAAAGATTTCCATGGGCATATGGGTGTAGTTTCTGGCACTTTGATAGGTGGATTTTCTGATGCAAAACTTAAAAGGTTTTGATGCATCAAACACGTGGTTAAACTGCATCACCTTGTTTAACAATGGAATAAAATTCTAAAACCAACTAAAAAAACAAACTTCTGACATTTAATTAATATTACAATTAAAAAAAAAGAACCAAAACAAAATTATAAAACCGACTGGTACATGATATGATAAAGAGATACATGAAATTCAGAAGATGAAATCAACTAGAAAAACAGGTAATATCTTAATATATGACAACTTAAACTGCACTTAGCTACTTTAATACCTTAACTGCCACATGACCCACTAAAGGATCATGATAGGTTTATTTTAGGGGCCTTGTGATCAACTGGTGGGTCACAGCAACATTCAAGTTTGTGGCCGCATGTACCACTGGTGGGTCACCATTTCTGGAATTTTACTTGGGAACATAAATTTCGTCAGCCTCCAAATCACTCTACTCAAATTGGTCCTTATGCATGCCGGCAGTCAACATGTTAAATCCATTTCAAACTAAGTAATAAAAACTAGTCTTGTTAAAATATATTAAAAGTCTAGCCTAATTAAATGACCAAGACTTATCTAAGAACTATTAAAGTACTTCCAACGAAGTAAAAATACAAAAGTAGTCTAGTAAACTTTGTCACATCAACAAAACATAATAATTTGAGCAAATAGGTTCATTTTCAGCCTTCGGAAGATAATTATGTGTAAATGGAAAGTGATCAATTCTAAGGCAAGTTAAAAAGACCTTTTCCATTTGGCTTCTAGTAGTCTCAATCTTCCACTCTAGGTTTAACACTTCTTAACTTATTATTGACTTGAACATAACATAATTAGCTGCCATTTATTTAAAGTTTTGCTCTTGATAATTAGGCTGATATCTCTAAGAGAGAAAAGCCAAGTGGAATATTCCACAGCAGGTTCTGCTGAGATGGCCACCAGCTTATTTCCTTTTATCCCTTAGCAATGTATATAATTTTGTTGTAATGTATTTAATTTTGTTTTATAAAACAAAATTAAATACATTACAAAGTCCAAGATTCATCGATTCCAGAAATTTCTGGATTTTAGATTATCAGTTTATATCTATTAAGATGACATGTAGACATGGCGACATTGGGTAAAACAACAACAACACTTATTGTTTAGGCCAGATAGAAAATGCTACCTCCCCATATATACATACACACACACACACACAGTACATTTATCGCACACCTGTTTATTTCTGTTGAGTATTATATTATCCATACCACAATTTTGTATTCCCCCCATGGGTGGCTGGTGGCCCACAAATCCAGCTATTGGACATTGTACTGATTAAATAGGACATCCATATTTTGGACTTTGTACTGATTAAATATTGCTTGAATCTTTATAAAAAGATCTATAAATGCCTACCGTAGATTATGACAATTCAAGTCAAACAAAAATTTAATATGAAACATTTTGTTAAAACCCGCAAGAGGCAAGAGAATGGAATTTGCACAATTTCACTTTTATTAATTCAACAAATTTCATCAATTACTCAGAATCATTTTCTTCAGAAAAGGCTAAAAATTAAAAAGCAAAAGATTTGGTGACCTACCATGATTTATGATAAAAAAACCAGGTGAGTTGGCAGCTATGCAATACGTATGAAAAGGCATAATATAGAGCAACTGATTCTGAAGTGAGTACTAAGCAAGCTTCATTCAACCATCTATTCTCCATATGGTTTCCTGTCAGAAAACATGTTCCAACATAACTGGCTACTTTTGACCTATCAAGTATATTTGGGAACATAACTGCTGTATTTATATCTGTTCTCAAGGAAAAGTTGTTTATAAATGGTCATATTTGTATTTCTTTCATCAAATTGATGGAAAACTTCTAGATGCTGGATTTGCATATTCTCCCAAGTTGGAATTTCAAATTGCTTCACAAGACTGGCATTTTACATCGGATAAATAATACTCTTCAATCAGTGACCGAATAGCATAGGACAAGAACACATACAAGATGGCCGGCCATGTTATACACAAGCAATGAAACATACCATCATGCAAAGTGATCTAACTAAAATGGTCCAGTTGCGACAGAATATTGAAATTATGATGAAAAGGCAATGGTTCATACCATAACTGAAGTGATGGCTCAAAACAGTCAATACAGTCCTGTTGACAGAAGACATTCTAAATGCCCCAGAACATATCCAAAGAGGCTCATAGTGAACAGGATCTATTTTCAATAATGCAAATGGCCATCCCAAGCCATAAATCAATTAGCCATAGTACAGTTATGCCCAATAAATACGAAGCATAGCAAAAGGATCTGTGCTTCAGGAGGAATTTTCCAGGATTTTTAGAGGTAGAGTGTTTTGAAACATTTCTTCCTCAAATATAGAACATGGGAGAGGAAGGTGAATTTTAATCAAACATAACTCCTAAGCATTCCACTTCAGATTCAACAGGAATCAATGAACCTTGAAAATGTAGCTAAGGCTCAGGGTTGAGATTTCACTTTTTAACAGATGTGTACACAGTCTTCTGAGAGAGAAACCAAAACCATGTTGAATTGACCAGTTTGCAGTCTTGTAAACTGAAATCTGCAGTTTTATCTCCACACATCTTTTGTCTGCACCTTGACAATTTATCTGCAAGACATCAGCATACAATGCATTTAAAAGAGGAAGTACTTTTAAATCAATGTTTATTTTTAGGTTGAACAGAGTTACACATACGATACTTGCTTAATTCTTCACAAAAAAATCTGATAAGAGATCTGATTCTTGACAATGAACATCTGGTAAGTGCCAATCATCATTTGGTAAGGTCTCACCTTAAAAAAATTCTGGATTAGTTTACCACATAGACTACCATCATAAAGATCCCCAAGAAGCCATATCTGTAAGCTGTCATGAGCCTATCTATATAAAAGAATACAGAAACTAAGTGATTTTTTTACAAAGTCTTGATAGATGAAGATTTCTAAAACAAACATTTGTTTAAAGTTGCTCTACCTTTACAGAACACACTCTAATAAACTGAGATAATACTGTTTTGCTCCACAGAGTGGACAACAGTGTTGCTTACCATTTTTTTAAATAGTCTGCTAATACAGCTTGTAGGGACATCAGCCAATAATTTCAAGGGTTATTTGGATCCTTCTTTCCTATGCAACCTCTACTATTCTTCTTAGCAACTGAAATAATGATTGCTTTCTTTTTGAGAAAAATGTTATCTTTCCACTCTATTAAAAAGAATCAAGAGGACATTCAATGGTTTACAAGAAAGATGCCTTATGATATCATAACTTATTACAGCTGGGCATGTGCTAGACCTATACGTCTTTGACAAAGCTCTTTTTAGTTCAAACATGGTAAATGTACTGTTATAAGGCTCAAAACTGGGAGAGTTAAACACAATAAAAGTTCTCTCAGAGTGCAGTTTGGCACAATGAAATGCAGGTGGATGAATTCTGTTACTGGATATGGCAGCAAAACTTCCAACTACTGAATTCACAATTTTGTTTGGGTGGTGATTATCATTCAACCATCTTTCTTCAGAATGAATAGTAAATACTTTCTATACATACTAGTTGTTTTCTTTACCCTTTTTCATATTCATTTGCTAGGTATAGAGGCTAAAATGGTAGATACATATACATCCAAGAACCCCTTTGGTTCTGCTGTTGCATGCTTTATGCACTTGCCATGACTTTTTTAAAGGCCAAGATATTTGCCAAAACGGGGTACTTGCAAAACAGCCCAAGATTTTTTTTTTTTTTTTTTTTTTTTTTTTGTTGTTCTTTGGCTTGGCACTGTCAGTTCCATCATAGTTTGGATATTTTGAAAATCGTACAAATGACATTAGCATAGAAAATTTAGTTGCCTGCATAACAACCAGTGATAATATCCACCACATTGCTTACAGGCACAATGTTCACCATGTCTTAAACGAGCTTCGAATAGATGGAAAAGATCTCAATCTGCTTTTTCCAATATAAAATGTGAAAGCCTACAAATGGGCATCTGTAAAAGTAACAAAAATCTTTTAAAAAATGTTATGTCAATGATTTTTAACTTTAAATTTGGAAAATGGAAGCAGAGATGGTGAACAGTTAGCAAGATCAATACTGCAAAAAGTCTTCACAGGACAGTGGAAGTAAGCTTGCTCTCTATTATTATGAAGGCAAAGAGAATGGCCAATGATCATTTTCACAATGCACCTACCACGTAAGTTTTTATCAAACAGAATTATGCCCGTTGAAATTACAAAAAATTATAAAGAAAGAAGGCAGCGCCTCTATCCAACTATCAAAATCTTGTTGTTTGGTGAATTCACTGGCAGGCAAATGTATCGAACACACTGATATAAGCTTTTGAAAATTAACTTGTACTGCAGTGGCTTGGAAGCAGGTAGAAATATAAAAAATGCTTAATATGGATAGTCAAGCAAGGTGAGAAGACCTACATCACTGCTGACATGTTGATTACAATTATCTTTCCTAACAGAAAAATAACTCTGGAGATTAAGCTAATACTCTAGTGTTTCTTGTTTTGGAAAGAAAACAGCATGACAGCCGTGAATTGAGTTCTATAAATTCCCAAGGTTGCTGTTAAAACCATGCCAACAGTATAGATATTCTGAATAGTTCCTGTCGCTATATCCCCACCCACCCCTCTTTTTTGTAGGATAGAAGATATTTGGGAATATCCATTTCCGCTTCTATTTCCAATTTTGGAAATAGAAGCGGAACACATGATCACTAATGAACTTTTGTTCATCGGATGAGATTTTGGTGTTTTCCTTCCTCCCCCCACCCCCATCTTTTTCAAGTCTACAGGTTTGTTTTTATGGTAGTGGATTGTTTGTTGGTACCTCCTTGTTTGCTTGTGGGTTGCTGTGTTAAATAATGCAGATTTTTAATAATGCAGATAATAATGTTAAATAATGCAGATATTTTGGTGTCAAATGATTTTATGAATTTAACATCAGCCACAAAGGAAACATCTTCACACAATTGAGTACCTGGGACCAGTCTCCTAGCTTCAGCATAGTTAATATTTTTCATAACTTTTGGTTTCTACCTCATTTTAATTTTTCTTTTTGAAAGAGGAGTGGAAAAAAACTTTGCAGCTTATACAGAATGGTGCAGCAATGCATGTATCTCTGCCATGACCTTCCACACAGCAGCACATACATGGCTGCCATTACAAGACATTTGTGTGGCCAGTGCTGGAATCATCACATGGAGTTAGGGATGCATGGTCTTACAGGGCAGTGAAGATGCCCAACATTTACATTTTTGGCAGCTCAGGCGAGCTGAAAGTTGGGCTCTTGTGTTTTACATTGATCAATCAACCTTCTTTATGAATCTCAATTTGCTTAGCAACAAAGACTTTCAGATACAGAAACTCAGAAGTGAATTCCTCCTCTGTAATGAAGAGGAGATTAATTTCAAGATCCACAGCAAAAGTTAAGAGCTTTGTATATTCAGAGACTTACTTTGACACATCCAAGTTTGCTTAATCTGAGATAGATACAGACTAAGACAATTGGTTTCAATTAGCATATTGCCTCAATGGAGTTATTTGATGTTCTTTGACTCAAATGCATTATTTGACTGCATATATTTTTCTATGAGGAATGGTGACAGTTTCTGAAACTCATCTGTTGTATTGGTGATAGCTAGGAAATGAAGTAAGATCTATTTTGATCCACATTGACATTTACTCTTGTTTTTATCTTTTTAAGATTCATTATGCTTTTTGAAATGCAAGGTTCATTTAGATTATCCATATCTGAGAGATTAAAAGACTCAGATCTAGCAGCTACAATCATGAAGCCCAATAAGGAAATACAGATTCTTATTTCAGACCTATATGCTCACTGAAACTCACATTCCACTTTCCCAAAAGCAAGCTTTTCCAACTGGTTATTCCCAAGCTACTGACATTAAACCAATTTAATGAATTATCTAATTAAACTGCTAAGTGCCTCCCATTTCAGTCTGAAGTAGAAGCCAAAGCAGTATGGTGGCAACAGTAGCTTGCCCCTCAACAGGATCCCTCTTTTCAATCTTACGGTTCTTCACACTTGGCAAATGCACATAGGCAGTTTTTCTCCATATGAAGCTAGGAAAAGAAGGGACATAATAGTATCTTAGTTCAAGCCCCAGCCTCAGAAAAGGAAACAACACTGATAAAGAATGAACATAGTAGTAAAGGCAAGGAGGACATATTCCTGGGGTCATGACACCTGTGCTCACCAAGATGATGATCATATGAAGGACTCACTAACGATGTAACAATATTTGAAAAACTGGAATTTTGAATTAAAAAAAACTGATTTTTTATAGTACAAAAAGAAATGAAAACTTACCTGAATTACAGCATTATCTTTAGAGGCTTTCAGTACAGCTTGTTCAATAACATTCTCTAAGACTACTTTTGGCGACTGAATAAATAAAGGAAGAAGAAAACTCGCAGCCTTAAAAGTAAAAAAAAAAAAATATTCATAACTATAAAGTATGAACCACTATGCGATCACACTGATTCAATTAATAAAATTACAAACAAACTTCTTTACTTAAAATTACTTTATACTTCTAAACAGGAACAAATGGTAGTATCTTGGTTTTCATATACATAACTCAAAAATAAATATCATTTGATTGCCTCTTTACAGCAGTTGAAACATCTTTTAATAACATAACCTTTAAGGTTTATGATGCCAAAAAAATATATAAAAAGATAAATGCTTAGCTTTAAAGTGATTGCTCATATTACAGTTAAATGACTTCAGCAAAGTATGCAAGGGCTATACACCTGAACTCTATGTTTGCTAGATTTGACTATACTTGTATAAGTATTATGCAAAGTATCGAAACTTAATATACCAGCATAGATTAGATTCATTTGTTTGACATTCTGATAAATTAATCTAATCCAGAATCTATTTAACATCTCATCAGCAGCATTCAAGCTGCATCAAACAAATCGAAAACAAGATCCAAAATTCATACTGTTGCCACTCAGTATGCTTCTACTAATTTTACATTATCATTCACAGCAGAGAAAAGTGTCTATTCAAACTGGAACTATTGGAACCTGGTTGTCTAACATCCTCAGTGCATGCTAGCATCAACTTCATGGAAGTCTTGCTTTTATCCTTCAGCAAAACTAGTTGTCCTACCTTTGAGGTTGGATTTCGGTTGATTCCATTTTGAACAAGTCTGAAAATGATTGAGATATTTCACACTCCACTCCAACAACAGTTCCAGATATTAGCTCTAAGTTTCTGAATTAAGGTTTACTTAGAAGACAAGGACAAAGAATGTACAGTGTCATTTGGTTCTGGTATGCAGAAAAGTGGAGCTCCTACTAAGATACGACTTTCAGTGAAAGGCTGAAAATCCATTGGATCAGCAGAAATAGATGATAGAGATCAAGAGTTCAAGCAATCTTCTATTTGTGTAATCAATAGATAGAGCTCTTTGAAATTAAAATTGCTGTTTTTGTGACCTTTATCAAAATTTTCTTCACTGATTTTATATTAGCCTCGCACAATCTGCCAAAATAAGGGGAAGGAGGGGGAATAAAATTCCACATTATGCCTTCTTCGGAACTAAAGCACTGTACAAGATCTGATCTACAAATTCTAATGAGATTATCAAGAACACTTTTCATTCCTTTGAAGCTTGTAGCATTATCACTCCAAACAATGGAGGCTTTAGATCATCTGGCAATAAATCTTCTAAGGCATACCAGAAATGCTTCAATAAACAAATCCAGTTCTATTTCTAAATGAATAGCTTTTGTACTAAAGCAAATAAATTTTATGATATATGACTTTAAAAGTAACTCTAGATCTTTTCGAATTAGTTTTGGTGAGAACTGGTCCTGCAAAGTCTGGTCCCATTTTTTCAATTTGTCTAGTGTTACTACTCTATCTCTAGGTAAATCTGTCATCATTTGGTTAATAGTTTGGTTTCTTGTCCAAAAGCATGTCATGCATTTATTTACAACTAACTCTGCCTAGTCCAGAAAGTATTCAGTATAATTATCTAATAAATGAAAAGTCTGTTTGAATGCCTGAATGAAGAGATTTTTTTGTGATAACAATCTATGAGTAATTTAGTGAAATGATTTCTTTTAGGTCGAAGAAGCTGATGTTTCTGAAAGATCAGAGAGACTTAATCTCCCACCAACTCATAAAAGTCCACCTCTGTCAAGAAGTACATTTAAAGATGAAACCTTATTATTACTTAGAATTGGCCCTTTTGGCAGCAGGTACCTAATTTCAGGTTGAAACTTAGAATGGTGTACACACCTGACTGGCACTTTTGTTACATTCTGCAGTTCAGAAGCATTCAAACAATTTTCGTTTCTTAAGGGTGGATTGATTTTACTATTGATTTACTCACTAACCTTAAACATCATGCAGTAATTATAATCAATTTACTAAATGATTACTACTTTTTGATGAATTCATTCTCAATGGAACTTTGACCTGTGACTGTTGAGTTTACTACAAGTTCATGCTTTTCATTATCTTCGAACACTTTTACTGATTCTGCGAGTTCAGGCCTTGACAATACTCTCTAATAACCACTTAGGTCCATGCCACCACTTATCACTATTTTGTAATTCAGCTAATGTTATTCTTTTCATGGATTTTGTCTTCATTCCTCTGGTCAGATTTTCATCTTCAGGAAAGTAATTCCAGGACTCAGGTGATGTTTTCTCTTGCATTTCCATTACTTGATGTTGGATAAATGGCTTCCATTTATTTAAATTGCCCTTGAATTAATATAACATCACACAAAAATCTGTGCAAAAGTGTTCATTCATCTCGAGCCTCTTCTCTATCTGTTCTTTGACATCTGAGGCTAATCCTGCTCTCATAAGTGCTCTCATCAGCTCTAGTTTTGCAAGAGACAGCTTCTTCAGTGGAAGTACTCTGGTTTTGAAATTTACAAAATTCCTATTTCTGTCCTCACACAGATATATCACAGCTCCATATGCCTTCTAACTTGCATCAGGTGAAGCAATACAATTGAACATCTTAATTTAGATTTACTTGTCTTTTGGAAGTAATGTTGCAAAATGTTACTATTTTGAATCGTTGCTAATTCAGTAAACCATTTTCTGTTTCAAAGTTCAGTGTCAACAGATCATCCAAATCTATACCGATTGCCAAATTTCTTGCATTAATATTTTCACCCAAATAGTTAATTGACTTACAAATCCAATAGGATCATGAAGTTTTCCAATGGTTTTAAGAACTTCTCTCTATTTGATTAGCTTTGTTGTCTTTTGAGCTTCAATAGATAAGACTTTGAGATTCTATCTTCAAAAGATCTTCCTTGTAATCCCATTTATATCTCAATACCTTCTGTTCCAGAACTTTGTGGAACTTACCATTCTTATGTTTGTCAAAAACTTCCTGCAAATTTGCACAATTTGTCTGCCCTCTTAGCATGTTGAAACTGGCAGCTTTCAACATATTTTTACATACATACATCTTCATATACGAGTTTAGTTTTCATCTTTATGATCACCTATTAAATCATCTATGTATAAACATTCATTTAATAGTTTCAACTGATTTCTGATTCGTTTCTTTACAGGTGTGTGGTGTTTGATAGTAATGGCAAACAAAAATGATCTGAATGTAGCGTCAAATACAACACAAGTCATCCTAAGCACTTTCTTGTTGGGTTTTCTATCTTTAAAGTTATTTGCCCATAAAGATCTTGTAGAATCTCTTTCTTCAGGTAACAAAGAAATTTGGAGAAAGGTTTGTTCAATGTCAGCAGTAAATGCTATGTTATGTGCACGAAACTGTATTAACAGCTATCAATCTAAACTAGGACCGAAACAGAGATAATCATTTACAGAATATTCATTTTTGAAATGGTTGAATGCAAAAAGTACAACTCTTAAGAGTTTGTCATATTGAATAACTGGCTAGTGAGGCATGTAATAAATTCTCCCTAGCTTTTCAGACTTTTGATTCACATCCTCAGCAACACCCTTTTTAAATGCTGTTCTACATTTGAGTGACACTGTTGATGAAGCAGTGCATAATTTCTCAACTTTTTAACCAATTTATTATGAAAAGCTTCAGCATTTACGTAATTCATTTTAAAATCAGATGAGTTTTCATTTCAAGGGAATTTAACCTCATACTGCATTTCCTTAAATTTGACAGTTCCGCTAAAATTTTTCAAAATAACATTATCTATCTTATTATTTTCCTTTCATTGTTCACTTCCCAGCACTTCTAGTTTCCGAAATTGATTTAACTGAGTTGAGATCGATTTACTTCAACAATAATGCCAATTTTTAATAATTCATCATTAGAATGTTTTATAAGTTTATTTTTAAAAAGTTTAAGTCTACTTGTTATTACTTAATGATAGTAATTTGCACCGATTAGAACAGCAATATTTTTGCCACTGTATTCACATGAATCAGCCAACTGTTATCCCATTAATTCTTTGTTAATGTGAAATGTTAATCAGTTAATCGTCAATCAGGAAAAGGTAAATTAATTGTGCATATTTGGTTAGTTTCTAAAGCTTCAGTTTCTATATTTAGGGATGGTTCATTTCTGTTTTCAAATTTGACTTTCACAACATTATAAGTTTCTTCTGTTGCTAGATTAAACCTCAAAGTAAAATACTGCCAAAGTCTTCTTTTCGAGTAACAGTAACACCTGATATGTTCCGAATTAAAAAATTTCCCATCAAACCATTGTCAAATAGATTATGAAATGGTTCTAAATTATCCTTATTAGAGAATGTATATATCATTACAGTGCACGTTTGCAGCAATGTGCTGTGAAAAGTTTTGGTTTTTAATTGACTAATCTGAACATAATTTTTACAGAGTGAAATTGCTGACGTGGCCTTACTTTTATCTGATTTTGTTTCAAGTTGGAAATCAATAGATCTATTGTGCTTTTTATTACATATTTCATACATTTTTTTTTACATTCCTTTACTCTATGCTGAGGTTTAAGGCATAAAAAACAATGAGCTTGATTTTTTAAACTATTTCTTTTCTCATCCATGGTTTTAATTTCACAAGACACAGAATCATGTAGTTTATTACAATATATATAATTGTTTCTAGTGACTGCAGCAATATATTCATAACCTTTTAGGCGAACTTTTGTTAAACTGTTTGTTGTGCTTGTTGTTTACATTATCTTACACAAAGTAAAGACAATTGTTTGATTTATGCTTTCAGTTATGAATCATTTCTACTCAGTGTTTTGTTTTTGCTTCTCCACTGTCATTCAACTGCATAGCTCTTTCAAGCTTTCGATTTCTTTACGAATAAATTCTATTAATTCTTTAACATTCCATATTTGGTCACTTTTTTTACTGTGACTATATTTTAATGTAATCACTGATGGAATTAATTTTAACAATACTAGACAAATTAAGCTACCGTAAGTTTCTGATATCACGTTCATTGACTTGAAGCATCTAATTTGAGTTTCAGATTGATTATATAGTTTCCTAAGATTCTCTACATCCCTTAAATTTTTAACAGGGAAAAGATTTAGCAGCCTATACATGTGAGCATTTATTACTAAATTTTTTCTCCTAAACCTGTTAGTTAACAATTCTATAGCTGAATCGTAATTCTCATTTGTAAGCAAAAGTCTAGAAATGGCATTATACATCTAACAGCGACTTTAAGTAATTCATTTTTTTTTTACTTTTGAATAATGGGTCATTGTTATGGATAGCTGCTTCATATTGACTCCAAAGTTCAAAAAGAAAATTGCTTGAATCACCAAAATACTTATTTATACTCAATAACTTTATGGATAAAGTTTCTGTGCTTTGATCTGAAAGATAATTTGAACTGGACACATTCACTCTTATAATATAATTATGATTTTTCTTACTTTCTGACAATCTGATAATTCTTTTATTTTAACAATTAGATTATGCTTATATTCTAATGATTATCGTGATACTCTTCTACAAAATTAATTTCTGCATTAAAATTCTTTAATTCTGTTTATTTACAGAATTGCCAGTTAACTTGAATTTTTTGTTTTTAGTGTTCAACTGATTTAATAATGCTTTTAAATTACTCATTGCCGTATTTTCTTCGATATTCTTATCTATTTTACTGATAAGTTTTGTAATTAAGCATTTTTGACTAACTCTTACTTTTTTCAGCTTTTCCAGTTTCATTGTAAATAAAGAAAATAAATGTTCCTAGTTTTTTAGACGTATAATTTGACTATTCAAAGGAATCCACATTTTGACACTTGCAATTCCTTCAAAATAATCATTAACTTTTCTTCTTAATTCTCTTTCCCAGTGCACAAGATGTACCAAATTATATAATAGATCTATATGGGGCAGCTACACCAGTTCCAATGAAATAGAACAAGAAGTGTAAATACTTATCCAAGTAAATAATATCCAAATGCAGCCAATTTCAGCTCATTTGAAGCAAACTAACATAAATCCACACACAAAGTAAGCACTGATTTGAAAAACTGAAAACATCACTTCACACTGATGCAACCAGAATGTTCAATAGACAATAATAGTTCAATAGACAAAGTTCAAAAAGAAAATTGCTTGAATCACCAAAATACTTATTTATACTCAATAACTTTATGGATAAAGTTTCTGTGCTTTGATCTGAAAGATAATTTGAACTGGACACATTCACTCTTATAATATAATTATGATTTTTCTTACTTTCTGACAATCTGATAATTCTTTTATTTTAACAATTAGATTATGCTTATATTCTAATGATTATCGTGATACTCTTCTACAAAATTAATTTCTGCATTAAAATTCTTTAATTCTGTTTATTTACAGAATTGCCAGTTAACTTGAATTTTTTGTTTTTAGTGTTCAACTGATTTAATAATGCTTTTAAATTACTCATTGCCGTATTTTCTTCGATATTCTTATCTATTTTACTGATAAGTTTTGTAATTAAGCATTTTTGACTAACTCTTACTTTTTTCAGCTTTTCCAGTTTCATTGTAAATAAAGAAAATAAATGTTCCTAGTTTTTTAGACGTATAATTTGACTATTCAAAGGAATCCACATTTTGACACTTGCAATTCCTTCAAAATAATCATTAACTTTTCTTCTTAATTCTCTTTCCCAGTGCACAAGATGTACCAAATTATATAATAGATCTATATGGGGCAGCTACACCAGTTCCAATGAAATAGAACAAGAAGTGTAAATACTTATCCAAGTAAATAATATCCAAATGCAGCCAATTTCAGCTCATTTGAAGCAAACTAACATAAATCCACACACAAAGTAAGCACTGATTTGAAAAACTGAAAACATCACTTCACACTGATGCAACCAGAATGTTCAATAGACAATAATAGTTCAATAGACAAAGTTCAAAAAGAAAATTGCTTGAATCACCAAAATACTTATTTATACTCAATAACTTTATGGATAAAGTTTCTGTGCTTTGATCTGAAAGATAATTTGAACTGGACACATTCACTCTTATAATAGAATTATGATTTTTCCTACTTTCTGACAATCTGATAATTCTTTTATTTTAACAATTAGATTATGCTTATATTCTAATGATTATCGTGATACTCTTCTACAAAATTAATTTCTGCATTAAAATTCTTTAATTCTGTTTATTTACAGAATTGCCAGTTAACTTGATTTTTTTGTTTTTAGTGTTCAACTGATTTAATAATGCTTTTAAATTACTCATTGCCATATTTTCTTCGATATTCTTATCTATTTTACTGATAAGTTTTGTAATTAAGCATTTTTGACTAACTCTTACTTTTTTCAGCTTTTCCAGTTTCATTGTAAATAAGGAAAATAAATGTTCCTAGTTTTTTAGACGTATAATTTGACTATTCAAAGGAATCCACATCTTGACACTTGCGATTCCTTCAAAAAATTCATCAAAATAATCATTAACTTTTCTTCTTAATTCTCTTTCCCAGTGCACAAGATGTACCAAATTATATAATAGATCTATATGGGGCAGCTACACCAGTTCCAATGAAATAGAACAAGAAGTGTAAATACTTATCCAAGTAAATAATATCCAAATGCAGCCAATTTCAGCTCATTTGAAGCAAACTAACATAAATCCACACACAAAGTAAGCACTGATTCAGCTGTATTTCTACCTAAATCAGCATTCAATCTAGATTAAAAGGGAATTTATTGGAATACCAAACAAATAAATCTAATCGAGAATCTATTTAACATCTCATTAGTAGCATTTGAGCTCCATCAAACAAATCGAAAGCAAGCACCAAAATTCACACTGCTGCCACTTAGTGCTCTCTATAGCAATGTGCTTCTACTGATTTATTGCATTGCCATTCAGAGGCAGAGAAAAGTGTCTATTCAAACCCGAACAATAATGAAAGTACTTTTTATAAAAAGTATTTTGTTAATATAAGTTCTGTTTTTCATTAACGCTGCACAAATTACTACACTTTTATTTTGCAGCCAAAATCACTATCGTATATTTATGCAAATTAAAAACTTTGAACTGTTTTTGAGTTATAATTAGCAATACAGAATAAAGTTGACAGAAAATTGCAACAGAACAAAATTAAATGACAATAATAATAGCAATCTTTATAAATATAATTGAAAAATAAACTGCTGAATTGCTATTCATAAGTATATTTATTTATATTTTACATTATTTAAGGTTATCAGATATTTGGATATATAACCATACCAGGAATTGTAATCATGTCTGGGATATGTCTAGAAAGTACAGCAATTTTAAATGAGTGGTTGCAAGAAGGCTATGAAACATATTAATGTTTTTAATAATATGCAAATTTTTCAGCTAAAATCAATAATTTTAGGATGTTGGGAATTATTATTAACACACTGTGGCATCATTTACATCATCATAATAAATTTTTGCAGAGTATCACAATCTACTTTTCAGTACTTTGAGTATTTTGTTAATAAAATTCCTAATTTTATCTTTTTTTCTTAATTCATTTAGTTTGTTCAAAGTTTTTGTTGCCATGCAGTATGACATACAAGCAATATACATATATAATTTACATGTGTTTCTCAACAATGAAATAATTTGAAAGTGTCATCAATTACATTTCCTAAAATGAGATAACCCTAACTTTAACAGACAATTTTTTGTCACAGAGCAAACTCTGAAATAAAATATAAAGTGAAAAAAGTTCAGAACACACCACTGTATTCCAGAAATGATGAATTTTCAATGGCTAATGTTGCTTCAACTAAACCGCTTAGGAAAACTATACCTATAAAACGGCTTTCTAATTATATAATATCTAATAATTCGGACCACTCTGCAATAGTATGCAAAAATAATAATAATAATAAATATCCTGAAAAATTTTATGCTTATGTTACAATTTATACAGTTTAAAAGTTTTATTCATTCAATCACTACAAAGGCAGCTATGTTTTAGACCTCATCCAAAACATTTTTAAAATGCTGAAACAAAAAAATTCAGAAATTACACGCCTTAATAAAATGACATATAGGAATATTCTCTGCAAATTATAAAATAAAAAACTTTTGATATAGAAAGTAGAAATATTAAAAATTTTTAAGTTTTATCATGTTTTACCTTAAATGTTAAAACAAATTTTAGTAGGTACTGTACCACTTTAACAAGGAAGTACCAAATAAAAAAATAATTGCTTCATTTGGCTAAGCATTTTTATATTATTTGCATAAAATTCATGAAACAAAAGAAAATGGAAAAAATATTCACCTCTTGGCAAGAAAGAGTTTTACGTGTAAATTGATCCAACTGAATGAAGAAGTCTGGCAACCTTAGTTTTTCAGTGAATCCATAAGTTTCTAATATATATTGCAATGCCTCATTGTAAATATCAGCTGGTGCCTCAGATAACACTTTCAAAAGCAACTGAAAATATATATTAAAATTAATTTTTTCATGCACATACTTTTTTCTTATTATTTCCAGAATAGTGAGTTTTAAGTAAAAAGCTTTCAATATTAGCTGGAGTTTCTACTGCTGCAAAAACATATTCTACTATTCTAATGAGCAAACATGAGCATTATTTTTAGGTTAGGTCAAGGAATAATTTTACCACAATCAAAATGCAATTAAAAGCATTCTATTATATTAATTTTATTACTGTTTCAGTATTTAAAATAAGGAAAATTTCAATGTAAAGATATATAATATTAAAAATGGCAGATTTAAAATAATAGCATTCTATAATATTACTTCCATTAATGTAGCAGTATTTAAAATAAGAACAATTTTAATATAAAGAAATATAATATTAAAAGCAGCAGATTCAAAGTAATAGAAAATAAGGTTCTTTCTGATTATCCCAAACCCCAATAATGCATTCATGAGACAATGCACTACATCATCAAAACAGATAACTCATGATGTCGGCAAATTGTATTTTTGTGGTAAACTAGGTATGTGCATGTGAATTTTAACTTTTCAATAGTCCTTTTTCTGATTGGTGATTGTTTTTGCATCAAGTATGCTTTTCTTTCTTGTAAAAGAATTAATTACATTACCCAACCTTATACCAAGAAGGAGAGGCCCAAAAATTATGCAAATTTCAGGATAGATGCATGTCAGTTATGCGAATGATGAGAAATGTGCAACTCTCCAGCACACATTGAAGAAGATACAAAGGAAGAAACCTGCAGAATATTCAATTTTCATGCCGTTATTTCTGCTAGGGAAATCATCTTAGAAAATGTGTTCTTGTCTCAGAGAATGCATGTAATAGCAGAGAATGCAAGACCATTGTCAACGGTGGCACTTCCAGCAAACAGACAATTTTATGAAAAGCATGGTGATCACACTGAGAAGGGCAGGTTGGTCCATATGGCAAATCTCAACTGACACACATCTGCATGCATCCAGTGCATCGGCTATGGCACTGATGGTTGGAACAAGGAAATGTGGCAAGTTTGAGTGGTGCCAGTGCAGCCAGAGTGACGCCAGCACGCGTCGATTGATGCATCTGCCGACAAGCAGTGGCACACCTGCAAGCCACTTCTAACTCCATTCTGACCCATGTTCAAAACACCCGGATATTCCCACATCAACCAGAACCACTTGCCATCAATTGGTGGCTATTTGTGCCGTCTGTTATGAAGACTGCTATAGACCCCACATCATAGACACCAATGTCTGCAATGGTGCTGGGCTTGAGAGATGTGGATGACAGAATGACACAGGGTTGTGCTCTCAGATGAGTCATGCAACAACACAGCATCACGGTTTGTGCAACTGCGTACGATTTCAGCTCAACCTCTAATTTGTGTTGAGGATACTATGATGGCCCAATGATATGTGGATGATGTGCTGCGGCTGGTGACACTCCCCTACCTTCAAGTAGTGCCCTGTACCAGCAGAATAACACACAACATTGAGCATTTATTTTAGTAATTTTTTCTTTCTTAACTAGCATATGAGCAGATAATTTTTATAAATTTAATAATACATTAGCTGTTTAAATTTATTTTTAGTTGTAAAAATATTTATTTCTTTTAATATCGGTAAAATTGGTTGGTATTTTCAATTAAAAATAAAAACATTATTTTGTGAGAGATAAAACTAAGAAACTTACTTTCACCACAGAAATTTTAACTGTGTCTGATTCAACTTTCATCGCACAGTTTATTAGCAATG
Organism: Stegodyphus mimosarum; assembly: GCA_000611955.2. Taxonomy (NCBI): domain Eukaryota; kingdom Metazoa; phylum Arthropoda; class Arachnida; order Araneae; family Eresidae; genus Stegodyphus; species Stegodyphus mimosarum. The sequence goes on along the minus strand of KK117081.1, from coordinate 520,639 downwards.
CATAGGTCTTTTCAGGATCTAAGCAATATGTGTTCTGTTCTAAAGTAGAAATAACACTGAAAGATAAACAACATTTATGAAAAATACACAAATTATTAAATATTTGATTTAAATCTTGTAACTTATACAATGCAACTTATGAGTTTTAAATCAGAATAAAGACAATTTCAGATACTTAAACTAATTTACTATATATTTAAAGTAGAGCTTGTCAATCATTTCTACTTGTCAATCCCTTTTATGAGAGTAAATACTTTTACAATTCTTGATATAAAACTTTAAACTAAGAAACAAATTAAAAGATTCACGGACAGTAAAAGCATATTAAAAAATTATTCAAAAACAATTCTTTGGTAAACATATGAATATAATTTTAACATGTATCAAAGACAAAATCAAATATTCTTATTAACAAGCTGAGTGTCCTTTTTTTTTTTTACTTTTAAGTAAATCTTAAATCTTAGAAGTATATACTGCAATAAATCTTTGAAAAATATACTGCAAGAACTAAAACTTTTCCAATGCTTTGCAGAGTTCACCAAATTCTTTTTATTTTTATAAACATGTGTATTTAAAATGACACTTTGCATAAATATGTAGTACAAAAGGTTAAATTACATTTAGAAGTATCTTAACATTACATTTAGAAGTATCTTAGTAAACATCTGATATTGATTATTAGTATTTAATGGTAGGTGACTAGTTTAATCATAAGTATTAATCACTTCAGTTGATATTCAATCATTTCAGTTGATTTATAAACCCATTTCTTTTTCAACATAAAAATTTGAAGGAAAATATTTTTGAGCTTGTATCTTTAGACACTGAAGTATTACCTCCAATTATAAAATTATCTACAGATGTAAATATCTCTAAATATCAATTTTCTTTCTATTTTTTGCTTATAATTTTTTAACAAAATATTTTATTTTATATTTTCCCTTTATACTAACAAAATGTTCAGCTTAGCAAGAACATGCTTTAATTATTTACTTGAAGTGACAAGTGTTATATTTAAACATTCAGTTTTTCAAAAAATCTGACAGATAATAATTTTCAGATAATAAATTTTTAAAGTATAATAATAAATTAAATATAGCAATATATATTTATATATATTATTATATGTAAACAAAATAACATAGATTTAATATATTTCTGACAAATATATATTTCAATGAATTATGTTCCATAATTCATTGAAACATGAACAAAATTAATAAACATGAACAAATAGAATAAACACGAAAATGAATAAACATGAACAAATAGAATAAACACGAAAATGAATAAACATGAACAAAATTAACAAAACTGTATTTCTTCTCAGTTAAAATATAACAACTTTATCTTTCAACTATGAGAATGCATACGAACTCTACATATCCTCTTGATAGCTATCATACTTTTGAATGTAAAAGAAGCTTTAGTAATCAGATTTTAGGTCTTTGCAAAGGTTAGAAAATGATTAAGTGTTAAAAATTCACAGACATACTATATGTATAATGTTGCCAAATGGTTTTGAGTTCAGTTTTGATTGTTGCACAACCAGAAATTTTATGAATTTGCTAAAAAATGTTGGTAACCAACATCAGCCTTTCAGTTAATGTAATTACTTTTTCCCATTTGCTAGAAATGTATCTCAGGGATAAACCATGATGAATGAAATAAAAATCTTAAAAGAACATTTCAAGCTTTCATTTTCCCAAAGATTTTTCTTCATCCTTCATCAGAAGGCAATGAAGCTTTCTTTTGAAATTTAATAATTTCAGATGCTAAGAAATGTATCAAGTTTTAACGAATAGACTGCAAATATCGTCTGCACAAACAGTTAGTGTTGGCATGTTTAATCATAATTTGTCAAAAGACTTTTGGCATTTGAAAGAAAAAGACTTGTTTCAGAACACTGGGTTGTGAAATTTGTTAAAAAAATATCATTATCATTAAGTACAAGGTGTCTGAAATGGAACTATTACACTACCAGGTTACAAACATCATTTACTTCCAGTTTTGTTGCAAAATATCAGCTACAAAATGTCACCAAATCACATGTACAGCTTTAAGTACTAATGTTATATCATACGACACTGTGAAGTTTGTACCAAAAGTTCAAAAACAAGGACTATGACATTCAAGAAGCAAAGCACTCTGGCCAACCTACTGATGTTGATGAGGCCTGCATGCGAGAACTTGTGAAAGAAGACCAGTATGCAACCACTCGAGAGCTTGCTAACGAGTTATATGTTACTATTATGTCCATTAGTTGAGCTATGCATCGCATAAACTTGACGTACAAGTTCAATCATTGGATGCCATATGAGCTGAGTTTCACAGGACAGATGTGTTTGTGATCACGGACAGATGTGTTTGAGGCTGCACTAATCTGCTTGAATATCAGTGGAAGGACAAATTCTGAACTGGATCGTCATTTGTGATGAAAAATGGATTTACTTCAACATAAGCGAAAAAATGGTTGATTTGCTTCTGGTGAGCCTGTCAGCAGCGTCGCAAAGCAAAATTTGACCAACAAAAAGATCATGCTTTTTATCTTAGTGGGACTGCTGTAGTATTATCCAGAAAAAAATAAAACCCTCAAGAGTAAGGTGTACAGCGAGATGCTAGTCCATGCTGGCACTGCTATCAAGGAAAAACGAAGTAAGCTCCAGCATAAAAAAGTTCCATCCAGATAATGCTATACCACATGTGTCTGCATTCACCGGCTGGACTCAGTACAGTCTTGAATGCCACACCCACCATATAGTCCTGACATCGCTCCTTTGGACCTCTACCTTTTTTCACACCTGCAGCTACATCTTGCTGGTGCTATCTTCCATTCTGCACAGGATGTCCGAAATGAGGCTGATCTGTTTATGGACTCACCGCCACCAAGTTTCTGGGCCAAATGCTTTGAAAAACTATCAAAACATTGGCAGAAAATCATACATTTGGATGGTGATTACTACCTGCACTAAACATACTGCTTTCATGTTTTTTTTCCTAACTTTATTAAGAACTTTTTTTGGTGGAAAACTTTCATTGCAACCAGATATTATTCAATAATTACTATATTTCACACAATAAGGTCATAAATGCAGCCCATTTTATTGCTTTAATTAAACAGTCTGCTTTTGTTCAGATTGATAAAATGCATCTGCAACAAAAGGAAAAAAATTAGAGAAAAAAAATTACCCTGCATATATTCTTCAACAATAACTCTTGATGAAAACAAACTGGTAATGCATCAAACTAGAAAAGAAATATGCCAATGTAAATTTAAAACTAAGCCAAAAAAATGGTTCAATGAAGATTTTAAATAAAATTCTCTTGATTTTATAGGTGGTCAGACACAGTTTCCCCTTTGCAGGAGTGGGGGGGGAGTAAATTTAAAAAAAGGAGCTAAAAAAATCCCCAGTATGTGCCTGAAATATATAATTTTTTCTCTCTTTTTTCTAGTTTGTGCAGAGTGACATATGCAGATAAATCGGTTTATAACAGTATTTTACTACAAACATATTTAGTTAGAACAGAAATTGTTTTTAAACTTAGAATAAATTTATTTTGATTACTTTAGAAAATATTAAAGCATTTATTTACTTACTTATCTCCCTCCCAGACTTCAGGATGCATTAAAATTATTTCAGCAGCACCTGGATACAATAAAGTGTCAATGTTAGAAACAACTGCATTAAATTTACTAACATATGAAACTGGCAGTATTACACTTGTATCATTTACAATTTAAAGACAATCTATATTTAAGATAAAGCTGATTCACACAGAATGTATAAAAGTAAACTTCAACATCAAGAAATATTATTAAGTTTAATG
>KK117081.1:478503-516795 GCA_000611955.2 Stegodyphus mimosarum | reverse complement strand
TGAATATGTAAGTTTAACACACATCCAATAGTGTTCTCCTTATTAAAAAATACTAATAAAAGTCTCTGAGATATGCTTTGCAAAAGTTATTTAGATAAGGACATTTGACTAAAAATTCACTAGTTTCAAGGTACTTGCTATCCACAACATTGTGAAAACAATTTAGGATTATTAAATATGACTATGCTTCTATATATTTTTTCATTTATCCCTACCAAAAAAAGAAGCATAATCTACAATTTAAAATACTATAAATTGCAATTTATAAATATCTGGTACCAATTTCTTGAAAATATAGAAGTGTTTATTTTCAGATTCTTATTAGTATCTTAAACATTTTAAACATAGTGCCTAATCATTATTACTTTAAAATCACTGTTCATTATACTTCTTAAATTAGTACAGTAGAATAAATATGTTTCCAAATTTATGCAAAATTCAAACCGAACATAAAAAAAAAAAAAAAAAAAAAAACTTTTACAGTGCTTAAATATGTCACCATGAAGGTGAAATGTTTCCAAGCAGGTAAAATGTGTGGAATATTTTCCAATCAAAAAAACTGCTGTAAAGTAAAATGCCCGATGCTGACAATGATAACTCTGGCAACCTTATCTAAAGCTGGCATATTTTTTTCTGATTCATTTGTTGTCTTGTAGACAAGCTGTGGTATCAGTGTTAGTCTTTATTTTCTGGGCCACTTTATTTTTTGTCTGAAAGATAAACGGGAAGAGAAATTTTTATACAGCAAATATCAAGCTACAAATGATCACATTTGCAGATAATTCCAGCAGCAGCATGGCTGCTTGACATTTCTCTGTAAATGAAAAAAAAATTCAAGGGTGGAGAAAGCTAAGCGTAAACTTTCCTAACATCCGATTTTTTTTTCGACGATGCAACAAACTAGGCGTTATAAACAATCTGAAAAATAAAACAACTCATTTTATTTAAAATTAATTTTTTTCATAAACTAGAGAAATATACACTAAAGAAATAAAAAAGTGAAATATTTGGCGATTTATCAGTTGTAACCAGCTAACCTAAAAATACTTGCACTTTTTTGAGAGATTAGTGGATCCATACATAATTCAACCCTCGTAGCTTTAGAAAAATGTCCAAAAATTATCGGCTTATATACAGAAACATACGATAGTTAATTTTCAGATTTTAAATCCATCATTTCTTAACTTTTTAAATTTCATAAAGATGTTTGCCTTATAAATGAAATTGTAGCTGAAGTCTTTATTGGCAGCTTTTTCCTACAGCTAAAAATTTATATGATTTTTTGATATGAATATATCTGAAAATCATATTATAATCCTATTTATTTAGAATTATAATGCATTTGTTTTCTTAAAATATGCATGCAAATAAGATTTATAAAATTTTAAATTAAGCAGTATATTTACACTTTATCAACTACCTAGCCATATAAAAACGTATTATTTTAATAAAAAAGGATAAACGTGATTAAAAGACAAAGTACAGGTTAAACTTACCTGAAGCTGGTGAATAATGGTACTTTATAGAGTTTAAAAGCAGTGGCATATGAGTATCCATATATTCACTTAGATCTTCCTTAAGAAGAGGATTTGAGCTTAACAAAATTTCATAAATTGGTGTATGCAAAATTTTAGTTTTTATGCTTGATGCCAGGTCCTCAAAATTAGCTACTTCAAATTTCAAATGAACAAATTTCTTTAAATCTTCTAAATAATAAAATGTAAGAAAAGTTAGGTAGCATTCATTGATTCCCCATGATTCCATCATAAAAGTATGAGTCAGCAAGCAGTCTGCATTAACAGAAATGGCAGATTTAAGTATCATTTGAACTGATTCTATCTGAAGAAAATTTTCCAGTAATGTCTGCAGTTTCATAATTTCTTCAGTTACATGGGTTATTTTTTCAAAGATAATCTTTTTGTAAAATTTAAACAGTGTTTTACAAGCATGTAGGAGAATATTTACAAAAATAATATTTTCAGTTCCTTGTTCAGTTTTACAGCATAGAATCTGATATAAACTTTTATAAAGGTCCAGCAGATCATTTTCATAGGAATATGCAAAATTCATATTATGATTTTCTGCATTAATATTAGGACTAGGATCAACAGTTATGTTATCATCAGCTATATCATTAGTAGTAATACACACAGGGGTTTTTTCAGAACACATAAACTTATAATGGAATGGAAAACATTTTGCAAGTGCTGAACATTTTTCAGATTCACAAAATTTGTGAATAAGTACTTCTAGGACTATATGCCATGTATAATAAATTAAATTCTCTTCATCCCAGGATATATCAAGTAGCTTCCTGATAAGAACAGCAAGGATATTAGAAGGAAGTTGCTTTGCGCACTAAAGAAAAAGAAGTATGTATTTTTATTTAATAAATAATGACACATTAACAACAGTTTTTAATAAACTGTTATAAAGTTATATAATAAAAATATCTAAATATTAAAAATGATCATACAAAAAACTATTAAAGCACTACTTCAGCAGACCATGCAGAAAGAATGATCAAATACATTTTAGATCGGAACTTACCTTTTATAGCAACTACCTTAATAGAAGTCATCAAATTTTCAGAATATTCCAAATTCTGGCAATCATGCTGATAAAAGTTCTTTAGTCAATTAAAGTTGTCTTTTTCGTATGCATTCTTTTCGTTATTTAAAAGTTCCAAAAATTTTTGTAGATAAATTATAAATTTTTTTTGTCTTCAACCCAATTTTAAAATATGCACTTGGGAAATTTGTAAGCAAAGAAAGAACCTGTAGTACAGGAATGGAGTATTTCACCACAAAAATCACTGAAGAAGAACAGCAATGAGATGCGTTGTTTAATAACACTGAGCAACCCGAGGTTAGTCACAAAGCCTAATTTATGCAATTCTCTAACAATTTTTAAGTGAAATTAGATTGCTATGCACACATTGAGAAGAATAGCAGAGAAAAGAATTACAGATTTCACAAAAAATGTAAGCATTTTACTTTTTAATGTATCATATAATTCTTAGTTAATAATTAAAATGTGTATTTTAAATTGCTAAAGAGTGTTTTTTTTTATATGTTGATAATGTTTGCTGACTTATATATATATATACTTTCATATGTTGATAATATCAGTTTATGAATCTGAGTTTATGAATCTTTTTTAAAAAATGTGCAAATGGCCAACTTGTACCTGATAAGTAACTTTTACCTTTTCATCAGTAATAAATCACAAAACACACCACGGTGGTTGCCTTAACATGTAAATACCTTTAGATTAAGGTTCTTAGCTCCAGTTTTACCATGCATATCTGATAATCAAATGTAAATCAAAATCACAAATCATAAAGAGGAAGACAGCTTAAAAAAATTGAAAATAATCAGTATTATTTACTTTGACAGTAAAATACGAAAAATGACATCTTGAAGAACACTGAAGGGAAGTGCATGGTGATAAAAATTAAAGCTACTCTATGCAGCGCTTTCTGCAAATAGCCACTATATAAAATAATCAGATTTTGGATAATTATTTCTCACTATAAGAAAAAAACTTATGAAATAAAACATTAATAGCTCAAAAGCCACCACAAAGCTATTAATGACTGTTCATAGTAAATATTAAATAATTTATACTAATCCTAATTAGCTTTATTAAAATACTATACAAAATCAGCTTTATTAATAGTCTGATAATCAATGAACAAAAATATATTGCATCCATAACTAAAAAATTAATAAATAAATAAACTGCATTATGATAATACAAGACATTCCCCACTTTATAGGGTTAAAATTTCAATTCATAAACCGAAATGGCATAAAGAAATGAAGCAATTCCCATGAACTCACATGGAAGTAATTTTTCAATATTTCTAAGCCACCTATTAAAAAAAACCTAATAATTCTTATTAAAATACACATGAAACCCAAAATAAGTCGAAGTAACCATATGCAAACCAAATAAATGGAAAGAATATATTGTTTTACCTTTCAAAATTGAAAAGACAGTATACATAATGGAATGCAGATAGAACAGTGCCTGAAACTCATAATCTGAGGTTTTAAAGCAGTTTGACTACAATAATATTATAAATGAATATTACATAAAAGAAAATCATACTACAATAATCAACTTAGTTTTTAAATCTTTAAAATCTTAAACACATGATGCAGATTTATAGAACAGAAGAGCAAAGGTCTGCACTGTTTGGGACCTGAAGCTATATGAATTTCATATCATGAATTCATGATATTTTATTCATGATATTTAGACTTAATAAATAAAATAAAAAATAATAATAATAATAATTTTTTCACATTTTTAAAGAGAAAAAAATATGTACTATAAATATATGTAAAAACTATTTTTAATGATTTCAGAGTAAGTTATATAAAATTATAATGCAATTCTATGCAAAAAGAAAAAAAAAGGATTCTAAAAGCATGTAAAAATTATTTTTTACATTTTATAAAACACCTGTTCATAATAAAATTAGTAACACAACAATCTTGAGTTTATTACAGATTTAAGTCAGGATCTCAATCAATTTCGAGGGCAAACAGGTACAGGTCCCTCTTCATCAGGAGCAAAGAAATCTGCAAGACTAATTATTTAAAAAGGGGAAGTTTAAAAATTAGAAGAACTAGGCAATAAAATAAAACTGAAAAATAAGAAAGCCTTAAGGCATACAATTTGTAATCACTATTATTATATCAGATTTCCTTATATACTATTCTTATTACTACACACCTGACATGCAAAAAAAGCAAGCTTCCTTCAAGTAAATTTTTACTACTAAATTTTAGAAATAATAAAAAAAAAAAAAAAAAAACAAAAAAAAAAAAAAAAAAGTGCAGCAAAAGACCAAAAATCTGCTGCTCTAAAATTCAAAGTTTAAAGGATTTCAAAATTACACAATGTCTGCTGCTGATCTAAGATATATGATCTGAAAATATCTAAGATATATGATCTGAAAATACACTAATCTAAAGGTAGAAAAAACTTGCCACAAACTCTGATCGGTTTTACAGAATCAAATATCAGAAAGATACTTTTGCTATGAAGCATGCTATGAAAAACTTTCAGCTGATAAAGAAGCTGCAGATGAATTTGTGGAAGAATTTTTCAGAGTTAATGGATAATGTTTAAAACAAAAACATATATTCAATACAGAGGAAACCTCTTTAAAAAAAAATAGGGGGGAGGAGGAGGAAGATATTTCTCAAGAAAGATGGATGCAATCAGTAAAGAAATATACCATCAAGGGTTTAAAAAAAAAAGCAAAAGTGAGAATCACACTTCTACTTTGCAGTAATGCAAGCGAGCCTTCTGTGCAAAACTTTAAAGATGTACAAGAATATTTATTCATAGGTTTGGAAAGATATCAGTCTTTACCTGTGATTTATGAATACACTGGACTGTCACAGATTAGAAATGAAACTTATCAACTAATTGGTTCACAAAACATTTTATAAACAAGTCAAATCTTAATATTTTATACATAAGTCAAGTGTTAGAAATGGATTAGCTGCAGATTATAAGCTTTCATTGTTATTGAGAAACTATATGGCTTATCCAGATACAAATATTTTGTCTCCTAATAATACAATGACCCACTTTCTGGCCGCCAATAAAATATTTTTAATTTAGTTTATAATTAAAGAATAATACACGATTTCAAATGTAAATAGCAATCTGAATTTTTAAGGATAATTCTTCATGCTCATGCATCCCTCAAATTTTTCAACTACAAAATGTATCTTACAATTATGGACTCTTTCCAAGCTCTCCTCAATAAATGGATATCATAATTTAAAATACACATGAAACCCAAAATGAAAAAGGTGATGATAAAGGTGTGATATTAGTGATATTATTGAAAAAGGTGTGATGTTAGTGAATTTTCTCAGTTTAACGTGAATTCAATAAAGGCTTAAGTGCTGTTTCTCACATAGAAGTGTTTCAAAAAGACAGCACTGTGAACAAGATGATAAATTTGGATGAACTAAAAAAAAGGATCAAACAGCTAAGGAAGAAATCATAGACAATGTTTTTTAAATCCAACACATGAAGATTCTGATTCTAAAGATTCAGCTTAATGATAGTTTGGCTTTAGGAGAAAATTTTTTTTTTATTTTTAGAACAAAACTATAAACTGATTAAAATGAATGATTAAGCATAATTAGGAGAGGAGGGAACACCTAAAATTTTAAAAATAAACAACTATAAGATAGTTTAGGTTAAAATAACATGCCAAACAAATATTAATTTAGAAGTCAAATAACAAAAATCAGCGTTATATTTGCAAATTTTCGCAGGAGTAATTTCAATGGTTTTATCGAACCATCATCCTCTCAGCTGCCAAAGTACAAATGAACAAGGTAAGATACAGTGAAATAATAAGCTAAAAATGACTGGACAGGAGTTAAGCTACTGGAACTATCTATTGATGAAACTAGAAAACTAAAACATAATTACCTTAAAGACTGAAGGTAAAGATGGATTGGAATTAAGGTCCTTAACAAGAATGGGAATTTTTTTTTTTTGAATGCGAAATGCCTCTAGAAAATCTAATTCTCCAATGGAAGATGTTTTTTTCAATTATTTTGGCTGCAGAAAAATGGAAAATGCGATTTTCGAACCAACAATTCTGAGCAACAGAGGACTTCTGTGTTTCCTTTTCCTAACACATGCCTCATGTTCTTTAACACGAAATTTTAAGTCTCTCTTAGTTTGACCAATGTAAATTAAACCACACTGGCAAGAAATCCTGTAAATACCCCAGAAATTCATATCTGGAATGGGGTCCTTCAGTATGGAACTCGAAATTTTATTGCTAAGAGAATAAACGACATGAAAGTTAAATTTTTGTAAAATACATGCAATTTTAGAGTTAATTGATGGAAAGAAAGGAATGACAACAGAATTCTTATAATCTCCTAAAACAAGAGTGTGCCTTTTGGTGTGTTGAGGTGAGAATTTTTTAACTGCTTGGTTAATAATGTTGGGTGAAAAGCCCCTGTCAATAGCTATTGCTTTTAAATAATTTAGTTCTTGAGCAACAGCCAGTTTGGAGAAGCAAACTTGAAGTGCATGGAAAAAAAAGGAAAAATATGAAGCTAACTTTTGTTTAATCCCCCCCCCCAGATGACATGACTTGAAGTGTGGTGGAAGGCAAACCCATATAGCGAAAATATAATGCTGACTTTTGTTATTTCACTTCTAAATTAATATAAAACAGTTGTTTGAAAATATTTTTAAAAATTCATCTTTTTGAATAACTAATTATGCTAATTTTCTTTTTATATGTTTTTATCTCCAATTTCTATCCTTTTTTTTTTTCGTATATTTTTAAACCTTTTAAACGTGTCAAAAAAAATTTTCTGCTGCTTAAAAATCCTTTTATATTTTTAAAATTTTACTTTCTTTCTTCTAAATTTAATTTTCCTTTTATGAACCTTAAATCCACATAATCTCTGATCCATCACTGAGAAAATTTCTGATTTTCTACTACATAAACTATTTATTATTGATGGAGACAAATGTTCACATAGGCACCTGTAGGAAAATTTCTAAATAATCCACAAAAAATTATAATAAATTCAATAAAATGTTTAAAGGTAACAGATGTACTTTTGTTTATTGGATTTTTATGTTTGCAAGAATTACATTCTATTCTTTTTCAAAATATACATAAATGTTTCACTTTTATTTCTCCTTAATTTTTTTCTGTTTTCTAATTAAAACACAAATAAAGAAAAAATTAGATTAAGAAATCTTTGTAATAGATAAAATTTCATCTATTTTTAATAGCTCTTACTTCTCTTAATTTTGCATTATAATCTTTTAAAAAAATTCTAAAAATATGAAAAATATTTAAATATATTCTTACCTCAATAAAGTATTCACTCCAACTGCACTCATGACTAAGCTGGACATATAGCTTGCAGTCAAATGTTGGGAATATATATGCTATTGACTGATAAAATTTATCAGCCTCTTCACATGATATACCATGAGACCTAATACATAACATTAAAATTTTTAATAGAATTATACTTAGATCAAAAGCTTGTTGATTAAGAAATTTTCTTACAATATTCTTTTAATATAAACAGTATATCTCAAAACACAAAATACAACAAATAAATACAATAAAATACTGCAGTGATAGTAAAATATTGCATTAAATGGAAAAAATTTAAGTCAATATACCAGATTTTATTCCAGAAGCTTTGCTCTGCAACTTAATCAATACTATCCTATATGTAATTTATTATATACATATAAAAGATCTGATTAACATTCCACAGAGGATTTAAAACAACTGTTGCCTAGAAGTTACACTTGCATGGTATGTTCTTTATTTTGAATTTATTCCTAAAATAGCATATGAAGATTCTCATACACAGCCCATAAAATGTTTCTATGCTTTTAAAACATACAATGGCTTTTGATTTTGTCAAGTTGTTATGTTTATGCTAACTAAAGGAATTCTTGAATAATATTTAAGATGCAATCATTACAGAAAGTACTGATGCCTGAAAGACATTTTTAAGTGAAATGCAACTAGAATCATTGACTTCTTCAGCCTTTTTTTAAAACTTGTTTCACAAGTTTATCATATATGTAGATGAAATAATGAATTTACATAAAAAATTACATGAATAAAGAATTTAATTTTTAAGCTTAAAAGAATAGTTCAAAGACATTCTGATGACATTACTTTTAATTCAAGTCATGAAAAACTCTAAATTTCTTTCTGTTCTATTAAGTACATAACTTTTGTGATTAACTCTTATTTAGGTACTTATATAGCTTATATATAAGATAAATAGTACTTATTTAGGCACTTCCATATGAGAACAACCTCCTTGGTGCAGTTTGGCAATTTTTTATAGAATAAAGAGAACAATGACTAATTGTAAAAAATTATTATGCCCATATTATACACATATATTATGTTTTAAACTTTTGACATATAAAGTTCAAAGCTGCTGTGCTTAAAAACTGTAAGAACAAAACTTTGCACTGTAAATGGTGGTGGTGGATTTTCTGACGAATAACCTGAAAAGTTATAATGTGCCAAACATAAGTCAGATATATTTTGTCTCCATTAAAACTAAAGCAGACTTATAAAATCAAATGAAATTACAGTGATGAATGCTGAGATAAACAAGTACATGAAAATGAAATAATGAATTACAGTATAAAACAGGTAAAATTACAAAACATGAAATACATTAAAATACATAGTATTAAAATACCAAGAAACTATTTTGAAACAAAATCAAATAAAGTAATAAAGACCAGTCTCTTTTAGTTACTGAAATATACTGGTATTGACCTCTTTCTGATTATGCGATCAAAAGGCAAAATCACAGCCATTAAAAACTTTAATTAAAGTCTGTTAAAATATGGACACTCTAATAAAAGTGATGCACTGATAGAACAACATTACAAGTGGAGTAAACAAGTTCACACTCAGCTTTTATGGGAGGATGACTTAAGAGTGACCATTAATATAGTATGTTAATAGGACTTCCTCTTTCTGGTTCCCAGTAACTTCCCAGTTTTCCATTCAAGGTTTCACACTTCTTAATATTATCAAGCTGATAATTCCACAGTTCCTGCCATTTATTCAAGGTTTTTGTTTAATGGCCTTGCTGATATCTAAAAGGGATGAGTTGGCGGAAAAAATGAAGTAAAGTTTTCGCTGCAGTATCTAATAGTTCCTTTTTCTTAAATCTACATATCCAGGAACTCAGCAGTAAAGAGTGTCACACCATGGCTCCTTAATTACAGATTTAGACTTAGTATTCCAGATTTAGACTAAAAAGAGAAGGAGAGATCAAAAGGAGAGGATTCTGGGTATCTCCAACAAGCATAGCTATGAATGAAAGTACATAATATACAGCACTTAACTCTGAGGCCGGAACTGAGCAACTGTTATGTAGCCGTTCACCCTTTGTGGGCTTTACAATAATAAATGATGTAACAGTATATCTAAATACTTTCAACCCATCTGTAAATACAGGAGTGTAACTAAAGTATTCGTACACTTTAGTTAATGTGCTCAAGAAAAAAACTGTCTACAAATAGGAACTTGTTAGTATCACTTTTGGTAAGATGTTGGTAAATGTCAAGAAACCAAATATGAACATTCTCCCAAGGTGAGATTTGAAAATGTTTTATTGTCCGAGTACTTAAATCCATCCTTCGATATTCTTCAGTTAGTGAGCTTTGTACTGTAAAAAATCATATATATACCATGTGATCACTTTTATCATGCAAATCATTTGTTTTCAGAACTCTGGCATTGAGTAACCCCATTTCAGTAATTTTTTAAAGCTAGCTGATGTTCACCTAGGTGTTGGTTACATACTTACCTAACCTGGTGGTAGAGGGAATCGGTGTACAGTATGCAATCAGCGTATGTATGTGTAATTTTTTCACATACAGAGAACAGGTTCTTCATGATTACAAAATGTGTAGTTTGGCATCTCTCTTGTGAATAATCATGCCATTTTCAATAGTGATTATTGCAAGATATTATTGTCAAAGTGTACTTCAGAAGCAAGTCATATGACTATGTTAAAGAACAATTTCATGATGCACTTGTGCTAAGCAACTCAACAGTCTCTTTTGAGAGACCAGAAGTGTTGCTGATAAGGAGAGGCATGCTTCAGCATTGACAGCAAAAATGGAAGAGGAACTTGGCCAGTCTCCAAGAACAAGTTTAAGTAAATTATAACTAAACTCAGGAATATTGCACAGGAATGCACAAAAGACCATAATAGGTTTTACATGCATAGAGGAATTAAAACCCTCAGACATTGTTAAAAGAATAAGGTACTGCCAATGGTTTATCAATCAGGTGGAAAGTAATAAGATGGCCATACTGGAAAATGTTTTTTTAGTGACAAAGTATATTTTTACCAAGTGTTTAATCAATATTCAGAACAAGAGACAATGATTAACACATTATCCACATTTTAGATGAATCGTCAATGCACTCACAGAAAGTAGGGGATTTGGTGTGTAATTTCTTAATGATGAATAGTAGACTCAATTTTTTTAATAGAAAATCCTTAGTAGTCTGAGACACCAGTATATAATTATGCAATTTATAGCTCTTCTTTTATCTAATAAATGCTACTGTTTTCTGCAAAAAGATGGGGAAATTAGCCATACATTAAAAAAACACAGAATTTTTGGAAGAAATGTTTAGTGACTGCTTGATCTCAAAAGCTCTGTGGTCTGCTGGTTCTCCTGACTCATTATCACCAGACTTCTTTTTCTCGGTTTTTTTAAAAAGACAGGTACATTGAGCAAACTGATATACTGTATACAACCTGAAGTGAACCATTACTGTAAATTCCATTATCCCTGATGTCCTATGAAGGGTGTCAAAAAGTATGTCACAAAAGGTTCAGAACTGCATTTAAGAAAATGGTAGCTATTTCCAATACTTGCTGTAAGATACTACCATTCATGCATAACTACATTCTATGAATCCAGTCAAATGTGAGTATTTCTGTACATAATACTGTCCATAGTGGAAAACATAGCAGTGGTTTTCAACCTCTTTTGCCCCATGCACAACTTTCACCATTGCTAAACCATCATCTCAAATCCCATTAAAAAATACACATACATTTATTTAAATTTAGATTCTTTTTAATGTGTTTTATAAATTAAACAAGGGAAAGTATAGAAAAATGTTAATAAATATCAAAATTCAAATAAAAGCAGTTTTCTACATTCATAAACTAAAACTAAATATTTAATAGGTATGTAAAAGGGTGGATGCATTACCTCTTGAAACTATGAAGTTTTCCCTGCGGAAGGTGGGGAACTCTGTATTATTTCCAATTATTTGTATGATAAAATGATTACATGCATAAATGCACACTTTATAGTCTAAATAATTTTGAGGGTTTGCATTTTTAATGCACGGAATGCATCAAAATCTATTTTCACGCTAATAATTAATGGTGTATCCCAGATATCACTGTATGTTAAAGAGTTAATTAGGTATTCATTCCAAAATTCATAAATCTATTTACAAATGGATAAATTGCTGAAACTTGAAATTTAACAAAAAGAATATATTTGGAAATAGCCAGTTAAAACTGAAAAATTGTTATGCGTATAGTTGCCACAGTTTGGCAAATTTTAATCCACAAATCTTTGGAAATTCATGTTAAATGAAAAAATAAAATAATGCACTGCACTGAAAAACAGTTCATTTTAAAAATTCAACTAACCCGTTTAACATGAGCTTGCTACGGTGAACAGTCAGCTAACATGAACAACATTTCAATTCTCGAAGTGATGTACACTGCGCAAAGGGGGGAAAAAAAAGACGACAGTTCTATATCTAACGTTCTACTGGGCTGATTGACGAAATTCAAATTGCATTTTTCATGTCTTGAAAGCACGGTTTAGGATATACATTAGATTTATATAGAGCATTGTTTTAATATAGGTATTCTGACACAAAACTGGACTTTTCCTGAAATGATGTGCCACTATTTTTTTTCCATATTTCGATTCTACAACTCAAAGTATGCCGAGTTTTGTAAAAATCGTAGGTGCAGTTTTTAAAAAAATAGCTCTCAAAATTTTAGCTCTTCAGTGTTAATTGAATTTGATATATATTTACTAATATCTCTATTTTTAACCAACCTTTCATGCCGACTATCACGTATACGTGCCAGCAAGAAACGTATTCATTTTCCGGCCGATACACTAGCATGCCAGAGCATTTTCTCGTTCAGAATGGATTAAATATGATTTAATTCACAATAATAAAAGAATGCGTTATCTTTGTTGTTGCAAAGCTTAGTTTCTCTTGATTGGCAACAAATCCACTATTCTGCTAAGTTTCAAATGTTAACAAATATAGCCGCTATGGCCAAAATAATTAGGTTTAACCGGACTTAAGCAATTTTTAAATTGTTGATAATTCTGCAATTATAGTGCGCAGGTTAACAAAAATCATAAAAACCATAATTGAAAGATAAGAACAACATAATTCAATCATTTTTAAAGTAAAAAATGCACAATTTACAAACATATAAGAATAAAGAAACTGAGCTCACTGAGCTGAGTTAAACAGAGTGGATATATGTATACGTATATTTATATACTTTTGGTGTGGCCGATTGCAAACAAAATAGGAAGTGCACATCTACTTCATATAAGGAAGTAAAAAGGAAGTATTGTAATCGTAAAAAATTTCGGGTCTCATATTTCAACGAAAATATCCATTTTGACAACTATCAAATGCAATTTAACGATGTTTTTGCGTTATATCTAAACGTAAGGACAGAATGAAGAATCTTTTTCTCCCAAAAAATTATAAAACTGATTTAAAATGGATTCTGAAGAGATTTTTTCGTTGCATCTGTACATACGTATGTATGTATGTATCTCGCATAACTCAAAAACGACTAGCCTCAGAACACTAAAATTTTGTATACAGGATTGCTATAACATGTAGATGTCAACCTCGCATTTTGGCTGCAATTGGCAGCACCAAAAGTATATAAATATTTGTATATATATATCCACTCTGTTATTCGGCTCAGTTTCTTTATTCTTATATGTTTGCAAACTGTGCATTTTTCGGTTTAGAAATGATTGAATTATGTTGTTCTTATCTTTCGGTTAAGATTTTATGCCCTTAGTTAACCTGCATGCAATAATTGTGGAATTATCAACAATTTAAAAGTTCTTTTAAGCGTGGCTAAGGCTAATTTTTGGTTACGACAGCGGACATATTTGTTTACATTTTAAGTTTAGTAGATTTGTTTCCAATCTCTAGAAACTAAGCTTCGCAACAACAAAGTAATGTCTTCTTTTATTATTGCGAATTAAATTACACTTGACTTATTCTGAAATTATCATTTAAGTTATTAGCTGATTTTTTATTACAAATCAGAGTCTTAATTGAAAAAACTGTTTTTTTAATTGTTTTAACTGCACTTGGTGTTTTATGTTTTTCTATATCTTTCAATTTTTAATGAAAATATGTTGAACTTTTATGTATTTTTGCCTTACCACAAAATGAGAACTGAATTAATTAGTAGCGCATGCGCATTATGTAGCGCATGCGAATTAGTAGCGCATGCGAATTAATTAGTAGCGCATGCGCATGCGGTGCTGAATCATATGTGTTTAGCGCTGAAGTGTAGCTATCGTAAATAAATATAGTGAACTTCAAAGAAAACATTTATCCTGTTGTGGTTTATGCGCTATCGACGAAATAGATTTAATTCAAAATTCGCTAACTGTTAATTCAATATGTTTAAATGAAATGCATGAAAATTGTGTATAATTTAATATTCCATACAAGGAAGTCATATGGTGTACACATCAGATTTTTTACTTCGTACAAAAAAGTCGAAATTGCTCACATTAAGAAATATTTTTTGTGCTATTCAAATTATTCCAAAGTTTTAATTGATAAAATACATTAATAAACTTTTAAATTAATAAAAAATACAAGATCGTCTGTTTACAAAAAGTAATATCTTTCTTGTGGACTGGAAGATACACAATTAGTGAGCTCAGTGTCTGACAAAATGCCCATATGAGAATCACTAGAAATAGCACTTTCTAACTCTTTAGGAAATGAATGACTCTCATTCACATCACTAATTGGTGCATTTATCACTCATCTGATAAAAAAAAGCTTGTTCGCCACAATAAATTGAAGTCGTATAATGTATATAATTAGACTGAAGGCTCTCGAAAATAAAAGCAATGGAAAACATAATAGACCCTCACCTAGTACCTCTAGAGGACATTACATAACAAAAAAAGAATACAAAAAGGCGAGAAAACACTTTGGTACACCAGCGTGCTGGCTGGAATATAAGTGCGTTTCTTGATAGTGTGTGGGTTTAGGCTTAATAACAAAAACCCTCCGGCCCTAGACAGACACTCGCAAAAGAGACTGCCAGCCTCAGCGGTAAATGCGCATTTGCGCTTTCCGTCGCAAAAAGGTTAAACTTAACTTGATTCCTTCTACCAGAATTCGAAATTTATGCTTAATCTAAATATAATTCACCCATTTTTTTCAAGATTCATTTCTAAAATTTGTATTTTTAAATATTTTTTATAAATTTTTCAAAAATCTTTTTGTATTATAAACTATAAAATTTTTAACATCATCTTAAAGTAGATGTATTTCTAGGCACACCTGCAAACAATTGGAATTTTTTATTCAAAATTTCCTAACATATATATGAATTTACATATTGGTGCGTTTTGAAATTTGGCATATACATTATAAGTGATAATAATGCCAAATGCGGTTTCTGCACGTTGTTAAAATTATTTGAAATTATGAAAGACAACCTTTTTTTCCACTCATGTGCAATAAAAATAAGGAAAGGAAAATAGGTTCCTATAAATTAAAAATTTTACTAAGTAAATTATTCTTAGCGCAACCTGAAAAAAATGCAGCAAGATAAACTTCTCCGTAAAATTTGCACCAAATTTTATAAAATTGAATATTTAGGCATAATTTGAATCATAGAATCGAAATATGGAAAAAATTGGCATGTCATTTCAGAAAAAGTCCGATTTTGTGTCAAAATACCTATGTCAGAACAATGCTATATATAAATCTAATATATATCCTAAGTCACACTTTTGAGACATGAAAAATGCAATTTGAATTTCTTCAATCAGCCCAATACAATGGAGATATAGAACTGTCCCTTCCTTCAAAAAGCATTTAATTATCAAATCTACCTCTTCCACAACACTGAAAAATTCTTAATACTTCTACATCGGGTTCTGGAAACAAATCTAAGCAACTTCTAAAAGCTAAGTAGATAACTGTTGAAATTTTACTTCTAGAATGTTCAATCATATGAGTGCTTTCAGTGTACTTTTAAGCACACCTATAATTCAGTCAAAAGCAAATGAGATTACACAAAATTTAGACATTCAAGATTTCAGTTGTTCTGCTGGTTGACTGTACTGGTTCCAAAACAGATACTCAATGTCATTAGTGATTTGTGATAAAGGAAATAATGTTGATGAAGAAGGAGCAAACTCGTTGCATGAATTTGATTGAGAGAAAAGCATGCCTCAAATGATGTCTACAGTATGGACAAAACTGGACAAACTGGACTAATGTTTTCTCAAATCTTACCCCTGGAATAAAAGGTGACAAATGCAATAGCAGAGCACATAGTAAACAAGTTTAAATTGTCCTTGCATGTAATGCATATGACAGTGATAAACATTGTCTTTGGGTAATCTATAAGTCCTCAATATATAGAGCATAAATGGTACTTTACATTGCATCTATTTTCATCATAAGAAAGCTTGGATCAAAAGCTCATAATTTTGTAACTGGCTTCTTTATTTTAATAGTTAAATGGTGGCTCATAACAGGCATGTTCTTATGAAATCGAACAGGTGCACAGCCATAACATACATGATCCTGAACGTAACCAATGTAAAGTTTCACCCCCCCAAATCAGTTAGTCATTTTCAGCTCTTGGATAAAGGCATTATTGCTCTTATAAAGAGGTCTTATCACAAGTGACTAACGAGAGCTGCCATTAATGTTGCTAAAAAGAAGATGGAAATGTCAACTTGAAGTATGCTTAATGCAATAAAAATAAATGTCATCGCCACTGCATCCTGGAAATCCTTGTCATCACAACACATACAGAACTATTTTTAGCACAGCCTGCAGACATACAGATATTTATCCTGTTGGCAAATTAGATGATGACAATGATACCACTTCATCTGATGAATGGAATATTCTGCAAGACGAACTTTGGTATTAGTTTTGAGGAGTCTGTTAATGCAGATAACAGGGTTGCCATGTGGATTCCAGTGGAATGCAATGTACAAGCAGTTCTGTCCGAGGTGCAAGAAATGGCATCAAAAGAAACTGAGGAAGACATCATTCTATCCACCCACCATGTAATGCTACATGCCCTGGACACTTTAGAACGTTTTGCTGTAATATCTGAATTGACTGCTAGTTTTACAGATGCCATGAAAACAGTTGGTTGTGAACTTACCAGGCATTTATGTTCCCATCTGCAACAGTGCAACATACAGAAATTTTTCTGCAAAAGATCTGCGATATTTTCTCACGTTACAGTACAAATAAAAATTCAGTTCCTAGTTAACACGAACTTTTGATCTTTTGGTGCCATGGGATTTGTGTTAACAAAAGTTTATAATGTTTTCTACATGGCAACACACACACAAAAAAAACAGTTATTTAATATTACATATTGAAATGTTAACAAATTACCTCAACAAGGTAAAAAATAAAACAGCATGGATTCTTCTATTAATGAGTACTTGCACTTCTAAGATCTCCAATTCATTTTTGACATTTTGTAAATTGTAGGTTAGAACTGTTTTAACTGTCCCAGCAATTATTTTAACCGCATCTTTTGAGTTATCAAGATGACACAAATTTATTCCTTCCTGAAGGGGAAAAAATAACCATATATATTTCAAGTTACATAGTAATAGCAAGTGAATTTAAAAGATATGGTAATAAAATAATAAAATAAAATATTTGAAACAGCACAAGTTTGCTTTAACAAATTATACAGATTTGCTCTATGGAGAAACAGTTATATTTTTCATTAAATTTAGATTATGTCCTTCATTTATTATACGTAGGCTATTTTTTTTTCAACCTACGATGGGCTATAAAGAAAAGACGGGTGAATATATAAAAAAGAGTTTATTACCAAAAGTAATGTACAATGCAGGTTATTTCTCTACATAATCACCTTGACAATTGAGGCATTTGTCATATCTGTGAACAAGCTTTGCAATACCCTCTTCATAAAATGTCCCCACCAATGATTGGAAGTGAGTTGTGACGGTTTCTTTCAGCTCCACGTCATTTTGGAAGCGCTTCCCGCCAAGCCACTGCTTCAGTTCAGGGAACAGATGAAAGTCACTCGGCGCTAGGTCGGGACTATATGGTGGATGTTCAAAATTGTTGTAGGAGCCGTTGGGTTCCACGAGCGCTGTGAGAACGGGCATTGTCGTGGATCAGAACAATTCCAGAAGTCAGCATGCCTCTCCGTTTGTTTTGAATAGCTCTCCATAAGCATCGCAAAGTTTCACAATATGAATCTGCCTTACTTGTTGTTCCAGGCTGCATAAACTCCACAAGCAACACACCTTTTTGGTTCCAAAAAACAGTTCCCATAACCTTACGGTTGTTAAAGGTTCGTTTGAATTTTGTGGGTCTCTTTGGAGAATTTGTGTGCATCCATAGTTGTGATTGTCGTTTCGTTTCGGGCATGTCATATTGAGCCCATGTCTCATCACCTGTCACAATGGATTTCAAAAACTCTTCTCCGCCAGTATTGTAACAGTCAAGAAACTCAAACGCTGCAGCTATTCAGCGAGTTTTGTGGTCGTCAGTCAACATCTGTGGGACTCAGCGAGCACAAACTTTTCTGTAGCGCAGCTGTTCAGTAACGATAGAGTACAGGGAAGATCTTGAAACTTCTGGAAATTTCATCGATAATTCACTTATGGTGAACCTTCGATTTTGCTTAACCACTTGGTCAACTCATTGAACAATGTCGTCTGTAGTGACAGACTTGCATCCTTGACCCCCTTCATTATGCACATCAGTTCGGCCATCTTTAAACTTTCAACACCATTCACGAACAACGCCTTCACTCATAAAGCTGTTTCCATACACTCGACTCATTCTTCAATGAATTTCCGCTGCACTGTTCCATTCTGCCTGCAAGAAACGGATAACAGCTCGCAATTCACACTTGGTGGGAGAATCAATAGCGACAGCCATGTTTATGTGACTGAAACTCAACAGAAAATGGCGTGTTGAATACGCCAGTGACAGAGCGTGTGGATAGGGAGATACGCAGTTGCCTACTATGCACACCAACCACCTGCCGCATACCTGGCCATCATACTGTGTGATCAGAGGTTGAAAAAAAAAAAAACCTTGTATATTAAATAAAAGAAATCTTGGGTATTTTAGTCTTATATTTATATATGATTATACATGCATACATATACAAAAACTTATGCTGCTTGTTAATAAAAATGATGTTTTAAAAAGAGAAAAGTGTTTCTTGGACAGTGAAACTTAATAACTAAGGTAACAGATACTGTATTCTACAAGCTTTCAAAAATTTGAAAGCTTGCAGATGTGCATGCAATTTTCAATCTGTTTAACAATACATATTTTTATCATTTTTATATTTTTTTAGTGGTGAGAGACCTCGAAACTGGATTTTATTACTACAATTTCTTTAATACTGGGCTTACCGGACATCTTGCTTTGACACGGACTGTCCCAGTTTGAAGATGCGATCCCTGTGTCTTGGGCAGTTTGTCATGGTTATTTGGTAAAATTTTAAAAGTGTCAAGCATATAAGAAGTAAATATATTGCAGCCCTGGATAAAATGACAACTGACAACTCCCCTCTGTTACACTCACTGTTACCAATCTAAATATTTTGAATCTAGATCTAAGTGCTTTTAAATTTATTTAGATATTTACCTCCAAAATTATAGCATGTGGCCTAATGAATTTAGATATGTTTTACAAAATTTATAACAGAATGTAGCCTATATGGTATTTTGTTTCTGTTAGATTTGGAAACACTGGAACTGACACTGGCCACGCCATTTGTGTTTGTGCCTTATCTTAGTAGAGCAAACTGTGAGTCAGCATTTGCAACAATTATTTTGAATTGTACATTAAATTAATTTAATCTCCAACAAAACAAGCAAAATAAAACTGTATTTATCAATGAATTATTTGTTTGTTTATTGTTAATGAATGAATTAATTACTTGTTTACTGAATTGTTTGCTTTAAAAAATATGAAAACATAAAATAATATAATATTTCACTTTATCAGTAAGATAAAGTGAAATGTAAACTGTGCATTTCAGAATTTTCAGTAGCTTAATTTGTATTCGGACATTGCAAATCACTTGAAATGTGCAAAACATAAGGCAAGCCTAGTAGCAGCAGCTGGAACTTCCTTAAATATATTACCATACTATAAAGATACTAATAAGAATTCTAAACAGCAGCTAAAGAAGCAACTTTACATTTAATACTGCTATTCACAATCTTGGCTTTAAGTCAGCAAATCACCCAATCACCCTGAAAAAAACATTAGTTAGTCTATATTTTAGGGTACTCCTTGGATTATTCTCAAGTTGTTTCATTTATTGCCAAGTTGTTGAATGTTATGGAAACCCTGTTATGACGTGATTGGTTGTATTGTATGATTGTGGTGATTGTGACTAATGAAAAAATATTTTTAAGAGCTTACTTAGGTATGGATGTTAATTAGAAAGTAAATTGCTTACTTTGTGCTTTACATCATAAAATGCCTGCTGGTTGTACCTGAAATTTCTGTACACTTTGGAATGACTGGGAAAGAAAACATTGATTGACTAGTGTGTAAATGAAGATTTAAATGGCTTCGTTCATCTCTCGGTAAATTACACAGTGAGATTAATGGGCTTCGAAACCAGAGCTCATAACAACACTACGGAAAGTATGTGGAGTGTAATAAAAAGGGATTTTCAAAAGAAATGCTACCGACAATCCGGCAGTAAGGAGGATATTTTTCATTTTTACTTTTGTGAATTAATGTGGTGACAGCAGCGTACAGATTCTAGTTTAAATAATTTTAAATAGTTTTTGGATGCTGTTAAGGAATTCTGTGTGTCACATATATCGAAGAAATAGAATTTTTTAAATACGATAAGTCAATATTTCCTTTCTGTACTGTGGATAGCATGCATTTACATTCTTACGTTATTTCCTTGTTTGACTTAAAATGCAGTTTATTGAGATTACATATTTTTTTGTCTTAATTATGTTTTATTGCATATGTTTTGGACGCCATTTTACTGGGGAGGACATTGGACATAAACAGGAATGGTGCCAAAAAATCACCAAAGGGCACCCTGAAATATATTTTTACCAACACATTTCATTGCCCAGGCTTGTTCAAACAATAAAATATATTTTCAGTATGCCAGGCACATCAGCACCAGTCAAAAGAATATTCTCAATAATGAATATCATATGGTCTGGGGTTGGTTCGCTTGATTAAGGCAAAGCACTCAAGGGCTTTCTATCTAAGGGAGGTATGCCTACATGGAGGAATTTCTAAGGCAAACTGGCTCATATGCAGCCAGTCCGCTCATCTGAAATTGAACTACTAGTGTTCAGGGTATTACTGGTGGGCTCACATGGTCTGGGAAAAGAGGCAGAATGGCTGAATCAATCAAAAAGGCTTTGCTAAGCTGCAAAATTAACAGTGAACTAAATTGCAGGGACAGAATGGCTGAATCAACCAAAAAGGCTTTGCTAAGCTGCAAAATTAATCATGAACTAAATTGCAGGGAATCTTTAGATGTCATTAAAAATAAAGAATTTTTTTAACATAAGTTAACACTAATGATAAATACTAACAACTTCTTAATATGAAGGTATGTTCAGTTGAGATTTCTTTCAACTTACTGTTATTTTTTGTTAAAAACTTCTTTATTTAACCTTTTCAATCACAGACACTTATCTTTGCAGGTTTCATTTCTGTTGTGAGCATTTCTCAAAACTGTCCCAGTTTGAAAAAACAATACCCTGATTTGAGCAAAAAAAAAAAATTATGGTAAACCTACTTAATATGACATATTCAAGAATTTAATATTGGAATTCTAATTTTTGGTTAAATAGCAAATGCATAATTTAAAAAGAACTCCATTTGGTAACATTGTATGAATAATAAGAACACTCAAAAACTCCAATTCTGTTGTGAAATAAAATTTAATTAAGAACTAGGTTGAGGCATAGACAGCCATCAGACACTGAAGTCCCAGAATGTTATTATTGGAATCTGAAGCGAAAAATTAATAAGCATGCAGGTACCATGCAGAAAATCTACTAACAGGGGGAGAATGTGAAGCTGAGGTACCGCAAATCAAACATGTTTACTGAGAACATCTCAATGATTTTTGACTGTTTTAATATCTGGGAACATAAGTAAGATTTTAGAAGAAGATTAGATTAGTTTAGATTTGCAGAACATGAAAATATGTTTAAATCTTACTCATGTACTTCTGACCATTTTTTAAAAATTTTTTAATTGAAACATTATAGCAGGATGTGCTATCATGTTCGAAGATTCTCTTCCCATTAGAGAAAGCAACATATAGGGATACATGATGTAAAGAACTATGCATAGCTATCTAAATCAGCTCAGAATGCTAGCTAAAGACATTAGGGTACTCAGTATATGTCAGGAAGAAATCTTGCAGACTTGGATGGCACTATTATTTTATGTTCCACTACAATTTATGTTTTTGAATGATGTTGCTCTGACATTTCATGCTGGACATGCCATTTATTCATTGGAGCACAAATTAGGATTCATCTGCCAAGGCAAACTTTTATCATTCCTTGATGGTGTAATTTTCACATTATAATGCAAACTGAACTATTACTTTGGATACACTTTTGGAAATTCTCTAGTTCATCTGCATGGTAATCCTCAGCTATGCAGCAATGGCCCCAATTAATCTTTGAAGGAGTCATGAGTCTCTACCATCAATGATTTACTACAATCCACGATCTGATGTTCAGTTCATGACAACTATGTCAATGGTTATTCATGATATAACCTTTTATTACATATGTATAAGGACAGTTTAAAATGATGCAGCTAGAGAAATATTGGCCTCACACACTAAACAATCAATAAAATTGCTGTTTTCTAACTTGTATAAATCATGTCCTCACTAGTACATGTGGGTGATATCAGAAATTGTTAGTAGATCTAATGACTCAACCTTGTTTCAACTTATAATAAATTTCCATGGAAATATATCAATAAAATTTACTAGTAAGATAAAAAAAAAAAAGAATATTTCATTTATATTCATTTCACACAAGAAAAGCTAAAGGAAAAGAAAAGAAACAAAAAACTAACCTGATCAGTATTTCTTTTATTAGCAGCAGACAATAAAGAGTGATAAAGCATCCATGTATCTTGCTTGTGCTCAAACATATTTATCTTTTCAAAACCTAAAAATAAAATTTTAGAATGACAAGAATTATCATTAATTTTTTAACACACTTTAGACTTGATATTTCTTTCACTTACACAAAAATACAATTTCATAAATAGCTGATTCTTAAAACGAAGTTGAAAAATAATTTTTTTTAAATAATAAAAATTCATAGTTTAAAATAACCAGTGTATGAGTAATTGCACAATATAACTAGGCATTAATTGTTTGAACAGTTCTTATGACATAGATTTAATGGACTTTTCTTTGCTTCATGTAAGTTTATAACATCATATTATACTTGTTATTCATATATAAAGACGATGGTGCTAAATGAATTATTATTAAAATTACAAATAAAATTACATGTGAAACATGATAGAAAAACTTGATCAAATTTTTGCTACTTTCTGATTATTTGCATCCTTCCCCGCAAAAAAAAAAAATTCATAAGGCAATGCACTATAATGCCAAAATAGGCAATCCATTACATCATCTAAATGTACACTGGTGAAATAAATTAAGAGAATTTGCATACTTTATCGAATTGCATGAAAAGATCTGAACTGAAGAAAAAACCACTGCTTCTAGATAAAAATGCAAATCTTGTACGGCAATTACATAAGCATACACGTGTTTGTAGGCAGAGCCAACAGGACAGCAGGCTTTATAAGCACGTGGAGGGTAAGACGAATTGCGTTCGCTAGCACACCTTGGTGAATTTCTTGGTGTTATCTTCCAGCAAACTGTTAAATTCACATCGGAACAGTAAAAATAAGTAACCACCGATGTTTAGATTATGGAATGAGGTGGCGAATTGTGGGGAGGCTAGTGACAGGCCAATCGCAAGTCCAGATATGCACAGAGCTTAACTTATCACCCGGCATCGTGTGTAACCTATGGAAACAGTTCCAGGATACTGGATCCATTGAGAGAAAGCCTGGGCAAGGTCGTCCAAGAGCCACAATGGCCAGAGAAGATCGCTATTTGCCCATTTTAGAAAGGCGTAACAGAGGGGCTACAGCTTGTCAGCTCTCTCGGGACCTGTATACAGCCACAGAAAACCGTGTAACAAGGGTGATTGTTTCCAAAAGACTGAATGAGAGAGGGTTGTTTGCCAGAAGACTGGCTGTTTGCATCCCGCTCACGTCTACGGACAGGAGAGTCCGATTAGCATGGTGCAGGCAGCATAGTGATTGGAGTATGGAGCAATGGACAATCGTTCTGTTCACCGACGAATCGCGGTTTAGCCTAAACACCAATTCTCGCTGTACTTTCATATGGAGAGAGCCAGCGACCCGCTACCTACCCTCCAATGTCCGCGAAATCAACAATTATGGTGATGGCAGTGTGATGGTCTGGGCAGGCTATCATGTTGGATGGCCGCGCACCTTTCCACGTCTTTAACAGAGGCTCTGTGACTGGTGTGAGGTATAGGGATGAGGTCTTGGAGTCCTGTGTTCACCTTTTCCGGAGTGCAGTGGGCCCGGAATTCATCTTACAGGATAATAACGCGAGGCCACATAAAGCTCTTCTGGACAACGAATTTCTCGAGAGTGAGGATATTCACCAGATGGATTAGCCAGCCAGGTCTCCAGACCTCAACCCTACAGAGCATATCTGGCAGGCTCTGGGGAGGGCAATTGCAACTCGCAATCCCCTTCCGAGAACCATCCAAGTACTGAAAACAGTGTTGCTGAATGCGTGGGACCAATTGCCACAGGCACTGATATGCTTCCCCATTTCCAGTATGACATCATGCTGCGAGGCCATGACCATGACCCTAAAATATAGGCTAACCAAGAGAATTAGTTTGGTTTAGTTGATTATGGCAAAGCACACTAGGATTATCTGCCTAAGTGGAGGAATGTTTTCATGGAGGACTTTCTAAGGAACACTGGTTCATATACACATCACATTCCCATGCGATGAAACCAAAACGATGAAAATGCCCATGCAGCCAGCCTATTTGCCTGGAATTGAATTCAGGTTAGAACTACCAGTGTTCAGCGATTTTACCACTTAGTCACTGATGAGCCTTGGCAAAGAGGAAGGGGCGAAAATCTCCAGCAGTTTGCAACCACTGAAAATGCTTGCTATGCATCTGACTGCCACTTTTGGTAACTAGCACCTCATTTACAGGAAAGTACCAAAAATGCCTAGCATGAAGCCAAAGGTGTGGGGGAAAAAATAAGGTGAAGCGCAGAATCACCCACTTATTTGGTGCTTTTGACGAGATCGATAAGCATGCCAAATGTGGTATCCAAGCCGATTTTGCAGTTCTGGAGCGCGAATTTCAGAGCATTTTCACACATGCGTAATATGTATTTTAAATTGAGAATTTGCACAAATGAATGCACAATGAAATTGAGTACAAATTTCAGAGCATTTTCGTGCGTGCTCAGTTTGTATTTTAAATTGATAATTTCTGATTGGTGTAAACAGTAGTGGATGGTAGAGGTACAGTTATTTTAGACAAGAATTCGAGAACATTTTGAGAATGCGTTACTTTTCGTTCTTCGGCTGAGCGGAGTGGATTATCTCTTTTCAGGTAAATTAATTTTTCTTTACATAAATTTTTACAGATACTCACAATGGCTTCCAGTGATATCAGTATTGTTGAAATGTGAATGAATGCATGTTGAAGTATGCTGAATATTCCAAAAGATTTTTTACCACCTTGCCTGCATTAGGAAAGAAAGCTGTTTTAGAACGGTGTATGAAAGAGGGGTTGATTGGATCATCATATGCATGTCCGAAATGTGAGAAAAGAATGAAATTGAGAGAAAGAAAGGATAAAAAGGAATTTGATTTTGAATTTTTTTGTAGGAATCAGTCTGGTATGAAAGAGGAAAGGCATGATGTGTGTAGAAGTATAAGGAAAGGGTCTTGGTTTGGTTTGAGTAATTTGGATATGTAGTCAGTTTTGTTTGATGCGAAAGTGGTTTCGAAGGTGCCCTCAGAAATATGCAATCGAAGACCTCAATGTTTCTAAACATACAGTAGTTGACTGGTATAATTTCTGTATGGAAATATGTATCCATGTTATGGTGATAGATAGTTGCAAGATTAGAGGCGTGAAAATGATTGTTGAGGTTGATGAAAGTAAATTTGGGAAGAGAAGTATGGATGAGGCAGGAAGGAAAATGGGTATTTGGAGGAATTGAAAGAGATATGCACAGATTTTTTTTAGAGTGGTTCTGAATTGAACGAGTGCCTGCTTGCTTGATGTAATTAGTAAATGGGTGTTGCCTGGCACCACAATAATTTCCGACTGTTGGGCTGCCTATAAATGCCTGGAAGACGAAAGATTTTGGCCTTTAGAGGTAAACCCCAGTTTTTATATACGTATGCCCAGTAACAGGTGTGCATACTAATACCACTGAGGGTGCGTGAGTAAGAATCAAATGATTTCTTGGAAATTTTACAAATCGATCTGAAGAAATGTTCGATTCATATCTGTACGAATTTATGTGGAGAAAACATCATGATCACTCCGCTAAAAATTATGTTTTCAAAGCCTTTTTTGCTGATATTGTAAGAATTTATCCCCCACTTTACGAAATCTGACACCCGAGAAAGAATTTTATGAAATACCTTACGAGGACGACGTTTCAGACATCGATATTCCCAGGCCACATTCATGATAATTTAAAAAATAAATGAGGAGACTTTAGGATACAGCTTTTTTTACATCCACGTAAGTTAAGGTATTTTAATTTTTCAGCACTTTGTAATGATTTTAAATGTTTGAACTTACCATGTTTTGGAAACGATTTTTAGTTTTTGAAATTATTGTTTTGGAAGGATTAGATTTTTATTCTTTAGAATTTTTGGAAGTGAAAGTATTTAAATTTTTCAGGGTTTTTCTAATGATTTTAAGGTCCTTACTATGTTTTTGAAAAGATTTTAGTTTTTAAAGTTATTGCGTTTCCTGAAAGGATTTCCAGTTTTTATAAATTTTTTTATAGGTGAATGCATTTTAATTTTTTAGGGTTTTCTAACGATTTTAAGTTTTTGAAGCTTATTATATTTTTTTAACCATGTTTGGCTTTTAAAATTATTATGCTGCTTTTAAAGGATTTTCAGTTTTAAAAATTTTGCTTTGCTTTTACAACTTTTATTTTGTGTTTATTTCACTTGTTCGCCATGGCAAATGTCGCGCCTTGCGCAGTGTCTTCTGGAGAGGCTGCAAATCAAGGAGACAAGACGCGAGAGCGCACCAAGCAGTGGGTGATTCTGCACTTTCCCCAAAAAATAAGACAAAATGTTGTGATATGGCTTTAATGGAGAAGTACCAAGTTTGAAATTTGCCTGCTTTAACGTGAAATTAACCTGTTATTAAATCTAAAATTTCAAAATTATTCAGAATCACCTTTGATAGTAAAAATACTGAATATTTATTTTCTTTATAGTATGATGAAAACCGATTAGAGTTAAATGCGTGGGAATACAGACTTACTCCTACTATGTCATGCACAAGAAATAATTAATATAGAAATTTGGGGGAAAAATAAAATCAAGAACACTGAAGATTACACATTTATATTATGAAAAGTAATTAAATGTGCGGAGCAAGAGAACAATCTCATTCTCAGTACAACTGATGATACAAAAAAATGTATAATTATAAATTATTTCTCACTTTTACTGTTACTAAATATGCCACGAAAAAGAAATAAATAATATGAACATACCGGAAAAACGGCAAAATCGGAAGTTACATTTAATACTGCAGCTTGAATTTGAATAACACAATTGTTTTGTTTTGCAGACTCTACGTTTTTCAGCCCGACAGTGACATCCTCAATTCGCTGAAAAAATGAGAAAGGGGTTTCACTTTGGCAAGCTACTACGCACATCGCGTCGAAAGACCTTTTTTTCTCCGAAATACTGGTTGGTTGACTTATACGAAAATCACTTCTTTGGAGAATCTGCACTGGGGACAAAGCTTTAAGCGAAACATTTTCAGTTTCAAAAAGTCCCCCTTAGCTAGCCAAAACAACGAAACATGTTTCGGCTAGGAACACTCTAATGATAGAAAAAGGAGAAGCACTTTTCTAAGAAAAGTTTCTCGAAGCTTCCCGCATCTTTATCCTTAAGATGTGATAGCCCCATAAGGCCAATGACAGCCCATAGGCGTGGTGTGGAAAGCTGAACGCTGAGTGTACATATTCATTGAATGAAACTTAAAAACAAAGTCCTAAAATAAAGGAAACAAAGTCCTACGTTTGCCAGAAAACTTTCACTTTTTTAATTTGCAAAGATACAATTTGATCAACTATGGATGAAAATAGGATAATTGAAAGAAATTATTACAGGGAGTTCCCGGTTAGATTGAGTCTATGTTCCCAATTCCAATAATTGTTCGATTCCTTTTGCTCATTGCTAAGCTGCTCTTGATTCATTTCCCGTTCCGTGTCATATTCACCAGGGTTATTGTTAGTGAGAGATGATAATTAAAAAAAGAACTAATTCAGTGCAGTGAGCGAATGGCTGCGTCCACCCCTAGTAAACACCTGAAGATCTGACTCCCGTATGGTTGATCAGGTTCCTGTATTTTAATACAGCAGCATGGGAAAGCATTATGTATCAAAACATAATTTATTCAGCATACAAAAACGTAATTCGCGCAGGGAGCGCTGTAACAGCTTTTCTCCTCCGCAGACCTGTCAGAAAAGACTGCTGAGGAAACACTGAAAATTGTGACGTAGAAACATATACGTCTTGTGCGCCTCTTACTGATAGGCTAATGTAGCATATCCCTTGAGCGCATGAATGAAACGCTGCAGAATATGCCTCTCTTGACGAAGTCGCGGATGATGTAAATGATAATTAATATTTACAATACATACAGAAAATGGTGATATAATGCAATGTTAATGAAGTACAGAAAATAAAATACAATGTAATAAAGATATATCAATGATCATAGATGCAGCAGGAGCATGTGCGTAAAGCAAAACGTTAATTATAGTACTTTATCACAGAAAAGAGTATTTTAGCTATGCGCCCGTGAAAGGGTTAAATCCCGAACAGTGGTTGAACAGACTGCCAGTTTGCACTACATTTACTTAACAAATGTAACTTTTTGTTTTTTTTTAATTCCTTAAAAGAAGTAGGAATGTAACCAAAAGAAGTCCCACTCGAAGAATTTTCATCTGGAGAATACTGTTTCCTGATGTCCAGGTTACTTCCAGAAATTTAATTTCATCAGTTTTAAAAGTTGGGCTTGTAAAAAATGCCATTTTGCAACTATTTTCGAACTCCTAGTTTGGGAACTTCTGACTAGCAAATATCATGCATATGTAGAGCAGTCTCTTTTTCCTAAAATCTAACCATAGGTCTTGACATAATATTTTCTCTTCATCAACCGTAATACATTACAGCAGCCATAGTTTCAGAAAAAACTTTAAAACAACCATATGAAATTTCTTTTGTGCTATCTGCATAAAGAGCAGCAGCTTTTAACAGTCAAACCATTTGAATTGATTCGTCAAATTATCTGGTAATTTTTGACTGTACAATATTTTGGCTCTGAGAGAATATTTAATTTTTTTCTACTGTAAATGATGCACCTTTAAGGTAAACAATTTTCAACCAAGATACTTATTATTTCTGAAAGTGTAAAATTTTTATAGCCTTGAAAAGTTCTGTATTTTAATTTTTCAGTTAAACATTCACCATCATAAATTGGGTTAGTAAATAAATCATCTATCTCTTACACCAATGCTCATATTTCACTTATTTAAACCATGTAAATTCAAAATAACTTTTATATAAATGTTCCATAATCTTAATACTTGCACTATGGTAACTATTTCTTCCTGTGTCGGAACATTTCTGATTTTTCTTTCATGACCTAACAAAGGAACAATGTTTCGGTAAAGGTTAATGCTTTGTCTAAATAGCATGAATTCAGACAAAAGCTTATCTTTGGTTTAGTTGGTTATTATTAAGGCAAAGTCTCGAGGGCTATCTGCCTAAGGAAAGGAATGCCTTCGTGGGGGACCTTCTAACGGAAACTTGTTCACGTTACACATAGGGAAAACCATGAAAACACCCATGCATCCATCCTGTTCGCCGGATTCGAACCTCGGACCAAACTACCATTATTCAGCTGCTTTACCGCTCGACCGCTTATCTTTGGAAAATGAATGAAAATCATTCCAATCATCATTCTTTTTTTATTAGCTCATCTTGACAAAACTTGTTCTTGATTGAAAATGCATACGGAAACCTTAAAGCCAGGAAATACAGTTTCCAAAGTCATAATTTCTTTCGTTGCAAAATCGATCATTCCATATTTTAGCGTCTTAAAGTTACCACTTTAAAATTACATTTACGGCTTTCCCAGTGCCTAGCCCATTTCATTCTGAGTAATAACTATCACTATATGATAATTTACACTAGTTTTCATAAGGAATAAAAAGTAAGTAATATATATGTGTTTGACGTATGACAGTGTTGCCGTTGCTCGCTTTGAAATCGTTGAGTTTGTTAATAAAAAATTCGTTCAAGTTTTACAAAATATGAAATAGGCACTAAAACAAATTCCAAATTCGGGCTTCCAGGTGCTCATATTCGGGTGGATGACTCCGTTATTCAAAATATGATGGCTCTAGATACCGCTGTTTTTCACAGTGCGAGAAATATACATACACACATACATTCATGTAGATTCTTCATTAATTAATTTCTTCAAATATAATACATAAATCTGCTCTACACTTAATTTCACTTGATACGATTGAAAAATAAATGGATGTCTCGGACTTAATGAATAATTTGAGGAAAATGAATGAAAGAAGCGCAAATTTTTGTAAATCAAAATTTTTATTACTATTATTTTTTATTGTGACTTTTGGTCATAAATTTTATCAACCACAGCAGTCAACCACTTTAATTATACATATATAAAAAAATAGAGAAGATAGACAAAAGATAAGTAGATGGTCGAACAAAATTAAAAGGACAACAGAAAAAAAAAAATTACGGATGTTTTATAAAAACGGTGTGTAGAAATCATTTTGTTTCTGCTATAAATGTGTGCTTAAAAGTTAGACAGTATATAGGAAAGCAAAGAGTGTTTCCCTGATTTAAAAATTTTGCACGAAATAACACAGAAGATTATAAATGTGAAATTTTTCTTTACCTAGTTTTGCTTTTGCAGTTTTTTTGCTTTGTATTTGAGTGCGCAAAGGAATAGTTTGTAATGAAATGGCATTGACGAAAAAAGCTAAATGTATATTTTATGGTACTATGAAACTAAATCGCCCATTAGTGGTGATTTAGAAACCCGTATGGACGCCATCCCTCCATATGGTAAGATCATAAAGAACTGGTGAGAAAAGTTATAATGAATATCGAGAACCCAGTCTTTGTCAAATAATGTGATATCGATACTTTGAAGAGCCGAATAACACATGCTGTGTCAAGTGTTGGATAGATATTGGACAACACGAGGCGAAAAGTGATTTGAGCGATTTGACCGTTTCCAAAACTACAAAATGGACGCAGGCTGAAATTTATTTACACTTTACTGTTCTTTGGAGGGGGGGGGCAACTGAATCACCTGCAGTTACTATTTAAAAATAAGTATGTATCTGATTATGTATTTTCACGCAGGAAATTTTTTTACAAACAAGGGAAGATTTCTCGTTCACACTATTATTTTCACAGGGAACTCATGCATTCATTTTTTTTTTTTTTTTTTTTTTAGTTTTAATTTTTTCTTTTTTTTGTAAGTTACTGAGTAATTTCTACTTGTGAGCTAAGTAGATCATCGCACATTATTTTTCCTGCTGTGCCTGTAGCTATTTCCCTACTTGTGTACTATTCTATAATTTAACCAGTTATTTTTCACTTATTAAATCTAAGCTGGATGAGGGGAAACATATTTTGACTCATATTTCATATAAAACTCAAAAAATATTATTTTATATAAAATTACTGCCAATATAAGGTCCGGCTTAGTTCGAAGTTTTACATGCCATGTATTTTAATTATATACATTTATTTATTTGTCTCCGCAATGCTAGGAAAATCTCATGAAAAACTGATTAAAAAAAAAGAGCTAAAGTCATTTGATACTTTCTGCTCAGATCAGGACAGAGGCGTCAACTTCTATCCTTCTAAAACTTTGTGATAAATGTAAGGGGGTGGGGAAAGGACATTTTACTATTTCCCAGTTAAAAGAATTTAGTGTATTACATTTTAGTGCCTTAAACATGTGCTTGTATTAAGATACTTAAGAATTGATTCAGCTCTCACAGAATTCATCATTATACAAAAAGTCAGTTTTTAGCCTTCTTGATTTCGCCCGCTTTTAGCGTTTCCCTTGGAGTTTAGTGAAGTAGATCATGGATGGGGGGGGCTTTTTTTCGGAGAGGGGTATAGGGGCCCAAGAGTTCTAATTACTCTACTGGCTATCAGGTAGAACCTTAATCCTTTCCAGACGGAGGCTCTTTGCTTAGGAGCCGTCTCACAGGCCAGGAATTTTGCATCCTCTAAACCTAACTTTAGAATGAAAAATCACGCACACACAAAAGTTTACGTTCTAACGTCATCATTTTTATACTATTTTAGATTATTACTTAAGCTATCATATATGTTAAAATTAGCGTTTAATATTCTTTTATCTTTACATGAAAATATATAAAAAAAATTGCTTACTTCGAGAAGCAATTTTTGGAAACGCTATTGAAATTATTCCGAAGTTTTAACTGATAAATCACATTAATAAACTTTTTAATTAATAAAAAATGCAATAAAGTCTGTTTACAAGAAAAAGTAAGAAAATTGTTCACGTGAACCGGAAGGCAGATAGTCAGTGAGCTCACTCTCTGACAAAATGTCCGTATGAGAATCACTTCAAATATTTCTCTTTAACTCTTTAAGAAAACGAATCATCACTCTCATTCATATCACTAATTGGTTCAGTTAGCATTCGTCTGATAAATAACACTTTCTCGCCATAATAAACTGAAGTCAAGGCTTTACGAAATAAAAGCAATGTAAAGCGTAATAGAACCTCACAATAGTAACCGTAAAAGACTCTACATAGTAGGGGGGGGGGAAGAAGAATTCGAAGGAATGTAGAAACGCGAATGTTTATTTCACGTGGCGAGTTAAAGAGACAAACTCTGTCTGTTTATACACTCGTTATCATAAATTAAGGCAAAATCACAAAAATAGCGATAACTCCCTCAAAAACATGCCAAACCGTGTAAAATTTGAATATGTTGCCAAGTAAGAGTAGCTGAGTAAAACTGCAATATGCAAATTAGTGGCGCTGCACTCGGAATACGTCATCTGCGAGGAGAATAAAAGTCCATGTTTGAAAGCAAGGCCGCATATTTCACTGTGATAGTGACATCAGAAATCTAAGATAGCCAATTCGTAACAATGACCTCCAGGCATCATTTGCCTGCATGACTACGATGGAGAGCGAATGGGAAACTAGAGGCAGGACAAAGTCAAACAGAAGTGGCCAGATGGCTAAATGTGAGTCCTTCTGTGGTTCATAGACTTTGAAGGCAATTTCAAACCACAGATTCGGCATCTAGGAGGTTCAGCCAAGGACGGCCAACTGCTAAGACGAGCGCCGATGACCGATATTTGACATTATGTCCACGCAGGAATAGAACCGCTACTCCGACTCTTCTTAGATCCTCTCTTGCTGTAGCTACCGGAAGGTTGTTGTCAACGTCAACTGTGCGTGCAAATCTTCACGAAGGTGGTCTGTATGCGAGGCGACCAGCCATTTGCGTGCCGCTCACGTCACGCCATAGGAGGGACCGTTTGTAGTCTAGAAAGCGATAGTAGGCGTCATTTGATATGGAGAGAACCTGGAACCCGTTATCATCCGTCAAAGAGATGCATACGGAAGAGGCAGTGTCTGTGCCTAGGGTGACATCTCTTTGGGTGGGCGCACAGATCTTCATGTCTTTCCAAAAGGAACCGTGAATGCTCAGGTTTATAGAGATGGCATCCTTGACGCTTATGTGCGCCCATAGGCCGAGGCAAAAGGTGATGCTTTTCTGTTACAGGACGACAACGCTAGACCACAAAGGGCTCACATCGTAGATGATTATATTCAACAGGAAACAATTATGCGCATGGTGTGGTCAGCTCGATCCTCGGACTTGAATCCTATCGAGCACGTTTGGGATGCTTTAGGGAGACGTCTAGCTGCTTTCAATCCACCCCCTCAGACTCTTGTCGGCTTGGAACTGTTTTGCAAGAGCAATGGCTCTCGCTTCCTATGAAACTGATAGACCGCATAATTGAAAGCATCACACATCGCTGTATGTGCTGTATTGCTTTTAGTGGCGATCATATTTCATATTGAAGGTACTTTTCCTATAGCAAACTGACACCTTTGATTTGTTCATTTTATACACGTGCTAACTTCTATTCTACCCTAATTATCTGGTATTTTCTTTTTATGTTATTTGATACCTTATTATATGTTGTATATTGTGGGTAAGTTTCATAAAATTCCACATATAGCTTTTTCGGTAATCATTATTTTTCCTTAATTTATGATAACCAGTGTATTACGCCCGCCCCGTAACGCTGATATTAGTTGTTGAAAATGACACCAGCGTTATGCGGAATGTGATCAAATTGAAGGTTAGAAATCCTAAAACTATATTCAGTTGTAACGTAAGGGGCACGGGACGCCATCTAGTGATCATTGAAACGTTCCAGGACACTGGCACAAATATGTGACAGCACAGCTGGCACGCCAGCGTGCGGGAAATGAGTGCATTTCTTGCTGGCGCGTATGCGTGACAGTCGGTGCAAGAGGCTTATTATCCGGTTTCTGTTTGTTGAAATATGGAAAGTGATTAGCATTGTCTTGAGGCAGAGGAATGATATTTCTTGTTCTCTTTGCATGGACAAGTTTCGTATCTCCTGTATATTTCACGCATCATGCAGAATGCTGGTAACCCGATTTGCTATGGCTATAAAATTTTAACGCCGCCGAGACGGTATAGTGATTAGAGCAGCTTACTGCAGTACCGAAGGCCCCAATATCGAATCCCGGAGAAGGCATGGTTGTAACTATCTGTCCCTTCATACGAGGCGACGGTGCCTCCGCAATAAAACGGCCGCCATTTCTGGCCTTAGGAGTGGCCAATATTGAATAGGCAGGTGCCCGTCAATGGATTAAAAAAAATTGTATATAATTTTTAACACTCAGTGGAATTATTTATTGCATGATATTAAGATTATTTATAAGCGTTTAAAGTTTGTTCATAATATTAAATTCGCTAATGGATCGGTCTTTTAATTGCATCCATACTAAAATGTATCTTTTTGGTTTGATTTGTTCACATACTACTAACCTTTTTGTTGCCCGGTTCTTGAGGCTTTGGTTTTCTGGGGCTTCGGCTTATACTATGACAGTTATTACATCGTTGTATTTAACATAATTTTATTCTGGACACGGCCGGACCGACCGCTGTCTTCATTGTTTGTTGTTAGATGGGCTAGCTCTTAATTTGAGCCATACAACTGGAGCATTCCAGTCAGGTGGGCCGGAGGGCTGCGCCCCATTACTATACTCAGTAGGGCCACGTTTTTTAAAGAGTTCAATTAGCTACTCAAATTGAGGAAGTTGATGAGTTTGTCAGTCGTAATTCCCTTACGTTAATCATTTTTGTTAAGTCTCAACACAAAACATCAGAAGTTTACATACTTCATCATTCCTGATCTCTGTAAATAGTCATACTTTGAGAACTGGTATTTCTTTTCTAGCAAGAATTTTAGTAGGCAGTTTCATTACAACACAAATGGGCTTTCCTCATTAAGAGGAAAATTGGTATATCACTCTCACCTTATTAAGTGAGCCATGACTTTTCTATAATCATTAATGCTGTAAACTCAAAGTTGACGATACTCACCTTTGAGGTTTCTCCGAACTTCATGTTTACGCAGGCTATGTTTATCAATAAATAGCACCAATTCAGATATACACCAGTTCTTTTGGAAGATGGAGCGCATGGGGTATAAACCACTGGTTTTCTTGCTTTTAAAAGTCCAACTGCATGGAACCTGAAAATAAATGAACTATCCCAGTTTGAACAGCATGCTGATGGCCTAAAACAAACTCGTTTGTAGTCACTTCACAGATTCTTTGAGCTGACAATGACACAAAATGATCATCAGATGCAGTTGTTACACTTGGACCACTTAACCAGGGTGTCTACTGATTTACTGCTTAAAAAAAACTTCAAGTTATTGCAACCACTACTTGCTTTTGTCCTCTTTGAATTTACCAATAAACTGACATTTATGCCATACACTTAAATGGCATTATGAGACATAACTAAGGAACACTGATCCCAGTCAAAAAACAAATTAATTTTAAACAACACTACATATTCAAATTCTAACACAGATAAATTGTGCAACAAGCTGTCAGTCATCAAACTTGCACATATCATACATTAACCTATGCAGAGAGTCCAATTTTGTATTAATTTGCAGATCATTAATATAAATAAGTATACAATTAGACATTAGTTGAAAACTTTAATGGTGAGTTATACTTTTTTTGCATTATCCTTTAACTCCTATAGCAGGGATATTAACACAGATATCCTTATTCTGTTTCAAATTTACAATCAAGGTATTCTAAGTGAAAGCCTTAACATTCAATACCAATATGGAATTCCAATAATAACTTTCAGGTAATCTAGTATAGCACTCTGCACCAAAGGCTTCTTTATTGCAGCCCTAAATGCCTCAACATACTACACTGCAGACACTGCAAATGTTTTAAATGAAAGCCTCAAACAGAAGTATGTGTCCCACACACAATATCCAAAGTTCCCATGGATGCCAGAATTAAAGACAGACCCTACATCACCAACATACAAGCAATAAACACTGCAACAGACTAAGTTATTGCCAACAATAATAATGAAGTAGTTAAAAATTCAAACAAGACCATCAAGACAGCAGTCCATCATCTCAAATAAGAAACCTCATAAAATAAAATAATAATAATAATAAAACAAGAAAGAACAGGTGTTAGGCTTAGCTTAAAAAACATATATATATATAATCAATATTACATGTGCCACCCAACCGGGATAGTGGTTTGCGACACTGACTGCCCTACTCAAGAGCCCAGGTTCGAATCTTGGGGGAAGGCATGGATGTTTGCAAATGTATATTGCCCATACGACATGGAGGCACTCTAAATATGTGGCAAGCCAAAAGTCCCCTCGAAAGGTTGTTGGTAGAGGAAGCGGGATGGGAGACCCTTGGACCCATCCGTTCGGGGTGCTCTCATGCAAAACTTGGGGCAGAAGTGAGCAAAGTTGTACTGTCACTTACATGGTGCTCAAGTCTCTTGCAAATGACAGGCATAATCTTGCACATGTAAGGATATGTTGCTTATGCATATGCAAAGTTATTGCTTATGCATATTCAGATAAATAAAAATCTTTTTTAATGAAAAAAAAAGTGAAACAGCAATATTTACATGTACATGTTAAAAGAGCTAAATATTTGACATTTGCTTTGCATGGAATTATATGAAAAGGTTCAAACATGTAAAAATTTAGCCACACATTTGGACTTATATGCATAATATATATATCTGTACTTTCTTTTCCCTCCCAAAATACATAATCCATATTTAAACTGGCAAATATAGTTTA
The DNA here is from genome assembly GCA_000611955.2 of Stegodyphus mimosarum. Lineage (NCBI taxonomy): Eukaryota > Metazoa > Arthropoda > Arachnida > Araneae > Eresidae > Stegodyphus > Stegodyphus mimosarum. The sequence continues at coordinate 479,030 of KK117081.1, read as the reverse complement.
TTAGTTGTAATATATATATATATGTCATGTTTTTGGAAGACAATCGCGATGGCAGAGTAGTAAGGCGAGAAGAAAGAGTTGATACCAAACTAAATTCAGCCAATTATCATCTTTATTTGCAGATTTTCAGGCACAGTATAATAATTCCTTGTAGACAATATACTCTTTAATCATAGCAATTACGATAATTTCTTATATGCACAGATAAAAAGACGCAACATCATTTCAGGCAGGGAAGCATAAGTGGCGCAGATATGTTTGCATGACAAAGTCAGAAAAAAAAGTACGTGGTTTCTCGTGAAGTAGAATTTATACTGCGTAGATGTAAATATGAAATGCAAAAGCCATGATTGGTCAATTTTTCTTTTAGTTACCTTTTTTCAAGCAGCGTTACATAATTTTGAATGATCTCGAATTTGGGATAAAGCATGAATTTAGGGGGACAGCACCAAATTTAGAATTCTAATTTTGAGGTCGCCAATTATTTTTAAAGCAGCTATCCTGTTTTGTTATATCTTACACACACA
>KK117081.1:456398-470130 GCA_000611955.2 Stegodyphus mimosarum | reverse complement strand
TTTAAATATATATATATATATATTTTCACAGAAAGACCACTAATTATTTAGATATTTATATGTGAGGCGAAAGTTAACTTCACTGCATTTAGCATAAAAATTAAACAGTTAGCATATAATAATCTTGTATGAAGAAAAACAAGGTATAAAAGCAGGATCGCAATGCTAATTTAATTTCAAATTTAAAATTTGCTGAAAGACTAGTTTTCCACAAAGACTCATCAAATATATTGGGCTACTAAGCTATGTTACTCAATGTTGCAATTAATCTGTTTATCATAAACACAACTTGGCCAGACAAACTGCTAGTTTTCAAAATGCTTTCATTTGACATAGCATAAGATTGTCATCGATAAATATAAAGATAATTCTCCTCCACTCTATTACAGTTTTTGTTGATGTTAAATCTCTGTTTCTTGTTTTCAAGACATTTTAGTGCATTATAATCAAAGAAGCACTAAAATGTCTTGAAATTAGGTTTTGAAAATTTCATTTAATACACACTAAAATTGAAAAGTCAATTTCTTTTACTAAAGTCTCCGAGTCAAATTCACTTTGTTTTCAAAATGAATATTATTGCCAAATTGTATGATTAGCTATGGGCAATCCTTTCAGTCCTGTACTTGACATATACATGCACTATTCTGAAGTCAAATTATTTGGAAAACTCTCTTTTCATCTCTGGATTTGCTATGTAGATGACACTTTCATGCTTTTTGATGGCAATAAAGATGATTTATCCCAGATTATATTATATGAATTTGACTAACCGAGACATCCAGTTCACTTCTAAAACTAATCTGACCCTTCCCTTCTTGGCATTCTTATAGCCTGCAATAAATTTGATTTCAGCAAAACCCTTTTCAGTTTGCTAGCCTCCGCATGCAGGTGATGTCACCTGGCTAAGCAAAAAAATGGCTTCTTTTTATTGCTACATATTTCATGCACTCAAAGTTTGTTTCTCAGAACTTTTGCTTGCTAATGAACTCAATTATTTGAGATAAGTTGCAACTGACTAAGGATTTTCTCCTGTGGTCACTGATAAAGACTTTAGAAAATTTCCATCTCGCCATCAAAGACGAAATTCCACTGTTAGAAATAACATCAATAACTTTGTTGTGTTTCCATTTCATCCTTCTGTCAGTTATAAAATTGCATAGATTTTCCAGAAATTCAATTTTCAAGTCTTTTTTTGCTTCAATAAAATCTACAGTTCTATTCTTAAAAATTCCATTTCTGATTTTAATTTTTAGGGAATTTAAAGCATATCTTATCAATATGGTTTGAAATATATCAGCCAAACTAAAAGAGCATTAAAATTTTACATCAAGGAACTTGTATCTTATGTCCAAAAAAGTGAAACTAACAAGTCTTCAACAGCTAATCATAGTTGGAAATTTAATCATAATTTTGACTTTGGTTTGCAAAAATTATCCAGAAAGCTTCTCCTGTTGATGAATTAGATTTTCTTGAAGCTTTTTATGTTCACAAAGATTTATCTTGCTTAATTAATGACTTTGATTTCAAACCACTTCTTCCTAACACTTTAAAAAAATTTAGTTACTATTTCTACTGACACATGGTGCTACCTTTTTGTTTGCTTTATTCCTTTTGGACACAAATACAAAGGTAGCTTTCCTTTCATTGCAAATTTCTTTGCTCCAAATATACTTGTTTGGCCTCGAAATTGGTAAGAGAACTTGGTATGACTAAAATCTGTGCCAATTACAAAGTTGTTGGTTTGCTAATTTTATGTTTTACTTTGGCATGTTTCTCTTGTGTTTTGATAACATAAGAACTTTAAATTATGTTTCAATCATTACTACACCAAACTTTCCCATACTTTCATTTTTAACCACTTCTGTTAATTTATGAAAGATTTTCTTACCCGCTTACCTTATGATTGTCGAACTTGAGAACAAAATGCATGGTCAGAATTATAATACAGAAGAAGATAATGTAAAGAGGGGATTCTTCATCTAACCATACTGTTTGACAAATTTAGCAACTCAGAAGCATTAAATACACCTAACAATTTAAATCCTTGTTTGACCTTTTCTTCAATACACATTAACAGATACAATTTAAAAGCCAATACCTCACAGAGATAAATGAACATCCACGGCATTATTTTAGTTAACAAAAGGTGTTTCTAGTGCCATTTTGTGTTTCCATACAGAATTGTTAGATTTGCTTTTCTATTTTAAGTATTACGTGAACTTCGTAAATGAAATCCTCCTGAATGCAAAAGAAAGATATGCATTCAACTTCATCTGAATATTTGGACACATCAGAAAATTTTGATAATGCTAATCAAAAATAGTTACAAAGCCGTGTTGTGAATAAGCTCAAAGAGCAGCTGTGATTGTGTTTTCAAGTCTTGATTAAATTCATATAAATTGAAATGCTGATAGATTTTGGTAACAATATTTTCTTATTTCCAGTTCTTTATACATGAACAAAATACTAAAATATTATTTTATACTACTTAAAAAAGAATAAACATTTAAAATTATCAATACCATATGAAATTAATCATGATCTTAACAAATTCAAATATTATCTAACAAATTTTCACATGAAATAATTAACTATACTTAAAAAAAAAAAAAAAAAAAAATCATGAAGCCCTTGCTCTAAATTAATAAATAATCCCAGTCAAAATTAGAAACTAAATTATAAGCAGAATATCATATTAACCAATATTAATGCATATGTACCATTATTTTCTTCTATCCACACATCATCTTCTTCCAGACATAAAACTTCTAACCATTGTTGTCCTACATCATTTATTTCTTTCCCAACTTTATTTTCATAATCAGCCTTAAATATAGAAATTGTAACATAAATTTATATTTACTAATTTCTAAGAATGACGGTTATAAAAATCAAGACAGAAAGCAAAAATTCATATACATTAAATGACTCCTTAAATTCCAGCCACTGTGATTTCATTTTTAGGTTTTTTAAAGTTTTAATTACAGAAGACGTTGCTTATTAGCTACTTAACATATGCACAATCCCTTCTATTATTATTATTATTTATTACAGAGAAAAGAAAATTACAATACTTGGATATTTCAAACATTGGCCTGTGAGGCATATTATTTTTACTAATACTTATTTTAATTTGTTAGCCTTTTCAGTTCTTTCTAGTTTCCCTCATATTTCCTTGCCAGGATATATAAATACGTTAGGGTAAACAAGAGTGTATTTAAACTGAAGTAGCAAAAAGGTTAGTCACAGCATATTTTCGCTATTGAGTGCACATGTTGTAACTTCTACCAGCTGTTTAAATTTTAAATTTCAATTCTTGCTGCCGTAATTAACATCAAGCCGGTGCAGGTTTCTGAGTCAACTCACTAGTTTAAATTAATTTGTGTTGAAATTAATTTGTTTTTGGAACTACTAGTTCACTTTTTCATTTAGTTTGTTGCCATTATCTTGTAGAGACATTAAGTTTATTTGGAAGCAGGAGAGCTGAAAAATGAGCAACGCCTTCGCCGGGAATCGAACCACGGACCTCTTGGTTACGCGTAGAGCGTGCTCACCACTACACCACAAAGGCATGCGAAGAAGGCAGGAAAAATACCTCTTAATCTTAAAAGTTCCTTACCACAAGTGGCTGGTAAAATTGTAAGCACATAAGTCCATATTGTTTGTAAATATCTGAGTTCAATAAAAGGATCTTTTACATCCTTTCCGTTTTGTATCCATCTTCTAATTTAAGCGATAAGTTTCGACCCAAACTTTCCAGTAGGTTTAGCAGCAATGTATGCTAGTAAAGAAGACTAGTTCTTACAGAACAATTAAATAAATAATAATAATTAAAAATATATAATAAAATTATCTTTTATCTGTAAACTACACTGAAGAGCTAAAAAAAGTTGTATAGGCATACGAATGCAAATAACAGAGATATAGAACAATCACAGTAAAGCGTGGCAGTCGGCAGTGCTTATATAAGACAACAAGTATCTGGCAAATTTGTTAGATTAGTTACTGCTGCTACAATGGTGGGTTATCAAGATTTAAGAGAGTTTAAACATGGTGTTACACTGTTCATGCACGAGAGATGCAACATGGCATCTCTGAGGAGGTGATAAAATTTGGATTTTTGCGTACGACCATTTCATGAATATCGGGAATCTGGTAAAACTTTAAATCTCCAACATAGCTGTGGCTGGAAAAATGTCGTGAAAGAATGGGATCAACACATTTGATGAGAATCATTAAACATGAGAGACGTGCCACTCAAATTGCTGCAGATTATAGTGCTACAGCATCAACAAGTGCTAGCATGTAAACTATTTAATGGACCATCACTCATATGGGCTTTCGAAACTGAAGGCCCTCTCATGTACCATTGCTGACTGCACAACACAAAGCTTTATGCCTTGTCTGGGGCCGCCAACACTGATATTGGACTGTTGATGACTAGAAACATGTTATCTGGTCTGACAAGTCTCATTTCCAATTGTATTGTGCAGATGGATGCCTACAGGTATGGAGACCTCATGGACCCTACATGTCAACAGAGGACTGCTGCATCTGGTGGAGGCTCAGTCATGATATGGGACCCCTGATACATCTGGATCTGTCAAGTAACAGATATGTAAGCATCCTGTCTGATCATCTGCATCCATTCATGTCCATTGTGCATTCCGATGGATTTGGACATTTCCAGCAGGACAATGCGACACCCTGCATGTTGAGAGTTACTACCGAATGGCTCTAGGAACACTCTTCTGACTTTAAGCACATCCATTAGCCATCTAGATACCAAGACATAAACATTATTGAACTGGGATTCCTTGCAATGTGCTGTACAAAAGAAATCTCCACCACCTCGCACTACTATTGATTTGTGGATCGCAGTGCAGGATTCATGGCGTGAATTACCTCCATCACAACTTCAACATTAGTCAAGTCCATATCATGTCGTGTTGTGGCATTTCTGTGTGTTCGCGGGAGCCCTACACAATATTAAGTTAGGCGTACCAGTTTTCTAGACCTACTCCCAGGATATAAGTTAGTGTAAATAAAGTTCTGTGAAATTCCATTTATGATTTTGTATACAAAGTATAGTATATTATCCAACAAATTTTGCCCTTTTTAGTCCAAAGGGATTTAGTCCCGAAGGACTATTACTTTCGTTTTGCGATTTTGCGTCGATTCACTCTGAATGCCCGTTTCACTTTTCAAATTGTTGCCACTAAATGTTATCGCTCTGCATTAAATTTTAAAAAATGAAAAATCTGCATAAATGTATGCATGTTTCTCGCATTGTGATAAAACCTAGAGCCATCGAATTTTGAATGACGTAATCCTACTGCGAATATGGGCATCTGGAAGCCCTAATTTTGAATTTGAAATTTGCTTTATTATCGATTTTATGTTTTGTAACATTTCAACAAATTTCTGATTAACAAACTAAATGATTTCAAAGCGAGCAATGGCAACACTTTACGGGAAAAAAAAAAAAATTTTTTTATCTCCAGCGCACGAGACTTACGGAAATTCTAAAGATATGTTCATTTTAAAATGATTTTGCGATATTGATTTTGAACTGAATTTTATGGTTTGAGCACATAGTACATGATATTTAATAAAAAAAGGTAGCACACGAAACGTTAAAAAAAACGCGCCTTAGGACGTAATTTAAAATCTGAAATCTTTCAGATTTTTTTTTTCTTTTTTCTTTTTTTTGCAGTAATATTAATACAACTTAAAAACTATGAGCATTCTTAGTGGAGTCATTCAAGTATTTTTTGAAATCAATGGGTTTACTGCAGGACAAAAAGATTAGCATAATACTAATAATAATACTTTCCAAAGAATTTTTGCTTACTTTTGCTTGAACAGTATGAAACTCAAATTATTTTTTAAAAGAATGTTCACTTTTTACAAAGAAGATTTATAATATTAAAAATTTTGATATTCTTACCACCAAGTTTTACAAATATTAAATAATTCATAGCTATGAACTAATATGTAAATCTGTAATTACTGTTGTACATTTTCCATTTCTTAATGTATTAACATTTTCATGGAAAAATTCATATATGTAAATGACAGAAATAGACTTTTGGAAAAAATGCCATGATAACATGATTTGAAGCATGAAAAAATATTTCATTATCATAGAATGAACTGAAGTAAAGCTAAAAATTTTCAGCTCTCTAGACACCTTCTAGTGGGTACGCATATGTAAGCAATTGACTAAAGCTGAATTTTGTATTATATTTTTAGGGCAGAAGGCACTATGAATTTTTTGGGTGGTTATTCTCTCCACTCTCTTTGATGCACTTTAAGCCACCATCAAAATTTCAGTGTAATGATAGAAACCTGAATACCTGCCATTTGTATAATAGAGATGAGCACAACTGTTCAGGTAATTTTTTATTACAACTTTTTACTTAAAAAAATAATTATTTGTTATAAGAAATCCTTACTGTTTCAGTTTTAAACATTTATTATTTTATATAATTTTTAAGCCTAGTTACTTTCAGTGTTGAAATACAGTATGTGTCACATACATGCGATCATTCATGATATTGAATCTTTCTCCATTATTTTTTTCCCTTCTATTCTGGCAGACTAAAAAAGGAATATTTAACACAAATGATTTCGATGATCTTGAGGCTATAAAATTGCTTTTATGCGACAGCAATGATGATGATGATGATGTCCTCATCATATCATTCATCATAGTTTAAGATGAAAGTGATACACATGAAGAGGAGCATGTTTTTCAGAGAGAAGGCGATAGTTAAACACATAAAGCAATGTAGAAGATGAATATAATGATGCAAGTTCTATCGAAGCCTATATAACCCGCCCAAAAACATATCGACTAATGGATATGAAAAAAGAATCTGCCCAAGGAAATAAATCGAGTACTTCACAATATATATATTTCTGCAGTCACTGGACCAACAGAAATTCTCACAGGTATTTGGACATATGGAAATATCCAATCTCATAATCAAAAGCATAATTCAAGAGACTAGTAAGTGCATTTGTAACTCTCATTCAAGAGATACTCACACTGCAATTCTATGATTCAATAACTATGCAGACTATTTCTTCATTTTTGCATCTAAATTCCAATTTGTTTTTTACTTCCTTATTACTTTATACAGTTTATTTTAAATATCAATGGTTCACTGCAGAAAGCAGCTATGTCATTTGTTTTATTTTCATGTCATTTCCATAATTCTTTAGCCATTTTACACAGCTTTAACGTTTTTTATTTACACTGTTTCCATTTCATGAAATAAATAAATACACCAGTATCTCATAATAAGGGACACCCATCAGACCAAACGTTTTGTCCCTTAAACAGAGGTATCCCTTATTACGAGGTAAATATGTGGGTAATTTAAAGGGATTGGGACCAAGGTAATTGTCCCTTAAACAAAGGTGTCCCTTACAGGTACTACTGTAATCTAGTACTACTGTAATCTAATAAGGATAGTTGTTGAAAAACACTTACCTTTACAACATAATTTTCATACTTACATTCTTAAACATTTTATTTTTACAATAGTGTATCTAAGAGGTACACACAATTGTTTGTTCCTGTCGGATAGAGTTCACACTTGCTGGAATGTTAAATATGTCTTAAATCATGATCTGAAGATGGTATGGAACTAATGCAACATATCAAATAAAATATTTTATAACAAAAAGGAAAAAAAGAGGGGGGGCATTTGTATCTAAAGAATGCCCATCTACTTATTTGCGCAGAATTCCTTTCTAAACCATTAAGAGTTAAGAAAGAAAAAGTTTATGATTTATAAATATAAATTTAATTACTTGTATTAGAACTACAAAATTTCAGCAAGATTTTATAATAAATATATGTCTTTTTTTCTTCAAATCTTAAGTTCTGTATGTATTTTAATCGTCAGTACACAAATTCTATTGCTACATGTACAGGATTCAAGATTCTTACACCAAAACTGAAGGTTATTTAATATATCATCCTCATAAAATTTGGAATAGCTTGTGCAAAATTCCATTTTTTTTGGCAAATGATAAATTACCCTCTTTTGGACAAGAAGACAGAATTTTATTCAACTTATTTCAATTTTACTTTTTCTAAGCTGCTGCTTTGAGGGAAAAAACAGTACTTGTACATAAACAAGCCAGCACCCAGCAACACACCACCATAAAATATATTTTCTGATGAAATCTTTTTGTTTAAATTTATTTATTTCTATTTTGTGTGGCAATTGCTTTCAAAATCATTATCAAATTGTTATTCTCTGCAGATTACCATTGTCTACTTAAGAACTTTGTTAAAAAAGAAGTCAAGAGACTTCATGTCAAATCAGGTTCCAATTATTTGTCTGCTGTTGCTGACATTACATTTTCAACAAGTATCATTTCACTGCAAGAGAACGAGAACACTTGTCCAAAATATGTAAACCTGAAAATGATAGATTGCTTTAAATTAATTTCTCACCAAACCTCAGTCTAGAAACAGGTGATGCAAAATATACACAGTAGCAAATATTGTCACAAGAATTAAAAATATTAAAAAAAAAGTTATGTGCTTGTTTTGTTTGAAGCTGAGATAGGAGTGAAAAAGGGACTATTGATATCCCCTCTTAATCTCCAAAAGAGCATCAATAAGAAAATGAAATATAAATCTTTTTAGAAAAATCTAGAACAGCTAAGGTTGCCAAACATTTTCAGCAATCGGTCAAGGCTGATATTTTGGCCATACATCAGCAGACAAAGGCTAACATATAAGGACCAAAGCAAGTTTATCCTATTAAAGCAACATATTAATTCACTCAAATTGTTGTAATTATCTAATTTTATGCAATGAGTATTACTGCTCTATACATTATGAAAAGCTCTATATGTTAAAAAAAATATCATTCAGTAAAATTTATTTAAAATTTTTTAGACTCTCCGACTTTTACGACATGAAAAGCTCTATATCTATTACATTCAAAAGGGAAAACAATTATGGAGATTTGCATCATATTTTAATGGATTATTTCTTTAATGAAGATTTAGAGAACTTACACTCCTATATGTTAAAAATTTATTGACAACATATTGTTATGAATTTTGTATAATCAAAGCTTAAATTGCGCTGGATCCGGTACTTCTCAGTTTTTTAAGTAAGTCGTAATTTTAGCTGGAGGGCACCATAGACTTAAATAAAAGGGCTCTGGTGATTCTTTTATGTAAATGAACCACAATTTCAGCAGAAAAGTTGTAATTTAACAAAACAAAACAACAACAACAAAAAAATTCTAATTTTGGAATGCAGGCCTATCTTTTTCTGAGAAACAAACCCTTTGATTTAGGTTAAGACTTTTAAGGGAAGAAAAGATTTTCACCTACATGCCTAAGGCTTATTCTGCAAGAAGTGCAATGAATTTATGAGAACGAGTAAAGTTTTGTCCTCAAAAGTAAAACCTGGTCATACATGTACAATGCTAATAACTCCCCAAGAAAAGACAGGGTTTTGGGAATGCTGTAAACAAATATGGAGGAAGAAAATTGTCACTTGTATAGAGCCTAACGTTTCTTATGTTGTTACAGAGTCGGATTCAAGGCAAGTTTTTTTCATTGTCACATTCCGCGTGAAAGCTAGAATTCAATCGACAGGGGGATCATGGTCAGACAGCATTGAACTCTTCTTTGTCTTTGATGTTACACTTCTCCATACTCTCATAGTGTTTCTAGTATTTCCTCTGTTTTCATTAGTGATACTTTTTACCTTTTTTTCACGTTGAAAAAGAAGAATCTTTTCTATCATCCCTTGCTACCTATACGTCACATTAATTTTTTCTATCATCACTTGGTACTGCTAATAACAGTATATTTCAGGTTGAAATACAGCCAGAGGCTATATGAGTTACTTATTGGTTTTTGAACTGTAAATCCCACTGTAGCTTTAAATAAGACAAAGGCTGATATTTTATTTCATGATTTAACTATTTAATCACTAATTTAATAATTTATTAAATTTCTATTTACATTTTATTTAATTTTAATTTAAATATCTAAATACTTTAATTATTAATTATTTTACTTATTTACTTTTCCTTCTTTCTTCATGGCCTTTTATAGGGCTCTGGTATTTTTAATTTTAGAAATTAAGCTCTGTGGATAATGTAATATGAAAAGTCTGAACAAAGTGAAACCCTGCCAGAAAAAGAAGGTTACAGAGGTAAGTCTTTTTAACTCTGAGGTAAATGGCTAAATTGACGAAACATCGCCAAGTTGGTGACGGCTTTGAGGAGAAATCACCAGAAGTTGCCAAACTTGGAGACTGATGGGCAATATTTTGGTTCAGTTCCTGTATAACTGTAATTGATCCCTACATGTAACTGTAACCATATTCAGCCTTTATATGCAACTTTAACCATATATGCCTTCTAGTAATTTAGAGAAAATGAAGGTACTGGAAATTCCTAGGGAAAACTTTATAGATCAGAGAGAGCATCGATTCTCAATTTTTAGTTCAGAGTCGACTTTGGAGTGTTGAGAGAGCAATGAACGAGCTTTGTTCTTTAGATGTGCTTTGCAATGCACTGTGTTTAATGTTTTCTGTAGTTTCAAGGGAAACTAATGATGGTGTTCTGTAATACTAAGAAGAGTTGTACAAGTACTTCTGTGGAATGTTCAAGAACTCTAAAGTGTTTCTTTCAGGAAAATAAATTTTATCAAGCTATCAGTGGTTCTGTGTACATTTAATCCAATATGATGCCATACGCACGTAACAATATTTATTTCAAGAAAAATCACCATTAAGTTGCTCAGAAAACATATATTCTACAAACAGAAAGAAAAATTTTCATTTTTGTTATATTATGACATTTGGGTCTTAATATGCTGCCATATGCTTTCAATTGCATTAATATGGACCACTGTTAGTTTCTCCACAAATGTAACACTTTGGTTGACAGGATTAAATTTCTAAGTTTGAAGTGTTGGAGTCTATGGAAGACTGTCAGGAAGGGTAAATAAAATTAAGTAATAAATAATGAATAATTAAAATTAAATGTGTAAAGACATAAAAAATTAATAAATTACGGGTAAATGGTGAATGAATAAACAAAAATACCCTAGCTCACTTTATCTAGGGCTCTGACTTGAATTATGATTTTCCTCAAAACCTGAGTAGTGCTGGGGCCATACTCCAGTGATTTCAGTTAAATTTAAGCAATGGGTTGACTGTTAAATAGGCAGCCCAAGATTTACAAGGTGAATCTAAACTTGAATGGCTCAAATAAGCTGGCTCAGCTTACTAATTCAAACCAAAATATATTTTTATTTAATTGCGGCTTTTATTTTCCACACTTAATCTGTGCCCTCTAATATATGTTTGCACCATATGTCGCTTATGCTTCAAGCAGCTCTGCTAATAAATATTCACAAATTATGCACAACCACGAAGGAAGATTCTATTCCTACACACACCACTGTTTGAACTAATGATATCACAGTGATAGCCCTATTAGTGTATTTTATTTCTAAATTTACTTTCATCAGTTTCAATTGTTTTGCCAGAAGCACTAATCATGTGGCTGTAATTTTGATATAATCACGAAATATTTGAAAGCTTATAGTGATGCTTCAGAATATTGTGACAATATATTCAGAAAATTGTGACAATATATTCTCTTGGATTATATCAGGTTCTTTAAAAATTCAAGCAAAATTTCTTTTTCTTTTTTAATGCATAAAAATAGAAAAAAAATCCTAGTGGGAATACCATTTTCCCATGTAATTACAGACGGCTAACTGATAAAAATTAGTTTAAATATTTTAGTATTATTTGGACACATTTTTCAGTGGTGCTATATTAAAAAAAAGTGTATTAAAAACTTAAACATATAAATAAATTGTTACAATAAAATTACAGTTATAATTGTAAAAGGTTACACTAAGTAAAAAGGAACATGAAATAAAAACATACAAATAATATAATGTTATAAATTAGCAAATTATTAAGTAAAATATAGTCATTTAAAATAAAATTACAATGAAAAAGAATAATAATATATAGCTAATATAATTATAAATAAAATTAATTAAAGACAAAGGAAATAATACAAAATGTTATTATAAAATGATAAAATATACTTGCAGTGAATTATAAAATAAGAGTAAAAAAAATCACTAAAGGTGGTAATGAAGCATCAGATAACTTATTAGATTAGACTATCAATGAAATAAAACGTGAGTAACATAAAGAACATTTAATAGAATCTCCTGCCTTTCCAAACCTTGTCTCTAATGAATGGACAATTGCCATATAAAGATGGGACTACCAGTCGAATGAAAACCAAATTGACCAGAAAATGGAGTTACGGCCAGATTTACTGAACGGAAACAATAAATACATATCTGCAAAATTATCAAACAATTTGAACCATTCAGTATTAATTCGACTAAAACTTGAAATTATACTCTTTGAGTTTTACGGTATTTTATTAAGGGCCATCTTAAAAATGCCAAAGAAAAAAATCTAACAGCTGAAGTGTATCCATTTAAGGTTTTTTAATAATTGCCCATATATAATATCAACAAATGAGAATTTCAGAATTTAGGTATGTAAGACCATTTCTTTCATTTTTAAAACAAATTTGCTCTATTTCTGTTAAAGAAAAAGTACAAAATTTCAATTTTCTTTCTATTAGTTAATAAGCAAGATGAAACTGAAGCTGTTAACTGAAAACAAAACACAAACACAACACACATAAATATGACAAGTAATCAATTAAGTATTTAATTAAATGCAAAAATATATTAATTAAAACAACAAAATAAAATAAATAAATAATAGGTCAGTCAAAGAAAGAACTTAAACAATAACGGCCTTTTTTAAAATGATAAATAAAATTATAGAATCAAAAGCGTGTCTCTATATTTTGAAATTAAAAAAAAAAGGGGGGGGGATTGATATTCCTTTACCTCAGTATTTTTTACAGGAAAGTTTTCCAGAGTTTGCGATGGCCACGGTCCAATGGATGTAGGCACTGTTCCACCGGTTTTAAAATTGTACTTCTGTTTCAATGAGTGTCCAATATAATGCATACCAGGCTGAAAATGATAACTCTTAATATAATCTTAGCACTGTAATATACCTAAAGCAGCACAATGTTTTCAATTTAAGTACTTTTCTGTTAATGGGACAGCAGATAGCACTAAATATAAATACTGGCACTAAATGTAGCCTGAAATAGTAGCAAGTAACAATACATTCAATGTATTGTTGCCCAAAATAAAAGCATACATGTATTTAAGAAAATGATTATACAATTTAATGAAGTGAATAATTCACAATGCCTTCTTCCCTTCATGGCATGACTATTGACTGTAGCACCATTTCATTGCTATAGACACTAAAATATGACTTGATATCTTGTGCTTATTCAGACAACAGCTTTCAGTTTAGATAATTTCTTTTCACCAAAAGAATTTAACAGCAGACACTTCATCCTTTTGCAAATGCCATAATATCCATCTCAGTTTCATTCTAAAAAAATCAGCATCACCCCAAAAGCTCCTAAGCAATAATACTTAGTGCATTTAATGATATACAGCTGCTATTTATTGGAATGCTTGTGTGCACTTTATCTACTGGCCCATTAATGGAAATATTCAAATACATTATATTACTCATATATTAATGTTTTTAATTAATTTATTTCATAACCAATTTTACTTAAAATATATTAGATGGCATAAA
>KK117081.1:421965-450893 GCA_000611955.2 Stegodyphus mimosarum | reverse complement strand
GTTGAACCTTTCTCTTCTAACTGTTGAATTTTATGCCAGCCTAATACAAGAACCAACCAATCAATCACAGTGAAGCAAACATGAACTGACATTCAATCTATGATTTCACTCAGCTGCACACTCATTTCCATCTAATTATTTATGGATGATCTGAGACCTAAAAAGTTGCCAAGTCAACAATAAGAATTTGTGAAATTCAAGTTACAGGAAAGTTGAAATAAATATACTTTATCAGATATTGTAATGTTAATATCATTTTGTACTCTGATTTGAAGGTAGATTTCTTTTTTAAAAAAATAATATTACGATAGCTACCTGCAGTTTATCCATGACTGCTTTTCCTTTATTATTCTCTTACTGTAACTGTGTTCTTCGTTAATTAAATATAAGCATAAATTTCCAGTCTCAATTTTAGGTTAATAAAATTAGTAAAAAAAGGAGAAAAATACGTGAGGAAATACAGTAAATATATTTAAATATAATTATTACGTACAAATAAAAAAATGTCAGTGTCAGTACAATGGAAAAATGCAGCAGAGAAATAATAATAAAGAGTTTAGAAAATAGAGCTTTTTTTTTTTTTTTTGGGTAAAAGTGCGCAGTTGGTATTAAGAATCAGGCAAATGAAAAATCTGCATCAGATGAACAATTGGAAGAGGCACAAAATTTGCTATGAAAAATTAGAAATAAATTAGAAATTATGAAATTAGAAAAGGATTTCGGATCAATGACTAGTGACCTCATTCTCTAATTTACAAAATGAACTCTCTTTTGGCATGAATGAGAAAGAAAGAGTATTAATAGATTAATCATCAGAATATACTGGGAAAAAAATAAACTGAACTTACGAAACTGAAATCTCTCTATAAATTGTAACTTGATAATAAATTATACTGAAACAAATAATAATTGACGGGTTTAAGGGCCTAGCTAAAAAAAAAACTTTGCATTGGAGTAAAAAGCCACTGGAGTAGCCACAAAAAATCATTTTTACTAGCAATTTTTTTTAAAAATTTTCCAAAAATTTAAAAATGTAGAACTGGGCTCTTCTTGCTGCAAGCCTTTCAATTGCTATTAGAATAGATAAATTTATGGAATATTTTAGGTAGCAAAATTACTCAATATACAATAATTTTTAATACAAGCATTTATTTAAAATAAAGCAAACTATTTATATTTTATATAATAATTCATAAACATATGTTTATCTTTAAGAGTAAAATCTATTTTTTAAATTTTATTCACATGAGATATTTTGGGAAAATGTGAAAATAAATTCTCCAGAATAATTGCAAATGAAATCACTTTAATGACAAAGATTCAGGAAATTTAATTACCTTAGCCATTGCTTGCTCTTTCTCTTGAATTGTTTCTTCTATTTCCCACAATCTTTCTCTCAAAAGATCCATATTTGGTTCAACTTCATTCATCTGCTATTTATTATTTTAAACATATAATAATTATATGCCGTTTAAATTACTTAAATTAAAAATAGATCTTAAATGCACTATTTCTGCATACTTTCAATTTGTACACTCTTCAAAAAATAATTTATTTTCTTTTAACCTGAGCGAAATTATCGTGTACTTCAGGAAACTTGAAGCACAGCAATAGCAAATGCACAAAATAAAAGTATAAATTGCATCATACTTTAATTACAGTAACTGGTTTAGTAGTTTTAGAAAAACTTTAATACAGCATAATTTTATGAATACAGGATATAATATTACTTGAGCATCATTATACAAAGTAAAAGTAAATATGTTTATTTATGACACTATATAAACATTAGGAGAGAACATTCAAATCCCCAAAATCTTGGAAAAACTATAAAAGACTTGAATATGCCTTTTTTCCATCCTAACCTAAAATCTGCTAAATGCTTTAACTGAAAGCATCTCGAATATTAGTTTTATTCACATCCAACTAAAGCATTTAATAAAAAAAAAGTAATTATTGTAATTTTATTGGACTTGGATCACCAATATGATGTCAAAGCAGACCAAGTGCACCATTCATTATTTTGCAGAGAGAATTGATAATCCGACGTTCAGTGTTTATCCATATTACCTCTCGAAATAATTCTTTCTTCTCTCACTTGTTTTCATTAAAAAGATTCTGGGAAAATGTATCAAATTTAAACTGCTAATATTAAATACCAATTTATCAAATGTATTAAATTTACACTATCAATGAAAATCTTTTAAATCTTTTTAATTATATACCTCATTTTCCAAATTTTATTTGTATCTTCTAAAAAATATAAATGTATTTTTCATAAAATTCACATTTGTTTTTCATTAAGCAAAAATTCCAGATTTTGCTTTAATTAAAAAATTTTCGTATTGAATAGGAGTTTTTTTCCTCCTCCTTTTTTTCTTATGAGAAGAATTTAAGAGACTGAAAAGATGAGAGATATTTCAGAACTTTTTTGGAGCAGGATTTGAGAAAATTTAAGATTTTTTGCCACTCAAACAGGGGAATGAAATTCCCTGACGTTTCCAGGTTTTCCAAGTCTGTTTCAAGAAAAATCAAGGCTATCCACATAGTGTGTGTAGGTTGCGCTGAAGGTGAATTAAGTATGGCACCACTTGAAAATGAAAAAAATTTCCAATTACATATGACTTTATATATATATAATCCCAAAAGTATTACTTTTATAACTCTAATAGTAGTTGTTTTCTCCACTAAGGATTGAGATTAGAATCTGCCAATAGGGATTTAAAAATGTCTTTTCTGCAGACATTTTGCAGCTGAAGGAAGAAAGAAATCAATTTAATGACATTTTAAAATAAATTCAAGTATTTGATATTTATTTAGCAGCATATATAAGCAAAAAATATGTGCACTAAATTTTGTGATGGTATGTCATACTACTGCTAGAATTAGTTTCACAAGTATGCCAGAGAAAATTGCCTGAAATTTGAAAGTATTACACATACTGGCCAATGAATTAGAAACCTTTGAGACTTTCATTTGAATGCATGCTAGGGATGAAGACATGGGTTATATGACATGGGTTACACATGGTTAGAATGCTAGTATAAGTAAGGTGTAAGAGTGTTTTTCATGATGAATGAAGAAAAATGGGGAAAATGACATATCTTTCACCATTTGTCCATTTGACATATCTTTCATCATTTTGCCATTTTCTTTATTGTTGGTGCTCGTTTAGCAGAGGCCTTGATTTTGAAGACAGCAAATCTCACTAGGTTCTCAAAAGCAGCCATATCATAGGTTTCCAAAAGTTGGAATCAGAACCCACAGCCCTTCTTTATGAGACGTAACTGCGATTTGAGCATAGTTTTCCAAGAGAGTGATTGGTGATATCTCCAAAGAATTGCCCGGCAGAAAGGGACTCTGCTGTGCTTCAATTGACACAGATCGTCAACCAAGGCTCTTCCTAACAGATTTCAGCTCGAACCATGGGCAGAGATCTGCACAGGATAGGAATGCATAGTCGGGTGCCTCTGAGAAAACCACTCATTTCTGCCTGACGTGCAAGAATTTATTTGCAGTGGTGTCGGTAAGGAAGACACTGAATATCTGAGGATTAGAAATGGGTAAAACGGAAGAATCCCGCTACACCTTATTTTGCACTGATGGAAGACGTCGAATTTGGCGAGAACCCCATGAAGGCATAAATTCATCTTGCCTTACTCGCACTTTGCAAGGGTCTGGTGGGAGTATCATGATGTGGGGCATGTTTTGCTTGTATGGAAGTGGTACCCTGGTTTTCGAAGGCAGCGGTTAGCGTCGCTGAGTGCTGTGCCGAAGGGCTCGGGTTCGAATCCTGGAGAAGGCTTGGATGTTTGTAAATGTATAGTGTCGGTGCGGCATGGCGGCACTCTAAATATGTGGTGAGCCGAAAGTCCTTTCATGTGGTTTGGTGGAAGGAGAGAGGGGTGGGAGACCCTCGAACCCGTCTTCCCGGGGTGCTCTCCATCAAAATTTGGGACAGAACTGAGCCAAATCGTACTGTCACCTGTTAGGTGCTCAAGGCTGTGGCCAACGACAGGTGTAATTTAGCGCTCCTCGACACGAGATTTCAGTATGAATCGCAGTATGACACGATCGCAGTATGAAATTCCCTGATTTTTTAAAATTTTGACTAAAATATTTAAATTTCCCACTTTTTTTATCAATTTCCGAATTCTCTGACTTTTCCCAGTTTTCCAGGTAGCGTGGAAATCCTGCCCATCTTAAACTAAAATAAGATGAAAATAATATTATATTTCAAAAGAAAAACATTTTTCTGTTGAATATCCTCCTTTAATTTTTTTAATGTTTATTAATAAACAAATGCTCTGCCTCATTTGAAAATCAAACTCTTGGGCTCTCTGCTTGCAAATAAACCCTCTTATTGCTTCTCAGTATTATTTACATTTATGCAAAACTGGCTGTACTTGTAATCACCTCAAAGAGCATGTCTTAAACAATAATAAACTACAACACTGATACGAAAAAAACATTAAAATACTGAGAATTCCATTTTCTGCTATAAGCTACTCTGGAATCTTACTCTAATTTTAAAATAAGACATCTCTACCTGTAGATGAGTTTTTTGAGTATAACAATTTTCCTCTTTTCTCAAATAATGCATATTCAGAGAGGAATAAATGTTGTTACAAATTTGCATGCAAAGATATTTAAAAAAAAAATTTTTTTTAATATGCAATATGTTTTTCAAATTTTGATGATGTAATGTGTAGTAAAATATGTTAAAATTTAGTATTTGAAACAATACACAAAAGTTTTATATTCAAGAAGAGATGAGAATTTTAAAAAAATAAAGTTATTTTTGGTAAATATGAGCCAAGAAAATTTTATTAAGTGACACATGATGATGCAGCATGACACAAACAATCAATTTAACACAATCATCCAGTCTCTGTAAATGACTGCCTGAACATTCAACTAAATATTCAACTTCCTGAAAACAGAATCAATTCTTTGATCTGAATTGCTCCCATTATCCATAATGATGTAGTTCAAGAACACATTGCTGTCCACTGTAACATTAACAATAATCTATAGAAGACCAAAAAACTCCTCTTGTTTTTTTGTATTTTAGATGTCACTGAACAAAGAACCCACTGCAAATACAATTTGTGAAATCAAGATGGATGATGGAATAAGCATTGCTTAATGAGTTGTAGAATGAGAGGGAATGAATACTCAACTCATATGCAATTAATTCCTGAGACAATCATTCTGCAACTGCTGCAAATATGAATGGCTGAATAATGAAAATTAAGTAAAAATGAAGATACAGAAACACATGACCTAAAGGAAAGGAAAAATAAATGACACAAAATCATAACTGTTGAACAGAGAAACTCATTCACCACTCTTCTTGAAACAAATGTTTTCAATGATAACTGAAAGTCCTTAATCGATTGCAAAATTGAGGCCATTTGCATGTAACATTCTTCATTTATTACTTTTTTTTTTTAAGAATTTAAAATTTCTGTTTAATTTGAGTTAAGATTATCCAGTTTCATTATGAGGTTTGACAGGTTATATTATTGAACAAATTTTTTTATAATTTATGAACTGATTTTAAAATTTCTCACCATCTGTAAGAATTTTGTGAGTTTATAAAGGCATTTAAAGATAATATTTTTTATTTATCTTAAATATCATTTAGTTTTAAATGTTAAGTTTGTTATCCTAGTTTCATTTCCAAAATTTTCTTTTTGGGCTTTTAAAATCCAATAATAAGTAACATTATGCCTGATCCTATTTAGGATACATTATAAATTTTTATATAGATTAAAACTCATAAAGAAAATTATACCCAGCCAGATCTTTGGTAAGACTTTCACCATCCAGAAATTCGAACAAAAACTTGCCCACTTTTTTTTTTCACTTTCATAAAAGACAGTATATCAACCGTGCATTTTACAAGCAATCAGTCTTGGCGTTATCATGACACAACAGATACAAGAGAGCATCATTTTATTAATTTATATTTTCACTGCCCTCTATTGGCAACCATGATTAGCTCCAATATTTGCCCTAATCAACCCAGTCGTTTATGATGTAATGGACCACTGAATGGTTAATTGTGTTGTCATTGTATTATACCATTTCCACTAGACATGCTTTTATACAAAGATATAATGATTAAGTATTATGAACTTATCATTTAATGCTATATCATCCTGAAATATGATTATATAAGGAATTAACCATATTAAAGTTATTAAAGCCAAAACTTAATGTGAGTCATCAAATATTTTGGATATATAGGGTGGTTATAATTAAAGTTTCACTTTGAAATGCTCATAAAAGGAAAATTACTGGACCAAATGTTATCAAACTTAATAATCATGTAAAGAAGGTCATGGGAATAAAAAGTTAAAAAATTCAGCACCAATAAATATAAATATCAATGCTTAAATACACATAATATGGAAAATAAATAATTTCTAAACATGAACACTCACCCGCAATTCATATATATTGTTCTTTATACGACTCTCTGCTGAGTTAAAACTCTCCCTGTTATTCATTCTGAAAACAGATTTAGAAGGAAACCTTTAGACATAAAAGAAATGACAGAAATATAAGGCCAAAAAAGTGCAGTTCTAAATTATTTCTCATTAAGTTCATTTTTTTTAAATAAAAGTTTTTTAATTTAAAAATGAGAAAACATTCAAAGACCTTATGATATCTGTTTCTTCTGGAGGACACACAGCAACAGGAACTATAACTGAGGCAGAATCGACAATTGGCAAATGCTGTTCAGATATTATTGCCAGTGGAACTACAAAAATACATAAACTTACAATAAGACTGCAGCTTTTGTAACTATGATTTATTTTGATATAATTTAAGCAATTAACTTGCATTTTATAAAAATATCATTAACATTTCAACAACAATAATAAGTTTCAATTCAGATTTAAATGCTAATTCAATCTTAATTGCTTAATAATACCTTATTTTTTAATTGTTGGAAATCATACAAATAAATTTACATTTATAAGATGTATGTGATAAAAATTTCATGGTCATGATTCATATTATTATCCAGGGAATTGCAAATTTGCCTTAAAAGGCTACTAATACTAATCACTCAACAGTTATCATTCTCCTAAATATTTTCAAAATCCACCATGCAGTCCAACACGGCTAGATTTTGCAGGTAATAAATCTGATATGATGATACTTCACAGTAAATTACATCTCATCACAATAAAAACTTTTTTTTTCTGTTTACAATGGCTTTTACACATTTGATTTTCCTTTCTGTATGTAGCGGAACATAGTTTAATGTTTTTATACAATTATTAAGATTTTCTAATTGGCAACATGATGTAATGTTTTTGCATAATTATTAAAATTTGCTGTGTGGCAACAGCGAGTTGAGTTCTGAAAGGTTGTTACTTGGAGTGTGCTATGATAAGCGTTGCATAAGCATTACTTCTTAAAAGGCTTCTTATATTATTTTTATGTCAAAAAAATAAGTAATATGTTGCAAACAAGTATGGAAGTTATAAAAAATAAATATGCTGTTTCTTTAGAACCAAAATAAGCATTTATTTCAATTATGAAATAAACCCTCTGGCTGTTTAGTTTCGATTTTGTTTTACCATCAACACACATACTAAAAGACTGGTGACCGTAACATTGGATTATGGAAGGAACACTCACCTTGCAAGTTACGCTGGAAACTTGCAAGGTGAGTGTTAAAATTCCACCTTTTTGGCCAGAAAAGCCTGAAATTTGGTTTTTCCAAATAGAAGCTCAATTCGAAATTAGTGTAATAACTGTTGTTAGTACCAAATTTAATTACATAGTATCTCAAACTAGAGCCAAAATATGTTGAAATTATTTGGGATATCATTATGGATAAAACATCTGATAATAAATATGCTCTAGTTAAAGAAAGATTGTTAAACACATTCAAAGAGAGCGAAAACAAGCAAATCAAGAGCTTAGTCACTGGCCTTGACCTTGGGGATATGAAACCCAGTCAGTTACTTAAAAAAATGAGATCACTCACTACTGATGACATTTCAAATAAAGTACTCAAAACATTGCAGTTAGAAAAAATGCCGGACTTGATCAAAAATATTTTATTGGTTTCCGATGAAGGGTTAGACAAAATATCTTTAACAGCTGAGAAAATAATGGAAATGAATTCAAAACCTGAAATTTATGCCGCTGGCAAAAATTTACATTTGGTTGATGAGTTGGTGATCAAAATTTCTTCTCTCGAAAAATGAATAGAAACTTTAAGTGTTTCTTGCCAATCTCAGACTTGGAATTGTAGTAGCGATAGATACAGAGAGCGAAGTAGAAGTAATAAACGTAAAATATTTAATCCGAATGGAAAGTATTGTTATTATCATTACATGTTTGGCTCAAAATGCATTCTAAAAAATGTCAACCTAACTGCTCTTGGGGCCAAAAGAACTCGGAAAACTTAGACCAGCAGCAGAATTAGCGGCTGATTTTGCTGCAAGTTATGTTCAGGATGGCCGCAAACACCGAATATTTGTGACTGACAAACACACAGGTCTACATTTTCTAATTGATTCTGGCGCAGATGCTTGCTTATTACCTGCTACAAAAAAGATAAACTTCAAAACGACTTCAAATTATTTGCCGCCAATGGTACAGAAATTCCCACTTATGGGATAAAATTTTTAACGCTTGATCTTGCCCTTCACCGAGCTTTTTGATGGCCATTCATTATTGCCAAAATTAATAAAGGCATAATCAGAGCAGAATTTTTAGACCATTTCAAATTCTTACTTGATTTAAACAATAAAAGATTAATCAATGGTGTAACTAACCTTACTATTCAGTGTGACATTACATCCATCTGCAAAATGAACGATGTAAGTTTAGTACATAATAAATTAAAATATCATGATCTGCTATCCAAGTATCCGAATATTACAATACCTAATCTTTTGATAACAAATGTTAAGCCCAATGTTAAGCACCACATTTTAACAGAACGTCAACTGGTGTATGCCAAACAAGGCAGCTAGACAGTAAAAAATTACAGATTGCCAAACAAGAATTTCAGTATATGTTGGAAAACAATATAATAAGGCAGTCTACATCTCCATGGGCTAGTCCCCTCCACTTAGTCTCTAAAAAGGATGGAAATTTTCGTTCCTGTGGAGACTATCAAAGGCTTAATGCCATAACTATTCCTGATAGATACCCTATCCCTAGGATTAATGATTTTAACCACATTTTAAACGGCAAAAAAATATTTTCCAAAATTGATCTTTTCAAATTCCTACAGCTGAAGAAGAAAAACAGAAAACCGCTATAATTACTCTATTTGGCCTCTATGAATTTAATGTAATGAGCTTCGGATTGCGAAATGCACCAGCTACTTTTCAAAGATTTTATACATGAAGTACTTCAAGGCTTGGATTTTACTTTTGCACATCTCAATGACAAAGTAATTGCTTCAGCCTCAGAAGAAGAACACAGACATCATTTGAAACTTGTTTTCGATAGACTACACAAATACGGTTTGAGAATCAACATTTCTAAGTCGATCATGGGTGTTGATATTTTAGAATTTTTAGGATATCTTATAACACCGGAAGGATCTCGGCCTCTACCTGAAAAAGTCAAAGCAATATTGAACTATATATTACCAGAAACTATCCATGACTTGCGAACTTTCTTAGGGATGCTTAATTTCTATTGATCGTTTCTGAAAGATGTTGCAAAGACACAAGCAACATTTCATGAATACCTAAGGGGCGCTAAGACAAAAGATAGAAGAAAAATTAAATGGTCAGATGAAGCTATATTAAACTTTGAAAACTGTAAACAGGATTTGGCAAATGTAACTCTTTTACGTTATCCCAATTCAGATCTGCCCTTGTCACTATGCACAGATGCATCTGATTGGGCTATTGGTGCAGTTCTCCAACAATTTGAGAATGGAGCATGGAAACCTTTAATGTTTTATTTGAAAAAATTAAATAGCACTCAGAAAAATTACAGTACTTATGACCGTGAGTTATTGGGAATATATCTTGCAATTAAACATTTTAAACATATGTTAGAAGGTCGCGATTTCAAAATTTTTACGTACCATAAACCACTAGTTTATGCTTTCAGACAAAAGAGTGAAAAGGCATCACCAAGACAAATGCGACAATTGCAATATGTATCTCAATTTTCTACTAATATATGACATATTAGCGGAAGTGAAAACATTGTTGCAGATCATTTATCAAGAATAGCCAATGTCTCTATTTCACTCATTGATCATGATAAAATTGCAGATAAACAATTAATGATAAAGAATTACAAAATTTACAAGCTCAAAATAAAATGTTAAATTTCAAAAGTTTACTTCCATCTGGTAAAAATTTGTGGTGTGATATGTCTTCTTCTAACATTAGGCCACTTATATCCAAGTAGTTTAGAATGGATATATTTGAACAAATCCATGGCCTCGCTCATCCAGGAATCAAGTCGACTCTTAAAGAAATGACATCCAAATTTATTTGGCCAAATATCAAAAAGGATATACAAACATGGAGTCGTGCCTGTATTGGTTGTCAAAAAAATAAGGTTTCACGTCATACAAAGTCAGAACTACGAACTTATCAGCAGCCTGATAAACGTTTTACCATAGTTCACATTGACTTAATAGGTCCCTATTCACCATCTGATATTGTTGTATATTGCTCAACTTGCATTGATCACTATATTGGTTGGATGGAAGCCATTCCTTTGCATGATATAACAGCAGAAACCGTTGCCAGAGCTTTTCATGAAAATTGGATCACTCATTTTGGAGTCCATTACCAAGTTGTTATGGATCATGAAGCACATTTTACTTCTGAACTATTTCAAACCTTGGCAATCATATATGGAGTCAAAATTAAACACACAACTTCCTATCATCCACAGTGTAACGGCAAAATTGAGAGTTTTCATCGCACTTTGAAAGCTGCTATCAAATGTCATAATTCCATTAAGTGGTCTGAATCCATTCCAACAATTCTTCTAGGTCTCAGGGCAGCGTTAAAAGAAGACTCTGGATATTCCATCGTACAAATGGTTTACGGGAAAACAATCAAACTTCCTGGAGAATTTTTTGATAACCCCACAGTTTCTACAGCACCCCAAACATTTTTGCATTATTGCAAAAACAAATGGAATTGTTCAAGCCCTCTAAGATACAGCGAAAAATGATTCGTAAAGTTTTTGTCCATAAAGACCTGAAATTGTGCACTCATGTTTTCCTAAGAACCAATAGACTCAAGAAATCATTAGAACCTAGTTATGAAGGACCCTTCAAAGTACTTAAAAGAATGGAAAAATACTTCATGTTACACATCAAAGGTAAGGACATAAACATTTTTACTGACAGGCTGAAGCCAGCTTATTGTTTAACATCATGCGAGCAAAGGCTGGAACCAGTAGCTTCTGACACCCATCCCAAAACTCAGACTTTGTTAAAATCTGAGACAAATGATGAATGATCTCGAGTCTCATGAACTGGACGACCAATAAAACGTCCTTTATGTTTTAGTAACAATGTTGAATATTTTTCCTAACCTCTATTATGGAATATGTTTAATTGTAATTTTATATATTTATTTATTGGATTCAGTATTTTAATACTAACGTCAGCTTACACTACATTATTCCACTACCAGAATCTCTTAAATCATAACAGAGTTACTGGAGGGGGAGTAATGTAGTGGAATATAGTTTAATGTTTTTATATAATTATTAAGATTTTCTATTTGGCAACATTGTTTTTTCATAGTTATTAAGATCTGCTGTATGGCAACAGCGAGTTGAGTTTTGAAAGGTTGTTACTCGGAGTGTGCTATGATACGCGTTGCGTAAGCATTATTTCTTAAAAGGCTTGTTATATTATTTTTATGTCAAAAAAATAAGTAATATGTTGCAAACAAGTATGGAAGTTATAAAAAATAAATATGCTGTTTCTTTAGAACCAAAATAAGCATTTATTTCAATTATGAAATGCTTCGGCTGTTTATTTCTGATTTCATTTTACCATCAACACGCACATTCAATGGTATAATACAATAAATGATAACTGTTTGCTTTCCTGCCTTTAGTAATTAATTTACATCTTTTTGTTGCCCTGTGTTTGCAACACACTTAGGAATCATCGTATATAGAATTCAGCCAGTAGAATGTAGATGACCTATAACTGTTTTAATACTTATTTTCAACTTAACTATGTTATCAGATTATTATGAGATGTTATGTATAGATATTTAATTATTACATGTTTACAATTTGGTTTGTGCAAACTAGACTAGTTGAATTTATTAAAGTTATTTCGAAACAAAACTTTTTTTTCAACTTAGGTGCCAATTGTTTGACGGCCAGTAAACAGCTGGAGGCACTGATGAGATTGGGAATTCATCAGCAGTTAAAAGACAGACAGGTGCATATTTATTTTTTGATTTACATCTAAATTTGATCTTTGAAGTTTCATATATATTTTTTGTATTGTTTTCATTTTGAACTGCTGTACTTCAACTCCTGTAATTACACTGCATGGCAGGGCAAAAGTGGCCTTTACAAGGCTTCAGAATAGTGTTACATATAATTTTTCTAAAAATGATGTAATTTTGCATGTAGAGCGCTTGGAAAGAATTTATTCAGATTTTGATAAATTGGATTAAACCAGTTAAAAGAGGAGCAGTAAGAAATTGAAGTATTTGAATCAAAGTATTTTAGTTTAAAACTTCACTATTAAAACTTGTTATAGTCATTGAACGCGGCTAATGTACCAAATGTTCCAGAAAATGCTAATATTAGAAATTTTAAGGTATTGAAGTTGAATATTCTATTTTTTTAGGTACACAGGCAGATAATGTTCAGTTAACTTTAATGACTGGATGATTTTAAGGATTTACTTGTGCAACAGTGTACAATATTTCTTTATCGAATATTCAGAAATTTCAGTATTTGATTGGATCACTTGCTAATGGTTTCTCTAATTAAAAATATTCAGTTATCAAATAATTCTTATGAAGAAGCATGGGCAAAATTTCTTGTCAGGTACAAAAAAAGGAAACAAATCATACAGTGATTAATAATATACTAATTATTAATATGTATTAATATAAAGAATACCACATTAATAGAAATAAATGAAACATTAGAAATACTAAAATTATAACTATAAGCATGAAAACAAATATTATACACATGAAAATAAAATTACAAATATGAAATGAAAAAGAATATTAAGCAATAACTGTCTGTAGGTAATTAAATTGCAATTTAATAATTCCACTGTGTGTGGAATAATTCAAAACGAGAATCGACACACAGGGCAATGACAGCTTTTTTCACCTAGCACATGACGAGCAAGTCAGATGCATCATGCACCGGGAAAGCTATCTTTCCCCTTCTTTAATAATGCTGCAAAGTTACCTTTCAATTAACCAAGAAAGTCTATGTTAAGTTTTAAAATAAATATAAAAAATCTGATGTGTACATCACATGACTGCCTTGCACGGAATATTAAATTATACTCAATTTTCCTGCATTTCATTTAAACATACTGAATTAACAATTAATGAATTTTGAATTAAATCTATTTCGTCGATAGTGCACAAACCACAATAGAATAAATGCAATCTTTAAAGTTCACTATATTTATTTACCATAGCTACACTTCGGCAATAGGTTCACTTAACAGCGTTACATCTCGTCTATTTTATAAGTTAGAGTGAGCAAAAATTATAGCAACTGAAGAATTACCACAAGTTCTATTCAAATACTATAATAAATCAAAAACGATGTTATAAAAGAAATTAAACAAATAAAAAAGAAACGGTTTTTCACAGACGATTATCTAATGCGCATGCGCTACTAATTAATTCAGTTCTCACTTTGCAATAAAGAAAAAATACTTAAAATTCAAAATACTTTCATTAACAATTGAAAGATATAAAAAAACATAAACAACCAATTACAGGTAAAACAATTTTTACAGTTAAAATTACAATCTGTACGTAAAAAACCAGCTAATAACTTAAATGATTATTCCAGAATGAATCAAGCATAATTCACGATAATAAAAGAAGACACTTGTTGTTGCAAAGCTTAGTTTCTCTAGATTGGCAACAAATCTACTATTCTGCTAAGCTTCAAATGTAAACAAATATGGATGAGATTATAACCAAAAATTAGGCTTAGCCACACTTAAAAAAACTTTTAAATTGCTGATAATTCCACAATTATTGCATGCAGGTTAACTAAGGGCATAAAAATCTTAACCGAAAGATAAGCACAACATAATTTATTCATTTTTAAAGCAAAAAATGCACAATTTACAAACTTATAAAAATTAAGAGACTGAGCTCATGAGCCGAGTAACAGAGTGGATATATATATAACGTATATTTATATACTTTTGGTCTGGCCGATTGCAACCAAAATGCGAGCATCTGTGTGTTATAGCAGCCCTATGTACAAAATTTCAACGTTCTGAAACTACTCTGAGTTATGCGAGATTCATACATACATATGCACAGATGACACGAAAAAAATCTCTTCAGAATCCATTTTAAATCAGTTTTATAATTATTTGGGAAGAAAAGGTCCTTTATTCTGTCTTTACGCATGGATGTCACTCTTTTTACTTCATACAAAGAAGTAAAAAGGACAACTGGTCTGAGTTTTTCCATCACGGAAGTCTGGCGATGTTACACCTGCTATACTCAGTTAGAAGCACTTTCCCACATTCTCCTAACAACAGCGACAACAACAACAACAACAAAAAATTGAGCTGGATGCATTTCTCCACATTCTAATAATGAAAAATGCAAAGAATAAAAAAAAAAGACAATGAAAAAACGAAATAAATAAAATTAAAAAAAAAAAAAGTTTTCCAAGTTACATATACGCGATGCTGGGCCGAAGAGATTGGTTGGAGCTCTTCGTGTATACGCGACGCTGGGCTGGTAAGAGTGGAACCGTCGTGTCGCGTATACGCGATGCTGGTCCTGAAAGGGTTAAAGCTGCTTCAACTCCACTATTGATGTGTGACTTACTTGAACATCATGTGGCTTTGGAACAACCTCCTTTTTTTGGGGGGTGTGTGTGTGCACTATGTTGGTCCTATTAACCTTAAATTCAATAAGGTCATGGTTCTAAAACAATGAAAGGTTATATAGCTCTATTTGTTTGCCTGTGAACTAAAGCTGTGCAGATAGAAGCAGTTAGTAATCTGACAGCAGACTCATTTATTGCTGCATGTAGGCACTTCATTTTGCGTTGTGGTGCACCACGGCACATTTACAGTGAGAATGGTACCAATTTTGTGGGAGTATACTGAAAAGTGCATGAACTAAACCAGATTTAGTCTTCTTTGCATGCAACAGAATCACTGTCATGAGAACTACCTCAGTCATCTATTGAACAAAATTTTATACTGCCTGCTCCAAGGCACTTTAGAGGAATATGGGAAATTGGAATTTGCTCAAAGAAATTTCATCTGAGAAGAGAAAGGCTCTGAAAGAAGCTCTTTTGAACTACGAAGTGTTATCAACAATACTTGCCCAGATTGAGGCTATTTTGAATTTGTGTCCACTTCCTTCAGTGAAAGATTCTTATATTAACTCTACTAATGACCCCATCACATTTTATTACAGGCGATACTTTGAGTTACATTCCAGACATACATCTCTCTGTTTTCATGAGTTCTAGGTGGGAACTTATTCAGAATCTTCAACATGGATTTTGGATTTATTGGAAAACGAATGTTTGAATTATATTATTAGAATGTAGCTGACATATAACTACTTTAATAATTATTTTTAACTTAACTGTGCTATTGAATTACTATTACATGTTTATGTATAGATATTTAATCATTATATGCTTACAATTTCCTTTGTATAAACTGAAAGTAGTTTAATTTACTAAAGTTATTTCCAAACAAATTTTTTCTTTCAATTTCAGTGCCATTTGCTTAACAGCCAGTAAACAACAATAATAATAATAATATAGTACGGGTAAACTAATAATTCCCAATTACAAATACAGGAAATAAATTCAAACTAAAAGGATGTGTCTCTTGAAATAAATTTCTAAATTAATGAGAAATAGAAATACTTACTTGGCGAAGTTGCGGCATAAAATGATGGAGCAAATGATGCTGATGGCAAAGGATGTCTTACAACAGATGTTGGACTAGTGAGTTCTCCCATCTGAGAGACAGCATTAACCTGAATAGGCATAGGACCCCGTATGAGACTCTTTGAACACCTTGATATTGGACCATATTTGGAAACCAATGGTGGATCAAAAGGAATAAATTCATCTTTTTCTGATGGGCAGAATAAGGGGCAACTATGGCAATAGTTCCTGCGACAAAAATAAAATACCTATCAAAATTTCATCAAGGAAAATAATTACAATATTGAAAAATTAAATGTATTGAGAAGATATAAAAAATGCTTATTTCATGCAAGACACAATCATGATCAGCTACTGTGAAATTAGAACAAATGTAAGTACACTTCAGATGGAGGTGAAATAAAGAAGGTACTTGCTTACAGAACATGAAATTTACAAGCACATACAGTAAAAGCTCGACTATCCAGAAAGCTCGGGAAATGCCGAGTTCCAGATTGTTGAGCATGAATTCACATTAGAAAACCAAATGAAAGGGAAAAATTTCCACTCTAAAACTATAAAAACAATCATTGCATTTGTTACCAACTTGAATATCAAAAACCTACATAAAATTAAATGAGATTTAGAAGAAAAAAAAAGTATTTTAAAGATAAAAGCAAGCACATTTTGCAGGCCTTAAACATGAAAGTAAAACTTCTGACCTCGGTGTAAAATCCCACTGACCATAATATTGGCAGAGCTATCACCAATCATTCTGGTAGAAGTTTAACCCCTTAACTGCCACGGAAAATGTACAAGTTTCACTCTGCCGTGCCACCATTTTTTACACAGGCGCGAATAGTTATGTCATGTATTAAGGGGAAAATAACTGCAAGTTTTGCTGTCTAAAACCTATTCACAAAATAAATAATAAAAGAAAAAATTAAAATACAAAATTTAATGTTTAAAGTAAAAGTATAATAAAAAAGACCATAAAAAAGATCCCCAAAAATGGAGTTTCGATCATTACTTGCACCCTTTCAGTCAAGTTTCACGAGTCAGTCATTACTTGCAACGTTTCAGAAACATCCCCCTCTCCATGTCTTCTCCCATCTCTGAAATAGTATCCTCCTTTGCATACTCTGTCAAGGTTATTGTAGTGTTGCATTCCAAAGCTTTGCGAATAATTTTACTGGTACCAGCGCAAAGCAAATGATAGTATTTCAGAAGGGCGTATATATATGCCTGGGGCAGTTAATGCATCGGCTGAGCAAGGTGTATATATATGTCTGCGGGGTTAAATAAAGAGACTGTTCTTTATTTAGTTAGATAATTAAGAGATACAAATTCTGGATATAGCACATAAGAAACTTAAAATTGCTTATCATAATTTTTCAAATTACACTGCCGTTGCTTATCCCTTTTCGAAGCTGTGTATCTTGTCTTTTTTTGATTTCAGAATCTTGTAACTCTGAACACACTCAAATTCATGATGTCAAAAACATTACTCAGTTTTTCATAAAAAGATGCAAAAACAGGACTTAAATTGTTCTTTATATAAAATTAAACAGAATTATGAAGAATTAACTGAGTTTATATCGAACTAAAACTTTTATGATTGTGTTATGACATCATGCTTATCCATTATTGGTGCTAAATCACTGACAATGTGTAAACGTTAATAGCACTATAAATTCTATAATAGCAACTAAAATCTCTCATTTACTAATTTTTTTTGGGGAGGGAGTGAAATTTTTTCTAAAATTCTAAAATATTCTGGTGATTTGAGCTTTTCTATTAGTTGAATGAAGGATAATTGGGCTTTTACTGTATACTGTATATGCAATTATGCATTCAAGACCTAGTTCATAAAAATTAATGTAATAAAAAACAAATTCTCCTTTTCCAAAGTAGTTTGAGCATGTTTTATATTTAGATTCATTTAAAACTATCTCCATTTGCTGGCTATATGGCCCATGACACAGAGATGAAATAGTCAGCTTTTTAATAATCTTATATTAATACCTTATGTAAAAATAAATATTAAAAACATTACACTACAAAGAAAGCCCTTATATGGATATCAAAATACAGTGATTAAAAAAATCAGAACATCTGGACAGAAGAGTTTCTTCTGAAAGTGATTCTGCCATTAATCTCAATAACTATATCAAAAACTTACTCTTAATTTATTAATGTCATAAGTGTAAGTTAATGTGTATTCATCCCTGATTATAAAACATAGAATGATTCTTGTAAGAATTACATATTAAATGCAGAAAAGTTATATTTAATACTAATTAAATTTCCTTATTTGGAAATTCTAATGTCTAAGTCTGTAATTTTTGAAAATATTTATCATTACCTTCTTAAGCTGCATTCAGATGGTGGCATAAATGTCATAGAATTTTAGTCATAAGACATAAAATGTGCGAGTTCTGTTTACACCTTGACATGGCATAAGTCGTAGTCAATTAGAGAAGCTAAATTTGTGCATGCGTTTGTGTCTACAGCTTTCCCACTCTGTTTTCCCATTCAGGTTTCTCGTGTTCGCTCTGATTGGTCGACTCTTATATCAAGTCACCATAAAGTTGGAAACTTCAAACTTTATGTTAAAACTCCTAAACCAGTTTTTGTGACAAAGCAAGGTCTGGTTACCTAGCAACGCAGCTCACCTTAAACCAGTTATGGCATTTATACCCCTTTCTGAACGGAGCCTTATACTCCATCCAATCCAACAAATTAAGTTGATTTTGCTAGGGAAGATTATTTGCAATATCAAGCAGAAATACACTGCTCGACATTGAAAATGCAACACCAATAAGGAGTGGTCATAAATTTATGCAAATTTTAGAGTAGACGTACGTCACTGAGTTATGTGAATGATGTGAAATGCGCAGCTCTCCAACGCACATGAAGTAAGATATAAGGGAAGGAACGTGCAGAATGGGCAAAATTTGTGTCGTTATTTCTGCCAGACGAATTATCGAAGAAAGTTGGTTTTTTGTCCCGGAGGATACGTGTAATAAGAGAGAACGCCAGGCTGCTGTCAACGAAGGCCTCTTCTAGCAGATAAACGATTTTACGAGGGGTATAGTGATCAGACTGAGAAGGGCGGGTTGGTCCTTATGTCAAATTGCAGCTGATACCCACATGGATGAGAGCACAGTGCATCGGCTGTGGCGAACATGGTTGGAACAAGGAAATATGGGAAGAAGGAGGGGTGCAGGTGCAGCCACAGTGACGTCAGCACGCATGGATCAATGCATCTACCGACAAGATGTGGCGGTCTGGATGTTCCCGTGCGGACGAGAACCATTTCCCGTGATTGGTTGAACGTGGCCTGCACTCACGGCGTCCGTTAAGAAGACTGCCATTGACCCCAATGTTTAAATTGGTGCCGGACTGGAGTGATGTGGATGACAGAATGGCGAAACATTGTGTTCTCAGATGAGTCACGCTTCTGTTTATGCAGTGACAGTCGCCGCATACATGTGTGGCGTTGATGTGGAGACAGATCTAATCCAGCAGTAACTGTGGAATGTCCCACCACGCAACAACGTGGCATAATGGTTTGGGGCGCTATTGTCTATGATTCCAGGTCACCTCTAGTTCGTATTCAGAGCTATATGATGGCCCAACGTTACTTGGATAATGTACTACGGCTAATCCCCTACCTTCAGGGGCTGCCTAATGCAATTTTTAAGCAGGATAATGCCCGACTACACAGTGCTCGCATCTGCCAACATGCTCTGCAAGGTATACAGATGCTTCCCTGGCCACCGTACTCTACTGACCTGCCACCAATCAAACATGTGTGGGATGTGATTGGACGCCGTTTGCAGACTCTGCCCTTGCCTTGTTCAGGAGACGAACTGCGGCAAATGGGTGAAAGGGAATGGAGAGTCATCCCTCAGGACACCATCCGCACTCTTATTGACTCTATGCTTAGACGTGTTTCTTCATGCATCACTGTCCGCGGTACATCCGTGGACAGTTTCATGCCTGTAGGATGTAGCAAGTAGATGTCCGCGGTACATCTACTTGCTACATCCTACAGGCATGAAAGTGCAAGTTGGCAAAAAAGCTGAACAACACGCGGACACAAAATTACACAAAAACTAAATGCGCACGCGAGAGCTAAAAAAACACATTTTAATAAAATATCAACCTTTTAATATAAAAAGTATTAAGCATATGCATATAATTAAACTAAAATAATACTTGTACTTACTATTTTGCTATTAATTTTATCTTCCACTTGTAAAAAAAAAAAAAAAGTAAATCACCAAGAGATTGTAATGAATTAACCTTCTTTAAGATGCTCTTTATGTAACTTAATATAACAGTTAATACATGAACACTGTACACAACATTACAACACACTAATATACATATTTATGTTATATATTACTGCCTATTCTCAGGCAATGACAAGTTTTAGAGATAAAATATATATATATACCACTATGATTAATTATATATATATATATATATACCCCTCCCACACATTTGCCGGTCGCGATTCTCAACGGTTCTGCATCGATCTCAGAAACAGCCCGGGTGACGTTAAAAAAAGCGGAATTCCGCGAAAACACGGAAAACTTTCATGCCTGATCCTACTGAGCCGACGCTGTTCTCGCTCTGTATTCTGACTATCATTTTGAAATAAAGATAACTTATTGCTACTTGCTGTCTGTGTCTTTTTTCCAAATTTCATCACTTTCTGATCACTCCTTCTTGGTGTTGCATTTTCAATGTCCAGCAGTATAAATAGGTTATTCCAAATTATTATTAACTGGGATTTTGATATTGTTATTCGTATGGATTCAGTCAATTAAAATTCTTTGATAAAATCCAGATTACGAGATGGATATAAGTTATCACATAGGAACATGTGCAAAAGACCTCGTATTAGTACAACTTTTAAAATTGTAATAAAAACCTACATCTTATAATGTTCTATAACATATACAATTGCGTAAACAAATTTTAAAATGCAACTTTTCCATTACTTACCGAAATTTAAATAAAGTAATCATAGACAAGGTAGAATGTTATAAATGCATCTAGATATTTGATATATTCACACTTTACAATTTTGACAATAATTCTACCATTCAGTTCAACAGATTATGTAGACTAATGGGCACTATGATTAATTATACAATTTCATTTAACTGGGTTCATTGTTGCCTGGTTAGTTTATTAGTGCCAAATCCTTAAACTAATTCTTAAGCCTCTTCTGCTGAGAGTTGAGTTTCTTGAAATTTTTGACATGTATGTATTTGTAGTGACAATACAATATTCTACAGGAATTTTTAAAAATTCAATACACAAATTCAATAAAAAAAATTCAATTTTTTTTTCTTAAAGCTTTGAATTTTTTCTGACTTATGCTTGTTTAATGAAACAATTTGGAAAAGTCTGATCTTGGACTATGGGACTGATTGAAAAATTATCTTCTAAACTAAGATTTTTCAGAGTTTCACTACAATTTTTCAAAAACCATTCAGTTTTGTTTGGAGGGGGGTATCATGTAGATGTTAACAATGATGGATTATTAAATGAAAAGATTTAGTTTTTTACTGTCAACAGCTCTATGATCTTAAGTTATGACGAGGTTGAATTTCTAAATCAGAGAAATTAAAATGAATTGAATGTAATGCTATGCCTTTAGATATATCAGATGATTTAAAAAAGATTATGCCATATATACTTCATTACGAAGTTCATCTGAGGGAATATTTTTCTTATGCTCAGAGGCAATGGGTTTTTTTCTTTTCTATCTTTTATTCATTCTGTAGAATAAAGTACATAAAATAAAGCATATAAGAAGCTTTTTAAGCTGCATATTTTTATTTAAATGCAATACAAAATAAAAGAAATGAATTTTGAATTATCATACGATTCTTGATCATAATTCCAATTAAGTTAAAATAAAACTTTAGGGCTCCAAAATCAGAAGTGTTTTAAAACATTAACAGAAAAACAGAACTGGTAGATGGTAAAAAAAAGTCACAAAATGATTACATTAAGTTCACTTAAATTTTTCTTGATTTAAAAATCTATCATTATTAGTAGCCTTACACTTTTAAGTCACATATGACTGAAAAACTCAGACAAGTTTAAAAAAAAAAAAAAATTACTTTTCAGGAAATTTAACTAAAACTCAGTATACTTTTAAGAAGGTTATTTGTTTACTGCATTTTTATACATAAACAATTTTAAGTGAAAAATAAAAATTAAATATGATTATTTCCATTTTCGAAACTAGATATATGCTTAGCAAAATTTAAAAAAATAATATGCAGACAGATAATTAATAATTCAACACTTTCTGATTACCTGCAACCCCATTTAAAAGCTGTACACACATTGGAAATTTTGAGGAAAAACATCTGGTTGGATATCTTTATGTCTATTTCAATGATGCATCTAGTATTACCTTTTTTTTTACATTCTCCTTTCTGTAGAAAATACACATACTTGATGGAGGTAATTACATTAACTGACAGTAGTGTTTGTGGATAATACCAGTTCTTTTTCACAAAATTTCATTGATGTATATGCCTTTGCCCAGTAATAAAAAAAGCAAACAGCTGTTGTAAATGAGATACAGTTACCTTTATCAGTTTACAAATCATATTGTAATACTGTGAATGCAGTTTTTTTACACTGCATTTTCTACTATTGAGCAAAATGCCACATATCTGAAGAAATGCAATGTCTTCTTTTTCATTAGCGGGCAAACTCCACAGTCCCAATATGATTCATTGTGTTAAAAACAAATGCACTCAATGCAAAAAAGAAATTTTAATTAGAAAAATAGGCATTTAATTTCAAAAGTGCAAATACATGTGTTCTACATGTCTACCAGGATTGCCACAAAAATATTTTTCATGTTGCCTCTTCAATACATTTTTATGACTTCAATGGGGAGGAGGGGCAGACAATCAGAAAGTAATGAAAAGAAAACTCTAAGTATATATAATTTTATCATAAAGATTAAATAACAAGGTATTTTTAATTTTGAAAACA
This sequence comes from Stegodyphus mimosarum, assembly GCA_000611955.2. NCBI lineage: Eukaryota > Metazoa > Arthropoda > Arachnida > Araneae > Eresidae > Stegodyphus > Stegodyphus mimosarum. The sequence continues at coordinate 427,733 of KK117081.1, read as the reverse complement.
AATATTTAAAAAAAGTTACATTTCAAATAAATTGTTCTCTCCCTCTACTTCGGATCCAGGAGAAATTACTTCATCATAGTCAGGATTTACAGATGAGTAACTGCTCATGTTGCAGTTTGATGAAGGTGGGCCATAAGAAAAAATATTTGCAGAGGTCCATGGTGAATAAAATGATACTGCATTACTATCTTCCACAGCTTTTAACTGGAAAGAAAGAATATAAGCAAAAAAATAAAAAAGCAAGCATACATGCCCAGTACTTACAATTAAATCAAGTAAGACGATTCATTCTGTAACCAGAAGATAAAAAAACAGTTTTTTTTAATGATGACATTAAAATTACAGTATAGTTTGAAAGTAGAATGAAAAATATTTTCACTTACCAAAATATATTCTTATAGTTGCTACCAGGTAGCATTTTTTAGAGAAAACTTTAAGATTTGAACATACTCGAACAATAATCACTTGCATTAGAACTCTGATTTCTCAAATTTCCATAGTTCAAATTTTTGATAACATGAACTGAATGTTCTACTTACACACACAAATTATAATAAAAAATGTCAACATTCCAAATAACCCAGTCTCTCTCTTTTAAGTAAAGCAAAACAAGGCTATTTGATAACATCTAAAAAAAGTTGTTGTTCCTATTTACATTACAATTTTTAAGAAAGCCATTCATGACAAGTGAAAGATAAAGTAATGATGGCAAACAAATAAAAGATTTTACACTGAAAGGCTAAATGCTAAGGGATAGAAGCACAATAATAAGTTGGGTTTCAGTTAGCTTTCAGAATTGCTTTAACATGTAACAGCTTACAATCAAAGATCTGCAGATATTCTGTAAGACATTGCAAAATTGCTTTGAATTGAATGAATCCATTACTTATGTCACATCTAATATTTCTTATAAATGTATATAATGTTTCAAATGGGGGACAAAATTTCATACTAAGGGCCAAATCACGAGGAATCAATGCATTTGCAGCCGTTTAATAAAAATTATGTATCAGTGGCATGTTGCAGTGTCTTGATGAAACACTTTTTTATAATCATAAAATTTGGTAATCACCAGATGTAAATGATCTCAGAGAATGTTCGTATCAGTTAGAACTGGTGCGAACCAACTTTAGACAAACAGAGGAGATTGATCCTGATCCTGTGAATACATCTCAAAGAATATAAAAGCTCCACCATCCTGAGCTGCAACTTGGAAGAATGCAGATGAAACAGTTTCGTTAGGGTTTATGTCACATATTAATAACATATTCATCAATGAAACCAGCTGGGACCCGAACTCATTAGTTCATGCCGCATGACATTACAATTCTACTGTCAATATGAAGCTTTCAGGCCCATACTAGTCACTGAACACTGTAATGGTACTTTAAAGTGGTACACAGATTACAATGGCTTTCTTGGAATGTGATTTGGTATTTCGCAGAACATAATTAAATCAAGATACTGAACATCACTGATAGTCATATTCTATTGCTATCCACAGAGATCATCTGCAGCAGCTATAAGCAAACTCAGATCTAGGAAGGAGGCAAGTCAAGGCCCCTGCCATGGGTGGCAAATTCAAATGTGGGGCTGGATCATATTTGGAATGTTGTCTAATTTTACTACACTAGCAGTCTAATTTTGCTACAACAGTCAGTGACACCTGGAGTCCCTCTACTGGCCTCTCTCTGGGTGGGAGATATTCAAATGAGAAACAGAATGACAACTTCGAGGCACCTTGTTTGATACAAATCTTGGTAAATGGAGAAGTACTGTATCTATTTTCTACGAGCACACTGAATAAAAATTTATATAAAAAAGACCATCAACATGGACTATGCCTTCAAGAAACGAAGCAAAGTACTTGGATTTTTTGCATCCAGTCAGCAACTTAGACTCACCTTTGACTTTTCTCAGAACGGTGGGGTGCATTTTGGCTATTTAAAGCTGGATTTACTTTTATACCTTTTTTAGTTTGGATTTTTTTTCTTTTTTCATTTTTTAAAATATGCCTGCTTTCAGTAGATCACACTGTATTTAAGCGAGGTGCAACCTTCACTTAGCGCCCATGTCAATGGACATGCTTTATGACTTTGATTGTCTTATTAGGGTATTCTATTTAGAGTAAAAGTCACCATAAGCATGCCTAGAAAAAAACTCTTGAGAATGGAACATAGAAAAACAGCCAAATATAGAACTGAACAGGGAAAACAAATTGAAGCCAGATGAAAAAATCTGATGCAGTCACTATATGAGTTCCTTGTACAGTTTATTAAATTATACATATTTTTTTTTACCTTATTTAAACTTATTTCCCCAAATTATTGTAACTTAATTACCTGATCTCTCAAGGCAAGTTGAAATGACATTAAAAATTGCAAATTAGGAAACTAAATATACTTGTCAATTTTTCTCCTACAGAATAAAACTTCTTATAGTTTTATTTCTTCATAACGAGCACAATTTTCCAAAGTATGGGAAACGGAAGATTGCAAAAGTTAGATTTCGTCATTTGTTGAAAATTCCTTTTTTTTTTAGCCTAAAGAGACAATCTGGCTAGAATGGCTATTAATTTTGTTTTGGCATTTTGCATCGTCAACTATAAAACTACACTTCCCTTTTCGACGTTTTGCCACCAAATATTAGAGCCCTGGACTATGTTTAAAGAAATTAAATAAGGAAGAATTCTGTATGAATGTATATATATGTTTTTCACATTGTGAAAAAACAACGGTACCTAGAGACATTAAATTTTGAATGACATAGTCCTCCACCCAAATATGGGCATCTAGAAGTCCAAATTTGAATTTGTTTTATTATCTATTTCATATTTGGTAAAACTGTAATGAATTTTTTTATTAATAAACTCAAGGCTTTCAAAGTCAGCAATGGCAACACTGTATGGGGGGAAACCACTTTTATCCCCACAGCGCAAGACTGTGTATTGGAAATTTTAAATATATGCTCTTTTTAAATATTTTGTGATATTGCTGTTGAATTGAATTTTATGGTTGAAGTGCAAAGAACATGATATTTAATAAATAAAGGTAACACAAAAAAGGTTAAATAATGGCCCTTTGGATGTAATATAAAATCTAAAAGGCTTCAGTTAAAAAAAAAAATATTTGACACTGCTGAGATATGAATATTGTCATCACTTATATCCCTTCTGTAACTGGAAGCATACGACTATAACCAACAATTGCAAAAATAAAGGCCAGGAAGGACTTTTAAGTCCCACAAGGTAACAGGTGTGTGTGTGTATATATATATATATATACATATATTATAAGATTAATGTATTCTGAATTATACTAAATTAATAATAGGGCCTTAATTCCTCCTTTTGGTTTGTGCATTTCTTTGTCTCTACTAAAGGAAGCCACTTGATTGGCTGCTTCTATTAAAAATGTAATGTCATCATCAAAATTGTGGGGTGTAGATTGCCCCCTTTGTTCTTTGCCATTTAATAGAGTAATCAAAAAGTAATAAAGATATATTTGGATTATCTTAGAATTATGAGGGGAGTTAAAAGGCTATTGTTAATTTATTATTAGAAAAGTAGATATTTTTACACACATACACACACATATATATACACACATTACATCCACGATTGCCGGACCTCATTCCACTGGATTTCGTCCTGTAGGGTTACATAACAGATCAGGTTTATGCAACTCCCTATGCAAGTTTGCTGGATCTACACTGCCGTATTACAGATGCTTGTAATACTGTGACACCTTCCATGCTAAGAAATGTGTATGCAAAATTAATATCATGAATACAAATATGTACCGTGAGCAATGGAGAATTTTTAAAACATACTCTACATTGATTTGCTGTCACAGTTTGCTTTTGCGTCTTTTTTTTTTTTTTCCTTAGTGTGTGTGTAATGTTACCAGACTGTATTAACCATGGTTGCCACTCAAACAGGAGAATAAAATTCTCTGACTTTTTCAATTGTGTTTCAAGAAAATTCCACACTATCCATGTAGTGCACTTTAGCTGTGCTGAGGTTAAATTAATTATGATACCACTTGAAAACACAAAAATTTGCCAATTACATATGACTATTTAAATATATATATAATCCTCAAAGCAATATTTTTATAACCATAATAGGAGTTGTTTTTACTCCTGAGGATTGAGATTAGAATCTGCTCAATCTGGATTTAAAAATGTCTTTTCTGCAGACATTTTGCAGCTAAAGGTAGGAAGAAATATTTAAAATTTTAAAATATAATATATAATAAAATTAAAAAGGATATTTTAAAATAAATTCAAGCATTTTATATTTATTTAGCAGCATATGTAAGTAAAAGATATATGTGCACTAAATTTCATGAGAATATGTCATACTGCTGCTAGAATTAGTTTTACATGAATGGCAGAGAAAATTGTCTGAAATTTAAAAGTATTATTAACTAGTAATAAATAAATTTAGATGAAAGAAACCACATTATATGATATGAATACCATTAAAATAAAGTTAATTACTAAAAGAATAAAAACTGAATTACAATAATCAATGATATTTTGATGAATATAGTTATATTAAATGGTTAGCCTAGATGACTGATTACTATTTTTTTTTTTTTTGGCGAATATAGTTATATTAAATGGTTAGCCTAGATGACTGATTACTATTTTTTTTTTTTTTTTTATTTTACAGCAAAATGACAAATAAAGCATTTATTAAAAAGAAAAAAAATTGTTTAAAAGATGTTGTGGTAAAATCCTAGTTTATGGTACAGCTTTGGCATGACTTTGAAAACTATTGTGAACACCAAAATGACCCATTTTACTGCTCATCATAATGTTGCCAAATCCCGTGTGTACCATATTCTAGGATTAAACTGATTTTGTTTCATGCGAGAATGAGAAGGTGTTCTATTTCATTCAACATGCACTGCACACGCGCATGAGAGTCCTTGATTTTCGAGGTTACTAGAAACCAACGTTACTGGAAACTTGCTTTTGCCTTTCTAAAAGGCAATTTGATTGGAGCTGCGAAAATTGGCTATATGCCAGCCACCTGAATGACGCTCACACAATACATAATATGCCAAGAAAGTGATCACTTCCAACGCTGTCACAAAAGTTGCTTTTTTTTGCAATCGCTGTATGATATTACCAGGCTTTTCCAGATTTTGACTAAAATATTTAAATTCCCTGATTTCCGCTTTTCCAGGTAGCATGTCAACCCTGTACAAGGGGCTGAACTGAAAATTTTACAATATCGAGAGTAAAACTGAAAAACTGTTGAAGAATAATATGAAACAAACACAGATAGGACAATTGTTTGTACAAAAAATTTCACGAAGAACGTAATTATAAAAATATTTTACAAAAATTAATAAATTCCAAAATTGTATAAAAAGTTTAGTTTTAGTTTTAATTATTTTCTTCTATGAAGTAAAGGAAGCATTGTAATCATGAAAATTTTCAGGTATCATATTTCAACAAAAATATTCATTTTGACCACTATGGAATTCCATTTAACGCTGTTTTTGCATGACATCTCTACCTAAGGATTGAATAAAGGATTCCTTTTCCCAAAACAGGTTGCAAAAAAAGATTTAAAATGGATTCAGAAGACATTTTTTCGTGAAGTCTGTCTGTATGTATGTATCTTGCATAACTCGAAAACGAGTAGCCTCAGAATGTTGAAATTTTGTATATAGGACTGCTATAACATGTAATTGTGCACTCCCTTTTCAGTTGCAATGAGGCACACCAAAAGTGTGTGTATGTATATATAT
>KK117081.1:409934-421808 GCA_000611955.2 Stegodyphus mimosarum | reverse complement strand
ATATATAAAACATGGTGGGTATATATATATGTTACTTGACTCCAACGAGCTGTTTTTTTGGTAAATTGAGCATTTTTTGCTTTAAAAATGATTGAATTATGCTGTTATTATCTTCCAGTTAAGGTTTTTATGCCTCTTGGTTAATCTGCATCATCTTTAGGATGCAGTTAATCCACATGCAATAAATAGTTGTAGAATTATCAACAATTTAAAAGTTGTTTAAGTGTGGCTAAGCCTAATTTTTTATCATAGCAGCCATATTTCTTTACATTTGAAACTTAGCGGAATAATGAATTAAGTCAATTTCAGCACTTTCAGTGTCCTTTCGCAGAATGGGACCAGAAATAAACTTTCAGCTTTGTGCACCGACAAATCTGCTTTCTTCCCCCAATGGCCGAATTGCTTGTTTTTTGCAAACAAACTCTAATTTTACTTGTAAAAATTATTTTAACTGTATTTGGTGTTTTATATTTTTCTATTTTTTAAAATTTTTAATAAAGATATTTTGAGGTTTTATGTATTTTTGCTTTGCCACGAAGTGAGAACTGAATTAATCGAATGAGAAATATTTTGTCTAATGAAATTTGAGGAAATAAGTTTAAATGAAATGCAGCAAAAAAATTCATATAATTTAATATTCCGTACTAGGATGTCATGTGGTGTACACATCAGATTATTACTTTAGAATTAATTATTAAATAAGTTGTTAGTTATTGTGTTACTAGATAAATTTAACACTGATATCACAATCTGCAATACACTAATTACCATCTATTAAATAGGAAGTGATTTTAACAAGAGGTGGGTATTCTATATATTTTTATGCTGCACAATTTTATGAATATTGTGGAAATTTGACAACTGCCTTTCTATTATTTTTATTTTAATTTACAACTTTATAGATTATAATCTTCAATTATATAAAAGTCACAACTACATTTCTTTAGCTGAAGCTAATGGAAAAAAGATTTGCTCATTTTAACAGAAAATATTTCCACCACCTGAGGGTAAAATACAAATGATATATTGCTAATATTATCGAAAAATAAAATATCTTACTTCCAAATTTGATTAATTATGATCTTTATTTAAATAATATTCTTAAAAATTTTAATATAACTCTAATGTTAAAAAATTGCTATTCATATATGCTATTTTTAAATGAAATTATTAGAAAGAAAAACATAAAAATATCTATGCATAAAAAAGACCATGGTAAAGTATATTAGTTCAATTTTTGTTACAAAACTGAAAAGGACTCCATTATGTATAATATATAGCATCAAAATTCATTAATTCTTACTACTGTTTATAAAGATTTTTTCTTGGATGTATCATTAAATTAAATGCATTTCAAACATTATAAATTACATTAATTGTTAAAAATTAAATCAAATATTTCAATTATTAAGAAATATATTTATTGCTTTTAAACTGCTCAGTTATAGCTGGAAAGATAAAGTTCTTATGTTACATCAAATGGCAACACTCTGGGAACTGGCTATTTGTCATATCACACAGAAATTAACTAAAGGTCTTATATCTCATGTTCTGACACTACCTGCCTGGTTTTGTCTCGATTTTTAGTGGTAAAACATGGACTGATAAATGGCATGGCAGCTTAACATAACATAAGAGCCCCAAAATTTGCAAATACATTAATAAAGAATTTTAACATAAACAGCAAAAAATAATATTGCTATTTTTTAAATTCTTCTAAAAGTAATTAACATAACTAAAGTCAATAAAATATATTTTAAAATAAAGTATTAATGACACAAAAGTAAATAACATATTTCTTTCTCTCTTTCTTTAGATTAAATTTTGAGTTTGATGTAAAAAAACCTTAAAAATATAATTAATTCTTCTTTGGGCATGTGATAAAATTCAAAGGGCCACAAAATAATGAACATTATGAAAATCAATAACTTGAATGCAAAATTAACAGAAAACTATTTCAACTTAATACCAAGCCATAAGTTTGGCAATACATACCATCATTTCAGTGTTGGAAGGAGGAAATATTCCATTTTCAGAAGGAATTACACAAGGAGGTTTTGCATATTTAGCAACACTCAACTGAGCTAACAACTGCTTTCTTCTCTGCTGAAGAGCAGCTAATGACTGGCATTCTGGTCTCTGGGAAAAAGAAATTTAAAAATGTTCAGCATCTATAAATTTTAATGGTGCATATTTCAAATTAGAAGTTAAAATAATGTTAGGTGTACTGCAATAATAATTTAAGAAATTAAAATTTAATGTTATTTCAAGATATTAAAATGGAACTGCTTCTTGTGTACATACAATGACTGCATATTAGAACTATGCACATATATTTAATCATTTGGCATAAATAGGATTGAATGGTGTTTAGATAACTCCATATCACTTTTCAACATATAACTTCTTCATATAACATTTAACTTCAACATATGCTAGATTTAAAGATCTGACTTCAACATATAATCACATTTGATTAGAAGCCTGACATAATAAAAGATCATAAATAGTGCACCCTAAAATTAATACATTACACTTTTCTTTCTTTAAAAAACAAATTTATTCAATTCAGAAATAAAAGGATATCTGACAAGATACTAAATACAATGAATAAAAATTTAACAACAGAAATTAAGGGTTCCAAGATATTAATAAAAACGATAATAAATGTTCTGTAAATTTCAACTAATAATAAGTTCTAATAAGAAGCAGTGAGTAGAATGTTAAATAATTTGGGTTTTAGGAAATTTTATTTTGCTAACACTTAACAGAAGTGGATGCCTACATAATTTCTTGTTAATATAATCACTGTAAGCGATTTGGCAAAATTCGGTGACATTTGAAATGAATTTAACAAAAACTAGAAAACACTATGACAAAGTTAAAAAAATTACAAACAAAATCATATAATGTTTAATGGTTATAATTTTCACAATTCTCTGATTTTTTTAAAAGCAAAAACAGACTGCTGTGTACATGGAGAGTACACAGTAATTTAAATACTTATCAACACATTTGATATGTTGATAACAACTTTTGATATGTTGATACACATTATCAACATATCAAAAGAAAACACTTATAAATGCACTTCAAAATTACAAATTTTAACTGTAAAATAAGGATTACATGATACATTAAACATTATATATTGTCTGGCCAAAAGTATCAGGACACCCAGAGGTATGAACTCGGAGAGTCCTGAGGCACTATTAATAAGATGTTCGTCCCTTTTTGCATCGATGACAGCCTGCACACATCTGGGGAGACCTTCTACCAGCTTTTGATAAATGGCCATAGGAATTAACTTCTAAGTGTCCATCTCAGCTGAAGTGAGTGTTGGCAGTGAGGAAAGTCAATTTGGCTGAATTTTATTTCATTCTAAAGGTGTTCTGTGAGATTTAAACAGAATTTTTTTCACAACTTATCATAGATTTAATATACATAAATACTTTTTTTATCTTCTAATAAGTATTCAAAATACACACACACATATATATATATATATATAGAGAGAGAGAGAGAGAGAGATTAGAAAACGGAGTAAAATTCTAAAAGCAATCGCCTAAAAGTAAATTTGATACCTTAGTTCCAGAGTGGAAAAATACTTTGAAGAAATAATCAATTATTAGAAAAGTAAAAGTAATTGCAAAAAAACTAAATGTTGGTATTAAAAAAACTTAACATTTAAAAAATTAAAACATGTAAAAATTAATAGCATTTTTAAGCACAAGCTAAATTACATATTTAAAGCACAACCTAAAATTACAAAGAATGGCAGTAAATGGCAATTTAGCTTAACTCGAGGTTCATCATGGACTTATCAAGGGAAAAAAATTATTTATGTATATTAAATCTATGATAAGTTGCGAAAAAAATTCTGTTTAATTTCAAGTGTGAAAAGTAAGATGCCAATTGAACTGTACTTTTTTGTCACCAAGAAAGCTGTCAAGAAAATGTGACTGGAGGTGACTGTAAAGTACTACCTGTTTACTATCATGCCTAATTAATTTACATCTATTTATTGCTCTGCTTGGCAACAGGCTTTCGTGTTGTATTTGCCATGAATTTCAAACTTAACTAATCTAAAACTTTGCACTTTTAACTGAATTATATTGATTGGATTATATTAAGTAGCTTAAATTTATAAAGATTATAAAAAAAATGAAATTTCACAAACATTTTTGATGCTATATAGATTTATTTAATAAACATTTGGAGGCACCAGCAAGATATTCATCTAACTTTGATTTTTGAAGTTTATATATATATATTGCATTGTTTTCATTTTGAATTTGGATATTTCGATTACGTGTTATGGATCAAGCTACTGTAATTAAGTTGCATGACAGGGCAAAAGCTTTACAAGGCTTCAGAATAGTGTTCCTTCCGATTTATAAATATGAGGTAATTTTGCATCTGGAGACTGAAAGGATTTACTCAGATTTTGATAAATTTGATGCCCATTTACCAGAAGAACAGCCAGAAACTGAAGCGTTCTGAATCTGAAGTATTTTAGTTTGACATTTTAGTCAATATCAAAATTTGTTTGATTCATTGAACACACTAATGTGCCAAACGTTCCAGAAAATTCCAATATTTACTAAAGTTGTCAAAGTTGAATGAATTTTAAAGATTTATTTGTTCCAAAAATGTATAACACTTCTCTATCGAATATTCAGAAATTTCAATATTTCAATGGATCACTTGTTGATAAACCAGCTTTAACAAGTAAATATACAGTACAAAGTCAGAGATCTGGACTTGTCGGGACTTCGGCGATTCCGGATTTGGGATTTTTCCAGATATTAGAGCATCAGTTTAAATCTAGTAAAATGGCATGTAGAAATTATAAAATTAAAAATATGAAATTGTGATTTATGAAATAATGAAGCATTTATGATCTAAATGATATCAAAATTTACAAAAAAACTTAATATTTATTTATTTACTTTATTAAACATTTCTCTGAATGTAAATTGTTTAAATTGCTTCATTTTTTGTGCTAATACTTTCTCTTCAATCCTATAGACAGACATAATTTCTTGTTCAAAGTTCCACTTTTCAAGGTCCTGAAGTTGCCGTGTCAAGAATTCCGACTCACTTGTCAAATTAAATTTTTTCATTTTCAGTATCCTACTTGTCACTTTATTCACTATCGGTAGCGGTATTTTCTGGATCTAGAACAGAAAATACCACTACCAATAGTGAAGAAAGTGACAGAGAGGATAGAGATTTCGCTGTCGCAAGTATTGATTGATAATTGGAGCATTGTCATCACAATGAAAAACTTCTGTTATATCATTTTTATTTACTACTGCTTCTCCACATTTCTGTACAAAATCCTTAACTGGAAAATTTCACCTTTGCTTTAAAGTATTGACTTCTTTAGCAACTGCAAAACCCTGTCATCAATTTGTTGTTGAATGGCAGAAACTCTTCCTTCGATTTGTCTTTTGACAGAAGAAACTCTGTAATCTATTTGTTGTTCCACAGTGGAAACTCTCTCTTCTATTTGTTCTTTCACAGAAGAAACTTTTTCTTCAATTAGTCCTTTATTTTCAACCATGTCTATTCTGCCTTCCATAGCCTCAAACTTGTTTTCTATTATGCAGGTAATTTCTCTTTTCAGCTCTTCTTGACTTGCTTCAATCTTTTCTTGACCAGTTATCATTTCTTCTTTAAACGATTCTTGACCCGCTTTCATTTCTTCTTTAATGGAATCTTGCCCAACTATCATCGATTCTTTCTCCGGGTTGATGGCCCCTTCCATCTTTTCTTAGAATGCAGCAAAGGCAGACATGAGCTATGTTAATTGTTCTCTCATCACTATTGTTATTGGCATTCAAACCTCACTCCTGACACCAAAAAGTGTTGCGTGTGTACGTGTTCGTAATTGATTGAATGCACAAGTCCGATAAAAAGTTAATAAAACCTATTCTTATCACAAGAAATATAACAAAACGCTGGATTTCTCCTCAAAGAAATCTGAAAGACTTCAGATTTGCGGCTATCACCTTCATCATCCTCACCATGAAATATGGTAGCTGGCCATAAATTATGCCAAGCTTTTTTAAAGTATCTGGAAGCACACCATCCCATGATCTTACGATGCTCCACACATTGAATGAATTTCTTGAATAGTCTTGACCTTATACAATAAATTTAACATGGATTTTAACAATGCTACTTTATATTTGCATTTCAGCGCATGCATTATTTGGATATCCATAGGCTGAATGAGGGACGTACAGTTTGGAAGAAAGAATAACAAGGATACGTTATCTTTCATTAAAGCTATAAATGAAATATGAGTTGAACAGTTCTCTACAATAAGGACAATTTTTGCATAATCAGGTAAACCAACCGAATTCAGATTTTGCTGAGCTTTGGGTATGAAATGATTTTCAAACCAATCATATATTAACACCAGTGTTATCTGTGCTGTTTTATTCGTACAATATATAACAGGGGAAATTTTTACTTCTTAAAATGGCTGAGGTTGTGCATTTTTTCCAATTATGAAAAGTTTACACTTGTGCGTTCCTGCAGCATTTGTGCATGCTAAAATTTTTAGTCTAGCTTTGGATCTGTGACACCATTTCGAGCCTTTCCTATAGAGGTTGCCAAGGTATTTTGCGGTACATATATCCAGAAAAGACCAGTTTCATCAGCGTTATAAATTTGACCTGGAGATAACGGTTCCTTATTAATGACTTCAATGAATTCATCTGCAAACAGTTCAGCAGCTTCAGTATCAGCTGGAGCTTTTTCATCTGAAATTTTTAGTTGCGTTATACCACGGCAATTTTAATATTTGGTTAACCAATATGTCGAATATGTGCACTCAGATTTCATTTGTTCATGAAATATTTTAGCATTGGACTCATCAATGGCACACCCTCACTGAGATGCTGTCTGACCATTCAACCCCCACTTTGTCATGATCGTCACTTTTAGCATAGCAAATAACTTTTCTGTTATACATTGCGAGTGGGGTGTAGGAAAAATTAACATGTTCCTTTTTCTGTTGTGTCATATGCAGTTGATATTCCATTGCCATACTCCTCGAATAATTTTGAGATGGCTATATCTATATCCATTTTTTGCAGCAATTCCACTTTTTGTTTAATGGACATCGAAACATGCTTTCGCTTTGTAAGTCCTGTTGCAGCTTCAGAATTAGAAACTCTTTTCGACATAATTGAAAGTTCAAACTTTAGTTTTCCCAAAATTGCTGTAATTATTAACAGCCTGCAAAAAATAATCTGAATCAAATCAGTATAGCGCAATCTGCTATATTAACTGAAATTCTTTGGAATCAGTAAAGTATAATTTTAGCCTAGCATAACAGCATCCGTTATACATTATTGGCTATGTATCATGAGATTGGTGACGAAAGACAAGTTGTTCCACGCTTCTATCGCACTCTGAGACAATTACTCCTGAACTATATTAATTTAGTTATTTTATTATACTTACGTCTATTTCTTGCACATGCTTATCTGAATCCTGAATAAATTAATTCCCACATATACTTAAGCTTACTGAGGGCCGGCACTGGATATTTTGAACCCTGATGCAGTCTCTGTGGTTCCTAAATTCTACTACCAAGCACCTCCCTAAGTTCTAAATTTTTGCCGCCCCTTTATTTTGGATCCCATTGCTTTCCCTACATTCTAAAAAAATTATCATTCCTTAATTTTGTTACTCAGTGCTTCTCTAAATTCCAAAAAATGTGTCTTCCCTAAATTCTGCCTCCCATGCAGCCATACGAGCTCTGCCAACAGTTCTGAGTTTATGTGAATAAAAAATCAGTTATTCTTAATTCAAATAGCATTAAATGCAATTTTTTGGCCTATGATTATCATTAACAGAATCTATTTTTAGCATATGAAAAGAAATTTTTGTTAAATTTTCCTCATCAACATTTCTTAATGCATTTAACTTAAATCGGTAATCACGCCAAGCTTAATAATATCAACATAAAAGGTTACCATATGTTTTGCTACTCAATTACTAATATAAAAAAGAATTATATAGGCATCGCTGCATGAGTCACCACTTGAGTTGTCATGTGTTGATAAACATGCGATGATGAAAGCAAAATTTTAACAAATAATGATTTACTAGGTTGGTGTCAGGGATATAAAACATTAGTAGGTGCAAAATCAATGATTTTTCTATGTAGAATGTTTTGGTTTGAGAGGTGTGCCACGCAGATATGCAGCTACAGAGCCAAATTATTGATCACACAAATTTATGCTAAAATGATTGTTTCTTTAATAAGGAGGTATTTTATTTAGTGCCAAAGTGAAATTAAGAATCAGGATTCTCCACATGTTTTAATGGTCAACAAAATCAAATGTGCATGCATAAAACATACAAAAAATTCTTAAAAAATTTGGTTGCTGGCTTTAAGGTCCGGATTTTAGATAATTCCAGATCTCGGACATTATACTGTATTATCAAATGATTCTTATGAAGAAGCTTGGACAATATTGCTCGCTGTGTATGACAGAAAGAAACTAATACATTCACTAATAAAAACATTTCTAAATCAAAAATGCATTTTACAGATAGATAATGCTAATTTATGGCAATTAGCTGATACTTTGGATGAAGTTATTAGAGAAGCTCTTGGTCATGAAGTAACCTCTAGGGATACATGGTTAATATTTATGCTGCTTCAAAAGGTACATTTGAAACTTTAAAAATTATATTATTATATAAAATTATTCTTAAAATGCTAAAATGATACTAAAATAAAAGTATGTGATTCAAGAATGTTCAGGCAATTCTTGCAGAAAAGCTGACATGTTTGTTACTAACAACCACTGATACATGTACGAACACTAGCATAGCACAAGAACAAACACTAAAATTTAATTTTGATAATAGTTTTATAACTACAATACTTTTTTCAGCCTTTGCTTACATAATTAATTGCTGTATTTCATTACTCAATAATTGCAAAACAGAAGCTGGCTCTGGATTTATCTAATTTAATGCTCGACAAATATTAAAATTATTAGCTGCATCATATTTTCCCATTATCTGTTATGAGAAATTATAAAATAAATGTTGCCTTTAATAAGCAGTAGAATTCAAGCATTTCACTTTAGTAGTAAGACTTCAAGTGCCTGTTAACCTTAGAGTGTTTTTTAACAAAAAATATTTTACATACATTATTTTATTTTATATATTTTTTAAAGCTATTTTTCATTTGCATGCAGGATAATTTTAATTGTTGCTAAGTAAAAGTATAATGAAAATAAAACTGGATGATATGATAAATGGGGAAAGGTAAAGCTGTAAACCCTTTAATCTAATTAACATTATACAATGCTATTTTGAAAACACTGCTTTTAAAGTTCAGTTACCTAGTTACCTCTCCTGGACTATGGTTTATCATATAATATAGAAAAAAGATAAAATTTCATGAAAAAGTAATCCAGTGAAATCAATCCGACATAAAACAACATATGGTTAAGAGATATCATGAAACATAATAATACCTGAGTTTTCAAACTTGGCTTAGATGCAGATGGAGAACTTTTGGACTGCACAGTAGTCATAATATGGCTGTCATAATAGGACAGTGAAGATGTTGATAATACAAGACCATCAGTAGGAAAGCAAGAAGTATTTTGCACAAGTTGCTGAGATTGGCACTTCTCATTTAATTTCCATTGTGTAATAGGTAAACTTGTAACTGTAGTTGGAATAACACTGAGGACAGCAGATGATAAAGACGAGCAAACGGTAGTCGTAGTTAGTGTCTGATAGGATGAATGCATAGGGAGAAGAGATGATTTTGTTGGTGATGGCTGAAATGCTGGAGAATCTGGATTAAGTGTATGAATTGTCTGGGAGGAAGGATGAACACCTAACTCATTACAAGGATCAGAAACACTGCATCTGCCACTGATTTTGGAGTTGCAGAAATGAATGCTGGAGCTTTCTACGACTGTGTCAGTAACAGCACAAGAAAAACCTTTAAAATTTAAATATGTAAATAATAATAATAATAATAAAACAAATATACAAAATAAGTAAAATAATCAAGCTTTTCCATTAATATTTAACGATTACAACATACATTCTTTAAATGCAGCAGCATTATATCATTGTTTTTGATACCTTGTTTTATATTGGTAGCATATATATTATCTACTTTTTATTTCTTGTAACTGTGAATACTTAGAGAAAATATTAATGCCAAAATGCAAATAGACAATTAACAGAGAATTCAATACAAAACAAACAAGCATGTGTGCATGCACACACAAACTCAAATGTCTGTAGGATAAAAAAATTATAAGTACTTAACAAAACACATTAAAAGAAACACAATTAAGTTAAGAACCACAGTCTTTGTTCTGGGGATCAAAGAAAGGGCAGTTATTATGATACAGGATCAAAGAAAGGGCAGTTATTATGATACAGGATCAAAGAAAGGGCAATATCACATCAAATTATGGAAAAGCTAATTTTGTTATTTGTTGACAGAAAAATAGAATAATTGATGTAACTGAAGAATTACTGGACTCACACTGAGAGAATGCATTAATATGTAATCAAATTTAAATTTCAGATAATATATAGAACAATGACATGAATAATATGAAACTCAGATTATAAGGAAACAGAATCAATAAAGATCAAATGATAAACAGGAAAAAGTGAAAACAAAATTAGATGATGACAAAAAAACAAAAATGCAATAACTGATGAGTTTCATTCAAGACCTTCAGAAGTTAATTAGGTGCAAAAATGCTTCTGTAATACAAATAATATAAAATAAGATTCCAGATAACTTGTTTCTGCCATTCTTTTTTGATTTAATATGTTAGTTTACCTAACACAGCTGCTCTCTTTTTACTATTTTTTTACAGTTATAAAAGAAAAACTACCAATACCTTATTTCTTATTTTTGATACTCTTGAACTTAAAAGAAATATCAATCAATTATGTTCAGTTCTAAGAGTCTCAGATGAAACTCTTCCATCTTTGTAATATACATATTTTATTATTCTAACAGATGACAGATTTTCTTTTAATTCCTTTTACATCTCTTCCCTGATGTTTCCTCATAATGTCTGTGCTTGTGGAGGACAGTGAATTAAGAATTCATGATAAATCACTAATTTACCCTTTTCACAGATCTAGTACAGAAAACAGCAGGTTCGAAAAGTACAAGAATTGTTTTCATAGGTGGCATATTATTTATTTTTTGGTGCCCTCATTGTGTTAATTATTAAAATTTTAAACACAATAAAATATTACAAGCATTTGTAGTATTTATGATCTACCAGTTAAAATAATAAAATTTTTTTCATCCCATGAAACAAACAGCAAAGGTGACTTTTATACTTAAGTTAATTGGATTTTTTGGTTCTTTTTCAGATTAATTCAATTAGGAAAGGACAATACATGGGTTACCTTACATTAATACTTCAGGTTAACTGGATTTTCTTAATTTTTCTTTAGATTAATTCAAATAGAGGGGGCATACGTGGGTTACCTTATGGCAAACATGTCTAGACACTACTCAACCTAATACACATAAAATACTACATAAACACACAGAAAAATAAAATAAATTTAAGGATAAATCATGAGAACAAGGTAAGGAACATGAAATATGAAATGCTAAATGATTCTTCATAAAAAAGAACACTATTAAATTATTATAATGAAGAATAACAAAATTCTAATTATGAAACTGATATGAACTGATGCAGACTATTAATCCAAAATTCAATAAAATGTAATAGCATAACAGAATTATGAAAATAACAGGAGTAAACTTAACATTCTTAAAAAACATAACATGATGATCATGAAACCATGCACAAAAAAAAAAAAAAA
>KK117081.1:368511-404545 GCA_000611955.2 Stegodyphus mimosarum | reverse complement strand
TTAAAAAAAAAAAAAAAAAAAAAACTGAGTGTCTTGAAATTATTTGGTTGTCATTCATAGATCACAGTTTCAATGACCATTGAAAAAAAGATAATGAATGAACCTGTGACACTGAATGTTGCCGAGCCTCTCTTATAAATCTCTGAATTTCAAAAGGGAAAGAATATTATGAATGTTTCCTTCCCTAAGCTATTGTTGTGAAATTTTGCTGACTTTTCTTTCTAAGTTTTGATTGTGAAAGGTAGTATAGTCCACTTCTGCGCGCTGTGTTCAATGTTCCTGTCGATGTTGTAAAAAGTGTGTCTAAACTTATGTGCATTATAATGTTTCAATAAATGAAAACTGTAGTGATCTTTGATGAACATTATCTTTTAGAAATTCTCAGCAAAAGAAGGTTTGCCATTTATGAACTTGTTTGTGGAAACAGTAGAAGAAAACTGAAAAGTATGTACTCATTTCATTGAATTACAACAGCTGATTCAGCTGACCATGAATTTCCTCACAGTTCACAGAAAAATGCATCATAAAATTTAAATATTCATAATGTTGTAAAAAAATTTAATACATTGCATAAACTATAAAACTCCAAAAATTCCATACTGCTTAAACACTATCTAGAAATTCATAAAGCTTATTTATTTTTAAAACTTAGTTAATTTTGCAAACATATAAGCGACTATTCAGGAATGCAAAGAAAAATGCTTATTGGTCAAACATTTTTCATTTAAATTAAAGTTACATTAATTATATTGCCTTACTTTCTGAAATGAACTGTCCAACAAAAGAATCATTTGATGCTCCACATATTGATGATATCACAGCTTCAGAAGTACCATGACTGCAATATACATAAGTATATATATATATATATATATATATATATATATTAAACTGGGAAAAGTTATACTATCTATTGCACAATTATGCATACAAGCACACACAGCTATGAAATGATAATAAAAATAAATAAATAAAACTTTATTAAGCTAGAAATTTGCTAATATTTAAGTTGTGGATACCTGTTTACATTAACTGACAAAGAACTATTTGAAGATACAGCATTATCTTTTGGTTTGCCAGCAGAATTATCAGAAATAGCACTTCTTGCACTTGGTCCGGAACTCAAACTTCCAAAACTACGTTTATTTCTTGTTCTAAACCTAGCAGAATTAAGTTAAAAATATTACAAATATACATAAATATACATATGTAACCATAAAATTTTCATGGTCTAATAATTTTAATCATAAAATTTAATATTAAAATATTCATTATAATGCAGAGTTTCATACTTATCCAGCTCTTCTTGAGAGTGAGCAAACGTGCAACTAGTACCACGAGGACAACTTCCACGCTGTGTTAAATCTCGACACATACTTGTTTTATATTTTGTATTCAAGTTTGGTCTGTCTTCATGCAGTTTACGATTACCAAAATTTTGCAGAAATTCTACCAGTCCTTTAACAACAATCTTTGTAGCTTCTTGAGCATTTTTCAAATCTTTCCATGAAGGTGGGGGTGTATCTAAAGAAGTAAAAACAAGTATTTAAAAATGGTCAAACTTGAAAATGTAATTTGAATAAATAAAAACTGCTGAAAATGTCTTTAAAAATAGGCACAGAATTTTAAAAGCTATAAGTAGTTTCCAATTTTAACACCAAATTAGTTTTTGAAAGTTATTAACAGCTCTGGAAAAATGGAGACAAAAATTGATCTCCTATTTACATTTCAATTAATTACATAGGCAAGTAATGTAAAAAATGTTTGGAACATTTTGCTTGTTTTTAATATTTTTGAAAGTTGCATTATCTTTAATATTGAAATAAAAAATTGTACCAAAAATTATGTTTGGGGACTCGACACACAGGACTTATCAATAACAACAGCAAATCTTAGTAAAATATTGTCAGTAAAATGAATACGTAAATTGATCTACTAGAGTGATTTTGAGGTGAGGTTTAGACCAAGTGCTCTGTTGACAATGGACTAAATGGAACATGAGTAACCATTAGACCATCAAGGCAAGTGTGACTAAAGGTCAGCATTTTTGTTGGAACTCCCACCCCCCCTTTTTTTTGCCAGTGATGGAACTAGACAAGATGGAAATAATGCTTATCATACTTTTAGAGAAACTTGGAAAAATCCTCAGGAAATTCATAAAATCTTGAAGGCTGCTTATGCAGATAACAAAATTAAGGAAACAAAAAGGAACCGCAAATGAAAAAATCTTAACAAACAATGAATGCTCCATGTATAATTTATATACATACATGGAGGTTCTCAAGCACTTGAAGGATCATGTGTATCATGCCCAACCAAATTTGTGTGATGGTAATGGATGGCTGCTGCAACATAACATTGTGCCTGCACATTCAGCAATGACTGTCCATGAGTTTTTGGCCTATAATATGGTCCCCACATTAATTAGATCTCTCTCTTGATTAAGATTTAACTCTTTGACATTACTTTTTGCCCCAAATGCAAAAAGGTCAGGAGGGGATAGCACTGGGATGATAAAATGAAAATAAGACAGCTAAAAAACACTGACCTCCGAGAACTTACAGGAATGGTTTGAATTACAAGAATAGAGATTAGACAAATCTGCAGTTATAAACGAAGTATTTCAAAGGGCATAAGATAGATTTAGCTTAAGGTTTATAACATAAAAGATTTTATGACTTCAGTTTAGATATTTATTGGATACATTACATAGGATATTTGTACAACACAAATAATTACATTTAATTTTAATGATGATTTAATCACAGTGTGACATGATAAACATTAAATAAGGTATTAATAAAATAGACACGAGACCTCATTCCATTATACATTGTGTAACTACACAAAATAATGCAAAGTGCATTGCATACTAGAACATTAATCTTTTTTTTTTAGCCATATTAATATCTATCCATTCACTCCTTATTATTAATAACATCTATTTTTGAATAATTTCCATATTAGAACAGCAATTTATTTCCTACAGAACTAATTATTCCCAGTTAAATTAATACATAACCTTTGGCTAATTATTATTTATTCTCTATTAATTTATATACTTGACTGCCACCTTATACGTTTACTGATATATTGTTTTAATTGATTAATTTACACCTGTTATCAACAATCTACATTATATTTTCCTTATTCTTTTCAGATAAAAATCAATGTTGCAAAAATGAATCTCTTCATTTCTTTTTATTTCATCTTTATTACTTTCCTGCTTCTTTTACAGGCAGTAGTTTAGCATATTTAGCATACTTAAAAAGATGACTGTTTATAACAAACTTAATTAGAAAAATTAAAAATTTATTTAATTTTGATACTAAATACACATATCACTGAGACATAAAAATAACATCTTTTATCAAAATTATTTATTAACTCTCATATTTTTTGGGAATATTTTACTTGAATTAAGTCTTTGCTTCACACCCTTTTTGTTACATAGAAATATTAAATTCTACCTCCTCAATTAATATTAGCTCTGTTTCAATTAAACATAAGATTGTATGTTACTTGAGGCATCAAATCTAATGCAAGTTAAAAAATTTGATAAAATATTGCATTTTAATACTGCTTTAATCATATTATTTTTTCCATTCCTCTATTTGCTATTTGAAATAAAATAGCAAAAGATTTTAGTGCTATTAATTATATTAAAGGTGTTGCCAATGTCCTCTGCTTGGATGTATGAAAACACCTTCATACAACAATGACTCAAACCCACAATCAATTAATATTAATACCACCCCATCAAAAACTACAAAAAAAAAGATTAATTACTCTTTCAATTAGAAATTCATTAACAGAATACATTATTGCATCACCAGAAAGAGTACTAGTGGTGAGATAATATTATTATTATTTTGTAAGCACTTCGGCTGTTTATGAGCTACATAATTGCCCTATAAACAAATTATGGGCAAAAATAAAGGGAACAGTAGAGCCAAATATGTTTTGCAATCTCTGTTCAATTATTTTGTTAACATGTAGTGATTAAATTCATATCTTACAAAGAAACAATTACCTGGACCTGGATCTATACCAGCTAGTAATTCCAAATGTGGTCTTAAAACAGATAAATTTCCAGGGTCACCAGTACGTTGAAGTGCGATGACTAATTCCTGAACACTCTGCAAGAATGACTGGGGTGTTTGCAACTAAACAAATAGAAATTTATTTACAAAATATTCATTACTTGCATTTTATATTGGAATAAAAAATTTCAAATGTACTAAACCTATTTTCCCATTGGCCATGAAAGTTAGTGGAGATCTTGCCAAATTTACAGCAATCATTGTTGAGGAAGTTTGAAGGCAGAGATTGTTCTTTATTTAGAAAAATAATTATCGATCACTTTTTGTTTAATTAGATAATCAACAAATAAGAGTTACAGATATAGAATATAAAAAACTTAAATAAATAAGAGCTCACGCTTTGAGATTATCTTATAAATTTCTTATAATTTATAATCATTTTGGCAGCCAAATTTCAATAATGGCACAAAGGTGAACTAGGTGCAACATAAAATACTTTACATACAAATCTGAGTAACATCACATGCTTGTCTTTTACTGCACTATTTTGTCAAACTCTAGAATTTTTCAATGTTTTGAAACTGGACACCAATATAACCAGCCCTTCAATTCTGAAAACACTCCACTGCTTACTGTTCTATAGAAGACAGGTCCAAAATTTAAATTTTTCAGAATGCAATAGAAAAGATGAGAATAACAGTTAAGTTATGTTTTTTTCATAAGAATTAAACTTGCTTACGAAAGATCTTACAGTTATATAAAACAAAGGAATGGTCTTATGAATGTGCTGTGATGTTCATTTATTAGCCCTCATTCATTTATCAGCACTAAATGGGATTGTTCGGCAGTAGTTTTTGTTTGCCAAAAATGGTTGATAGGAAAATATGTAAATATTATTTTTAATCTATTTCAATGAAATACCATGCTCAACATCTTGAAAAAGAGTAACCATGGGTAAGGGGAGAGCAGTCTTTTTGTATGATATATGCAGTAGTAGTTAAATTTACAATAAAAGATGCAAATTATTATAAACGTTACAGTTATGATATGCAAGTTGAAACTATGACCAGGAAAAATTACAAGCAAAATAAAGTTTCAATACATATATCTTGGCAGAAAAAGAAGATGGGACAAATTCCATTTAATTTATTCTTAAACAAATACACAAGATAATATTTTTCACAATAGAAGTTTTTTCCAAAATTTTAAAATATGTGAACACTTTAAAAAGAACAGAATTACTTGAATTATGACAAAACATACAAGAGATATCAGCCTAAGGGGAAAGAAGCTTTTGTATAGGACTTGATACAAGAAAGTCATCCATATTCATTTTAAGCATGGAGAAAAACATAAAAACTCCCACATAGTCAGCTTATTCACCCTGATTTAAAGCTAGACTAAACTCCTATGGTTCAGTGATCTTACTCTCAGTCACAGGCAGGCTTTAAAAAGATCAGATATGAAAAATTAAGTCTATATTTTGATTTGTGAACTTGGTTAATTATTAATCAGAAGTTAGTAAATGACTATCATTTACTAACATTAGATTATCATTTACTAACATATAATAGCATTAGATTCTGATACCAACAAAAGTAAAATCACCTTAGCTTGGACAAAGAATTCCATTAGACAATTATATTATTAACATTTAAAACTTGACAGATGTTAGACTTTTTACATTTATCTCTCCATAGTCCATGAAAGTCAATTTTAAAACAAAAAATCACTGTTAGACTAAGAAAGGTTTGCTAACAGTGTAACTTGAAGATAAGACTGAATACAAGCGTAATGAAGAAAGAACTCTAATCAACTATGAAATTGAATGCTCTAGTGAAATTTTAATATTAATACCAGATTTTAATATTGATATATGAAATGCACACCTATCAATTCATACTTCAGTATAATATGAGATTTGACAAAACATACTCAAATTCATGATTTAAGCTAACACCAATCATTACATGGAAAATATTCTCAAACCCAGAGACACTGTTTCCAAAGCCAAAACAAATGCAATGATGTATACAAGAAAATTATGAAATTATCCCCGTATTTTGCAGTCAGGTTCTGACTCGCAGTATCAAACTAAGAACATGGGCATTCTATGTAATTATATTTTCTGATATGGAAAAAGAGCAGATAGAAATAAAATGCTATTCAAAATTGAAAGGCATTATTAATTAAAAAATTAACAACTACTAAAAACTTTTTTTATGTACAAAATTCAATGTCTTTGATAGGATGAAAAATAATGTTTAATACTTGAAGGTCTTATGAGGTACTTTGTTAATTTTTACTAGAAGTCCAATGTATGTGTAGCTAAATTTGATTTTGCTTTTCAACCTAATTTATTTTACATTTTAATTTAAGAAAAACCAGAAAACCATGTAAAAGGCAAAACAAAATAAAATTTGATGCCATAAAAAATGTTATGTCATTAAAAAGGTACATATTTTAACTTGCACAGCATTACTGCCACCCACAACTGCAATGGTCTTGTCAAAGGTAAGCACTAATATCTGTTACTAGTACACCATACATTATAGCTTAAGCATGCAGTCTGATTTTGAAAGAAAACAAATCATTGATAAGGGAAGCAAAGTTAAAATAAATAAATAACAGGTGGAATTTAAATGCAATTAAAGTTGAAAGATAAAATGTCAGCATGAAACAAGTTACTAAAGAAAGTTTTAATGAAAGAATTATGACTAAAATATATATCACCTGCACCAAAACTTTAAAAATGCATTCAAACCTTTAGACTTATTTTTTATAAAACATTGAGCAGTGGAGTATTTCCAAAAATACAGGACTTGATGTATTGGTGCACATACTCAACACACTGATTCTTCCATATTTATTGCTCTTAACCCACCATTTATTTGCATGGGCTTTGCAAAATGGAGCAATAAAAAATACTGTGGAACTAAATGACACCACTCCTATTGATAGTTAAGCAAATATATATAGCAAAGAATTTACGAAGAAGGTAATAATTTTATGTCTCCTTTAAATGCCATTAAAGATTTTTGGTTACCAGAATGATATGTACTAATTTTAAAGACTCTATTTGACAGATAATCTCAAACCCTGAATTGTAGTTATTTAAGCTTTTTATATGCTATATCCATAACTTGTATCTGTTGATTATTGAACTAAATAATGAGCGATCTGTTCTTTTAAAACTTTAATGAAATAGCTAATGCAAGTTTTGCAAGGCCTTTGCCAACTTTCACAATCGATGGGAAAATACACAAGTATTGTTTATTTTTATATAAATATATGAAAAAAATTGTCATTTATTTATCAAGATGAATTTTCTAAAAACTGACATTTTGTTTACATGTATAAAAAACTGTGCATGAATAATAATCAGAAGTCTATTGCAATTAACCCTCTGAGCATCATGACTGGCTTTATGCAGTGATGAGATTTTTTGCCACTTGGCATACATTAGCTTATAATTTAAGATATTTTGCTTTCTTACTTTCTTTAATAACATAAATGTCATCTGAATAAATGAAAGTTTATGAAAATAGAGACTAAAATATGTATATATACAAATTTAGCTAGTAAAGGCTGTTTAAATACAGGATTTCATGTCAGACTCAAAAACCATATCACTCAGAGGGTTAACAGAAGACTAAAAGGAAAAACAAATATTGAAAATAATTACATATATCACTTAATATATAATATATAACTTTAAAACTTTTAATAGAAATCTTTGATTTTTACTGTACCTTATCAATAATAGACTGCATATGAGATTTGTGAGCTGTATCACCATACAGGAGTGAGGACCACTGCTCTGGAGCAATACGTAATCCAGCATCAGTTGCTATTTGCACTATCTGGGCATCATGCTCTCTCCTAAGTGCTTCATATACACAAAACTCTTCTTTCAGTTGCATCAATGACGAATCACCTTCATGTTTAGAAACCTACATAATTTTCAATAAATTTTAATGTGAGCATTTGGTATTACTTCTTTATCTTTATGGCTCCCATTTTTTAAATGCTCTGAAGAATACCATAAATCTCATCATAAGAGCTGCTAATGACAATCCTAATAACAATCATTTAACTTTTCACTTGTTATGAGAACAGCTGTGAGTAGGGTGCATGCTAATGTATTTTCTTTTTTCAAAAAATAATTTTTTGATTTACTAATGACTGAGAGTTTAAGAGCTCAAAGAGGAATTAAGAATGAAGAAGTATTTTTTATTAAAAAAAAAAAGTTCAAATTTTGGATTTACTGATGACTGAGGAAAACACAATATCATTCTCACAATAAAGAATCACCATACCTCACATTATAGTGAATATGCAAAAATGCACATGGAATGAAACTATATACCGTATACTCTGGCATATAATGTACAATTTAAATACAAAAAATTCTATTTAAATTGTACAGGTGCATGTTATAAGCTAAATATAAAAATGATAAATTTAAAAATAAGGAAAAGATGAGCATATAAAAGTTAGATTTCTACATGTTCCTAAATGTTGTTTATTTATAAGATGTTATAAATGTTGTTTATGATATACCTTGTGAACTTTCAAACTATCAGCATATTCGTCTTCCGTTATATCATCAGGCACATCATCGAATTCTCTTTTATCTTCACCATCACTGTTACTCTGACCCATAAATAAATAATCACCTTCCATTACATCTAGATTGTTATATATACTACATTTTTAAATGACTTTTGCATTATATCAGGTTTAATTTCATTTCATGTTTTTATTATCCACACTCACACAGATTGGCATGATGCATTTGGCCTCCTTTTGTAAAAGTTTTTTTCACCTTGCATCCATATATTCCACTGTCATTTTAAATTTCCTTTGAGTGGTTTAATAATATACTCATCTAAAGGCTAAACTAATGGCATTAACCACCTTAAATAACTGCAATGTCTGTATTATACCCTTCCAACAATTTCTTCTTATCATTGGTTAGATGAAATCTGAACATGTCCAAAACTAAAAAATTTTCTGGATGCTTTAAGGCAACTGGATGCTTTCATCAAACATTTACCCACAATATAACATCATTTTTGTCCATTCCTCCTTCTCTAAACATGAACGAAAACACTATTTGAGAAATTACCTTTTGGTAACGTCTTTCTTTTAAAAATAACCATGGGTTTTGATTTTATGTTGTTCACTAAGCAGAAAAGTGCTATAGTGATGTGAAATTATTCAATATCTGTTCTTTTTATGTAAACCGTTTTTGTTCCTTTCACATCAATTGCTTTATTTCCTATCATATCAAATATTACTGAACTTTCATCCATATTTCCAATATGTGAAAGAAAATAATTTTGTTTGCTTTCTTAGGTCAATAACATAGTTCTGGAACCTTATCAATTTATTGTCCAAATATTTACGAAGCCTTTGTGAAACTTTTCTTTCCCCTCGTAAACTAAATTATTCTATGCCATAAATCAACAAAACTAACTCAAAGTAGCTGCTCAAAATTTTTACTTTCATTTCACTCTTTTTTGCTCAATTTAAGGGAAATAAACGTCTACTGTTTCTTGTTACAATTAATCCATTCTGGAGATTTTCTTGACCCAGTCCCCAACACTTTCTTCAAGGATAGGCCATTTTGTTTCTACTATAAGCAAAACACATTTATTCTTTGGAATATTAATTATTGTAATTTCATTCTTCTTTCACTTGCATATGGAGCTTTCACTAATACTAAACATCCCTGATGCAGCATGATTTCCATTTTCTTTTGCAAACTTAATGAAACCAGCACTGTGTTTGTTTTGTTTGGCATGAACCATATCTACTAATGAAATGAATATTTGATCAACTGTATTTCAATTAAAGCAAATGAGATTTACTAAATCCTTCAATATTCACTTCAAAACCACAACTTCAAATAACTACAGAAAGAGAAAACATATGACTCCTAATTCAGTGAATTCATTCAGGTCAAAGGAGCATTCTTTCACCAAATTCCCCCTTTTCTCGAAAAACCTTAAACAACATTCTTGTGCACATTTGCACCGAATGCAACCCACTCACTTTGCAGAATTATTTACTCGTTCAATCATTTCCTCCATACACATATTGCTCCCTTTATTGCTTGTCAATTCAGTATACCATTGTTCAAAAACCTGGAAAAAATCTTCAAATGAATGATTTCAAAAGATAACAGCATCACACATGTATCTTTCAGGTTTCTTTGTAAAGTAAGGGTGCATGTTATACATTGAATATACCTAGAAATAAAAAATGTAGTTTGAAATCATAGGTGAGCGTTACATGTCGGAATATACAATGCATTTGGAAGTGCAACATGAAAAGTTGCAAGTGAAAGAAAAGCACATATTCTTATGTGCCTGTAGAATAACATATTTAACAGTGCTGCGGTTTATTTTCTGTTGGGTAGAGGAAATTGCATCGATTAGTGGTGCAAGAAACAATTTAACTTTAGGGTAATATGACTATCGACTGAAACAGTTTTATGAGAGAATTTATGTTCTCTACATTTAATCTAATGATTAAACGAATGAATAGGTGGTCCTAGATAATTGCGCAAATGAATGAAAGTCTGTTCAACTGGTGAAAAGAATAACATCGGCAGGGTTCTTCCTCAGATATGGGTATTTGGCGTGTTACACTAAGAAACCGTAAGTGCTTTATTGTTTAGATTCTGAATCCAGAGACAGCCAGACTAATGGCAAAAATCACAAACCACTTTGCAAAAGGGATCGACAATTTATTCAGACTGTTGGGGAGCAAATAAAACAGTGGAATTGGAATAAAGCAGTGTATGTTCACTTCTCTGTCAATAATAAATTTCATTCTATAGTTGTGGGGCTTTGCTATGCGGCAGCATAAAAAGTAACAAGGCACAGCTCATCATTATCTTAAGTCCTATCTTGCACAATTCATTTGGCGATGTCCTTGATACACTTTTGATACCATATTGAAAGCAGTTGCAGAAATATGGGAGTCAGGAACTGTATAAGAGAAGAAAATGTGAACTTGGCAATAATCTTGGAGCCATTAAAATGAGGGTCATAAAGTTAAGTACTGAAAATTTTAAAATCTGGGAAATCAATTCCTGTGAAATGGAACACATAAAAGACAGAAAAAATTATAAAAAATCACATGGTTCCTGCAATTTTCTAAAATTTGATCTCTTAAATTTTTAAAAATACAAAAGATCATTTTAACATTTTAATGTTTTTGATGCCATATTAAAAGGGATTATGGAAATATGGCAGCTAGTAATTGTATGTGAAAAGTACACACCAACACTATGCACTGAAATGGAATATGGAAGGACAAAAAAATTATACCTAGTCACATGGCTGCTGCAATTTTTAAACTCTGAGCTTTTAAAATTTTAAAAACTTATAAATTTATTTAACATTTTACAAAACTATAATTTATTTATCCAAATTAATTACAGAACACAAAAAAGTGAAGCATATATTAACCCCCCCCAAAAAATTCTTTTATGTTTCCAGGTGAAAATAATAATAATAATAATAATAATAAATAGTTATTTCTTTTCTCTTAAGCATTAACACATAGCAACCTTTCAAAGTACAAGTTTTTCACATAAAATACATTAACCTAATCCACTCAAGACAAAATAATTTTTAAATGATATTTGAACATTCAACTTGTGTAAGAAATTCACACAATTATTAGTGCTTTCTCCAAGGCTAATTACTGGAAAAACACTGTTCTGTTAAGTATTTTTAATTGATTACAAATAAATAAAATCAGATTAACCAACTAATGCAGGAAACAACAATATCTGTTCAGTGCATTCCCTAATATTCTTGGAAGTTACTCTTTAAAGTGAATGTAATGTAGTATTTACATCTTACAAGAATATTCAGCTTTTCAATATCAAGAAGAACAAGATCTGTTAACTGAAAATGAATAAATGGCATGAATTTTATACAGACTGCCAGCCCTTTCTGATTTAAAATGGTTCTATCAGGACCGGGTTCAGAAATGTATGTATGTATGCATGCATGTGTTCTTGTATGAATATATAATGGCATATAAACACACATTTATACATTTCTGAATCCGATCCAGATAACAGAACAGTACCTTTAAAATAATGCTGGCCAAGGCCCATTTGCTAGACTAGCTAAGCTTGCTGTAAAGCCCATAGTAATACAAGGCTAATAAGTATTGATAAAATTCAAT
Organism: Stegodyphus mimosarum; assembly: GCA_000611955.2. Lineage (NCBI taxonomy): Eukaryota > Metazoa > Arthropoda > Arachnida > Araneae > Eresidae > Stegodyphus > Stegodyphus mimosarum. The sequence goes on along the minus strand of KK117081.1, from coordinate 392,288 downwards.
TATACCCAAAACTGCATAAAAGCTTTAAAATTTAGAAAACTGTCAGCATATACCCCCTATCACAACGTCAAACAGCCTGTTTTCATAGGGCAATGTAAAGACTTTTAACTGCATACCTTGTTTCTGTGACACCATAATAGGAAAAGCAGAAATACTTGAAAGATCTTGATATGCCCAACGATAATTATCATTTCAAACTACTGGAGGCTTTTCAAAGATTAGATACCCTGAACTTTGGCTATTTAACTGTAAACCACAATATTACATTTGTCAATGAAGTAACAAAAGTGCATACCAGTACAAATGAAGATACTTGGTGAAATTCAGATCCAGCTACTTTACATAAAAGAAATGGAAACTTTGCTTTATTTTAGCAGAATACATGTTCTCAAAGTAACATGCAGTAAGACTGGATACAGAAAAAGTTAATGAAATTGAATGCTGACTTTTGTTCCTTTGAAATTCAAACATATTATAAATAAATTTTTAACATAGAAGAGTGTAAGTTTTTTAAATTTGTGTCAAGATAATAAGTTATAAATACATGATGCAAAATCAAAGTAAATGGTTTCTTTTACGTTTTCTCAAGAATAAAAATACGAAAATTACTGTTTTCAAAAATAATTTTCTTATCACGAAATTTGTGTTAGTTATAAAATTAAGTGAGATTCAAACTTAAAGAATTAAATGAATGCAATTTTTACTGCTAATAATAATTATTGCAAAAAATTAAATCCTTACAAGAATTTAAATGAAATAGTTTCTTTCTTTCATTGAATTAAGTTTTTTTTTTTACCTGAGCATCCAACTCCAGTGGAAAAAAAAATTCTAAAAATTTAGATAAATTGAATGAAACTTATTCTTTTCCTTCAAAAGGAGACAATAAAAAAATAATCTGAACTATATTTTATAAAAAATTATGAAATGTCAAAATTTTTACAAGAAAAATTAAAAATACTTACATGAAGTATTCTTAAACACTTATAAAATAATGCTCTGTTACTTATAAATTTAATAACACAGCAAATCTAATCATAAAAATTGATCTATTGCATGAAAATTCTCCAGCTTGCATCACGCTACCAGAATGCAGTACAAAAGATTGGCAAGAGTTTGCACGACATTCAACATTACTGAAAAAAAATGAGGTTACATGCAAGCTGTTCCATTATTTTGCTTAACAGCCTATAACAATAAAAATTCAATAAACATCTAAATTTTCCTTTTCTTTTTGCTAGGATGGCGAGTTTTTATTTTCTTCATTGAGGGGGAATTTTTTTTTTCACGTGTGATTAATTAGCCAAATATTCAGCTGTCTACTTATATCCAATTCTTGTCAAAAGTTCAGTATCTGAGTATTCGTTAGATACCATAATTATTTAAAATTTATTATCCAGAAACCACCAATTCTGCATTGTGTTTAATAATATCCTGTCACCAATTCCAAAACTCACTCTCTACAATATACTAAAATATTAGATGAAAAAATCCTTATTTTTCTTATTACTATATAACAATTGATAAAAGGAAGTAGTTAAAACGTAACCTCATAAATTCCTCTTTTGATTAAAAAAAAAATCTAGCAAAGTATACAAGTTAAAAAAGTTTTCAAAAGATATCTGAGTATTCATATATTAATTTTCGGCTATTTTGTCTTTCTAGAAGCATACAAAATTATAACATATGAATAAAAAGAGAAAAAAGGCAAAAATATGTGCATGGTAAAATAAATGAGATAAAATATACCTTGAAACAAGATGCTCTATACAGCAACTGAACAACATGGCCTATACTAGTCTTTGATGCTTGTGGAAAATGAGGAGCTAAGCGTTGAACAACAAATCTTACCAAAACTTTTCTAGATAATGCTGATCCATCTTCTAGAGTCAGCAAAATCAGTTTTAAAACTTCTTCTTGCATAGCTATAGAGATAGTCATTACACCAGACATTTTAAAATGAGCATTTTCCAAGTATATAAAACACAAAATTATATTTAATAGAACCTAAACTTAAAAACATATTTACAAAAGCAAACAAATATACTACCATCTTACAATAAATATAAAAAACTAACCATTTTACTCAGAAATAACTATAACAGTAGAAAATAGATACTTATGTATTACTGCAACCACTTTAGTAGAGGTGTTCAGATTTTCAGAATGTAAAAAACACAGGCAAGAATGCGCATAACCATTCTTCAGGCCACCATGCTCATAATAATCCATCAATCAAGCAATGTCACTACTTTCATATGCATTCTTTTCATTTTTATAAACAAATCTTGATATTTTTTCCTTTAAACTGAATTTTAAAATATACACCTGAGGCATTTGCCAGCACTGAAAGAAATTAAGGTACAATTTCTGCAGGATTGCAGTATTTCACAGCAAAATTATTAAAAGGAACAACGATGAGAAGAATTTGGTAGACAGCTGATATGCAATGCCAAGTCTGTGCAAGTCTCTGTTTTTTTTTAGGTGAAAACAGATTGTTGCGGACACAGAATAAAGAACAGCCTAAAAAAATGAAAAATGGACTTTGCAAAAAACATGCTTCAATTTTTATCGTATCATTTAATCCTTACTTAATAATTTAAATTTGTATTTTAAATCAATAAAGTGTATTTTCTTCTGATATCAATAATGTTTGCTGACTTTAGGATAAATGCTGATAGTTAAGAGAATTTCATAGAAAACTCATGAAAATCACTACCTTTCACCCGATAAATAACTTTTACCTCTTCATCTGTAAAAAAAAAATCAGCAATTTGCGCCAAGGTGGTTGCATTAATATGTAAGTACAGAAAATATATCAGAATACATTTCTTGTGATCAAAATTATTATAAAATAACACATATGAATAACATTACCTTCATACAACAGCGATTTTAAACAGGCATAATACAGAACAAGACGATGCTTTGATGAACATTTGAGAAACTATGCATTAACTCTCCCCCCAGTTGGCTTAATTTAATGTGATACAGTTTAAAATTATTCCAGTGCAGGAAATCTGCTAGCATAGTCAGTCATTTAATAATGCTTACCTTTTTACATATTTCAATAACTTAAGTATTTAAAGAAAAGAGCAATTAGGGAGAACGCATCTCTTTCTTTCACTCTTATGATAACAAATACTTTTTGAAAGCATAACAACATCTTAGTTAATAACATTTTCCCTTCATTATGTAAATAATTTAATAAATTAATTTATTCCTTTTCTATGATTAAAATTCAGAGAATCTAATATCTGTTTTCAAAGCTTAACACACTTCCTTTTTTAAATGATTTCAATATGTCTACATATAAAAATAATATATGGTCAGATGCCTAGATTACTAAGCCAACAACAGACGCAGCTCTCGTCAGTCACCTGTGGACTTGATCTGATACTATTGTTGCACAAATGAGATGAGTTGTCAGGTAACATATTGCAACAGCAAAAAAATTCGAATTCTCGCTTATATGCATACATAATAAGGATTGCACTGGAAAGACAATAATGGGTGTGTCTTGGTTGCAATAATTCAACAGCTCACCATTTATTCCTCTTTGTATAATTTTTAAAAATTTATGAAACATTTATTTTTTCAATTTTAAAAACCATTAAAAATTAAACAGATTGCTGCTATCAATTTAATCAACAGATATAAGAGATATGTCTACACTTTATTCTGAACAGTGGTAAACTATGAAAATTTTAATAAAATGCTCACACTTTTATCTCATCAAACCAAACATCATATTCTAATTAAATCTCTGACTGGTAAATGCCATATAAATAGAATGTTTTTGTGATGTCTTTAAGAAAGTACACATATGCCTACACTGAAATTTGCCAAAGACGTTAAGGCAAAATATTAAAAGTACACAAATCTAGGTATAAAACATCAGGGGCATTTTGTCATTAAAATCAAGAAAATGACTCTTTTTCATAGCAGTTTTGGAAAATTTTGGCTTTCTTAGGAAAATGTTGTGCGAGTTAGAAGGTCAAACGTTTTATTTTATACAAAAACAAAATATTCAAATAACAGTCTGTGAACCAAGAACTATCTTTCAATAAATAAATTTTAAACAAAAATAACAAAATACCCTGAAAATTACAGAATTTAATAATGTGCCAAAATTTATGCCAAAAGCTACCACCCATAATCTTCTTCTTTTATGTCAGTTATCTTTTAGGAAGTTTTAAGACTGAGTGATTATTTTTTAAAAAAACATTTTTACTTAAGTTTAGGATTACATTCTCTTAAGGCTTTCTTATTTAAACAACAGATTGTCATTACATCTGGAATATGTAATACAATCAAAAAGGATCTTCTTCCTCCAGAAATGCTTAAGCTTCAGTGCTAATAACAGGAACAATCTCCATAATCACATTATTAATGAACACTGTTAAGGAATTTTGCCACATAGGTTATAACACCTACATGTCCTTAACTACTAATGAGATGCAAAAAGATGCTACTATTCTTTATAAATGTAGAATTACTTTTTTTCTTCTCCTATTTCTCTCTCCTTTGTGTTTTTGAATTGCATATGCAAAAGTCACATGATCAGACTAGCATAGAGATAAAAAAGATAAAGGCAGTGTACATCAATATGATTATAACATGCAAGACATATTTTTCTTGGAATAAACAAACAAGCTAATAAAAAGGAGTTAGCAAATTAGAGATAAATTTAAAAAGAGGACCATGCAAACTCCTTAAATCTCACCTTTAACTGTAAAGTATTATGAGATCATTATGTCATAATACTTTACAATTATAATACTTAACTATTATAATCATTATCAATATTTTTATGCATTAAACAGGTCCACAGTTATAAAATTTTATACCAGAGGATCATTATCCTCGTTCAACAGATTTTAACCAAATTCAACCCAGAAGAATGCCATCAATGACAGGAATACAGCAATAAATAAATTTGTACTGTTCTCTTACTGGGATTGGATTCAAGAATGTGTGTATATACACATGGATGTGGGTATTCATGAATGCATGCATATACACAGCTCGACATTGAAAATGCGTCACTGAGTTATGCGAATGATGTGAAATGCGCAGCTCTCTGACGCACGTGAAGTAAGATATAAGGGAAGGAATGTGCAGAATGGGCAATATTCGTGTCGTTATTTCTGTTAGACGAATTATCGAAGAAAGTTGGTTTTTGTCCCGGAGGATACATGTAATAGGAGAGAATGCCAGGCTGCTGTCAACGAAGGCACTTCCAGCAGATAGACAATTTTACAAGGGATATGGTTGTAGAGAAATATGTCATACAGCGATAGCAGCGCCCCCACCTGAAGTAGAAAAAATTAATTAGATGTTAGAGGCTAGAAGGGAAAGGCGTAGTACGCCTTATCCTTTGTTTTGTAGAATTCCATATGATGATTTATTAACTGTTTAACTGTATAAAGTGTAAATAAATATTTAAATTAACATTTCTTCGAATCAATGACAGATATAGATTTCTTCATAGATAGATTTGACAGGAGAGAATTTCGACTTAAAATTAGCCTATCACGACATTAGCCTTTCGCCACAATGGTGCATCCAGGCCCGAAATGAATCATTGGGTAATTTGAAAATATGTGTTTTCTAATTTTGGATTAGCACTTTAGATGTGTGCGAAGACTGCCAAGGTAAGCCTGCACTTTCTATTATCAGTATAATGGAAGATCTTATTGCTAAACTGAAATTGAAACGAAAGGTGTTCAGGACCGCAGTGTCCAAGATATTAAAGAAAATCTAGACTGAATTAAATAAAGATGATATTAGTATAAACGTAAATGTATTAGATCAATTAAACGAAAAATTAAAAGTTTTGAAAGATTTAAACGCTCAAATAGAACGAGATTTAAAACTTGAAACGGAGGAATTTGAACTTGAAATCACAATGGTTCTAGAATACGATGAGAAAATTCAACTGTGCCAATTTAGAGGAAAGAAAAAATTGAAGGAATTGAATAAGCTCGAAAATTCGGAGAATGAAAATCGGAACATTTCTAATGAAACCACTACAGATTCGAAAAACGAAAATAATACATTCACTCGTCTTCCTAAATTAACCATTTCTAAATTTTATGGTGATCCTTCAGATTGGTTAGAATTTATAGGTCAGTTCGAAAATGCGAATGACAAAAATCCGAATTTATCAAAAATAGAAAAATTAATTTATTTGAAAAGCTTTCTTGGTGGCTCAGCCGCCAAAGCTATTTCTGGTTTCGCTCTTATCGAAAATAATTACAAAGCTACTCTTGAACTGTTACGTTCCAGATTTGGGCAAATGAACATCTTAATTAATTCGCATCTAGGACAACTCTTAAGTATTTCAACTGTAGAAATCCTAATGATGTAAACGGATTAAAAAAACTTCTCGATCTCTACGAAGTGCAGATAAAAAATCTTGAAGCAGTAAAAATAGACTCTAATTCCTACGGAAATCTTTTAACGCCTTTAATTTTGAAATTGCTACCTAATGAGTTCGTTCTTGAATATAGCCGAAAAATTAAAGACGAAAATTGGGATTTAAAAGGTCTATTGGACTTTTTGAGGAACAAAGTACTCAGTAGAGAATGCACAGCTTCTGTTAATTATAACTCTAAAGAGAAATTCTCGCTATTAGAAAAACCACTACCTTTCAATCGAAGCTTTCTTCAGTCAAAACAAGTAAGCCGTCGACAGTTGAATTATTAGCAGCGTCAGCCGAATCACAGTGTCTGTTCTGCGGGAACGGAAGTCATAAATCTATGGATTACTAAGCTTTAAGTGTGGAAAAGAAAAAGGAGATTTTAAGGAGCAAGGCAGATGTTTTTTATGTTTGGATAAAAAGCATAGAATTAAAGACTAGAAAGAAAAAGTAAACTGTAGCTTCTGCTGTAATAAACATTTGAAAGCCATTTGTTATTCATTTCATCAGAAAAAAGATAACGATAGACTTCAAAAGAAAACGTCGGATTCAAACATTATTTCCGCTGTTTCCTCATATAATTCCGATGAAAATAGATCTAATAAAATATTATTGCAAACTGCTTCTGCATTAATTCGAAATAATGATAAATCTGAAAATGTGAGAATTCTTTTTGATAATGGCTCAATGAGATCTTTCATAACTAAAAATGTATCTAGTAAAATGGATCTTCGGATCGTTAGAAAAGAATCACTTTCTGTTTACTCATTTGGAGATAAAACTGCGTTAGAAAAAACCTTCAATGTTGTTAAAGACAAACTAGAAAATATTAGCGATCCCAAACTTAGTATATATGTTGAATTTCTCGAAGTTGAAAATATATCCAATGCTCTCATCTCTCCTCCAGATTTGAACTTTGCTAAGGAAAATAAAGTTTTACAAAATTTACAAATAGCTGACTGTTGTCGGCAAAGTGACAAATTTGATGTTCTCATAGGGATAGATTTCTATTATTCTATAATTACAGGTAAAATTAAAAGAATTTCAAGAGATGTAGTAGCTACAGAATCCTTATTTGGGTGGTGTTTACAGGGTAAAGTAAATAATGAATTTAGTGAATTATTAACTATGAAAGTAATAGTAAATGAAAATTTGATATCAGATCAGTTACAACAGTTTTGGAAGCTAGAAAACTTAGGTTTAGAAAGTGATACTCAGAACGACAAAACTGTTGATTTAGAAATTATGAAATCCTTCGAATCTGATATCAAGAATGGCAGATACCGAGTAAGATTACCATGGAAACCAAATTCAAAACATCTAATGGAAGATAATAGGGATATAGCACTTGAAAGATTTAAGAAATTGAGTAACAAATTTAAAATTGATAATCCTTTGTTTGTTCAATATACAGAGGTTTTAAAGGATTACGAGTTAAAACACATTATTGAATCAGTTGAAGACAATCGAAATGACAAGACTCTTATTTTATTTACCTCATAGGGCAGTCATCAGAAATGATAGAACAACAAGCAGACTAAGAATAGTTTATGATGCTTCAGCACATAGACCAAAGACACTTTCTTTATACTACTGTTTATATACGGGTCCAAACTTATATCCTAATATTTTTGATTTACTGATAAAATTTAGACAAAATTCGATAGCCTTTACAGCTGACATTACAATTTTACAGAAAGAGTTGAATGAAGAAGATAGGGACGTTACACAATTCTTTTGGAAAGATGATCCTGATGATAGCAATGAAAACTTAAACCTTTAGATTTACAAGAGTTTTGTTTGGAGTAAAATCTAGTCCCTTCCTACTCGTTGCTACCATTAAAGCATCACCTTAAAAAATATTCAGAAATATATCCTGAAACAGTATAACTCTTAAACAACTGTCTGTATGTTGATGATATTATTGGTGGTCAACAAAATTTAGAACAAGCCCTGAAAACAAGTTTAGAAATTGTGAACATTTTTAATGAAGCTAGCATGTCGCTACATAAGTGGCATACTAATTCAAAAGAACTCAAAGACATTTGGCATCACAAAGAATTTTCCATACAAGAATCTCCTGAAATTGTCCCGATCAAAGTGTTAGGAATTAACTGGGATACGGATAAGGATAATTTTTATTTTGACACTCAACAAATTTCATATCCTCGTCAATTGACTCAAAACGTTTCCTATTGCAAACTGCAGGGCGTATTTTTGATCCTGTCGGATTTTACGGCCTTTTCACCATAAGAATAAAGTGTCTGATTCAGGAAATCTGGTCTGCCAAAACTGATTGGGATGAAGAATTGCCACCTGATCTTAGTTATAAATGGAAAGTCTGGTACGAAGAAATTGAAGAACTGAACTACCTCAGAATTTCCCATTAATATTTAGAGGGAATATTAGATGTAGATGTGAAACGAATAGAACTCCATAGCTTTTCTGAAAGCTTATAGATGTGTGGCATATCTAAGAATAGTTTTGAACAATGGAACTTTTATAACAATTTTTGTTGCTTCCAAGAGTAGAGTTGCACCTCTGAAATCACTTACACTTCCTAGATTGGAACTCTTCGGCGTGCTTTTGTCCGCCAGATTGAGTGATAAAATCGCAAAATGTTTGAAATACGAAGTAATCCCCTTCCATTGGACCTGATTCTCAAATAACTTATTTTTGGATTCACGGATCTCCTGAAAGATTTAAACCTTTTGTCAAAAATAGAATTTATGAAATTCAGAAACTAACTAAAAGCAGTAACTGGCATTATTGCTGTGGGAAAGACAATCCAGCCGACCTCATATCACGAGGAACTAGTGTTGCTGCCATTATTGCCGTGGGAAAGACAACCCAGCCGACCTCATATCACAAGGAACTAGTGTTGCTAATTTAAGAAATTGCCAACTTTGGTGGCATGGACAACCCTGGCTTTTACAGTCTTCAGAATTTTGGCCCTCTGGTAATGTGGATGTTGTTGAAGAAAATTTAGAATATAGAAAAACGTTTTCTTGTACCCAACAGTATAAATGTATCGTACAAGAGAAAGATGAATTGTTTGATATTTCCAAGTACAGTAATCTCATGAAAATATTAAGAATAACATCTTGGATTAGACGCTTCACTTTGAAAGCTAGGAAACATGCAAACTTCACAGATGTTCCCTCAGCTGAAGAACTTAAAGTTGCAGAAGAATTCTGGATCCGTAGAATTCAAAGATAGCATATAATTTGGAAATTTCGGCATTAGAAACTGATAAAAGCATAGCTAAGAAGTCATCCATATATTTCTTTTCCTCGTTTTTAGACTATAAAGGAATCTTACGGCTTGGAGGAAGATTACAATTCATGAAATGATTCAGCACCGAAGAAAAACATCCTAACCTCTTGCCTCGAAATTCGAAATTTACGGAACTGATTATTGAAAGAGAACATAACAAGCTGATGCACAGTGGAGTTACAGCCACTTTGACCAGTCTTCGAAAAGAATACTGAATACTGAAAGGTTGACAGCTTGTGAAGAAGATATTTAGAAACTGTCTTATTTCTAGAAAGTATACAGCAAAACCTGCTCAACAGATAACCACACAGCTCCCTAAAGACAGAATAGTCGAGACTCCACCATTTCTTGTTTCTGGAGTGGACTTTGCGGGCCCAATTTGGGTTAGATCTGCAACAGGAACTGATAAATCGTACATAGTTCTTTTCACCTGTGCTGTTACCAGAGTCCTTCATTTAGAGCTAGTCTCCAGTATGTTAACAGAAAATTTTTTGATGGCTTTTAGACGATTCGTATCAAGGCGAGGACATTGTGACATAATTTACTTGGATAATGCCAAAACCTTTCAAAAGGTAAATCGACAATTCGAATATTTTTCAAAAATACTGAAGGATTCCAAATTTCAAGATTTTATTGCCAATAAAAAGATAAACTGGAAATTTATCACAGAACGTGTTGCATGGTGTGAAGGATTTTATGAACGTTTAGTGAAGTCTGTGAAGGATTGTTTGAGAAAAATACTTGGAAAAGCCCTATTACATTTGGAAGAGTTGACTACTACTTTGACAGAAGTTGAATATGTTATAAATCAAAGACCTTTAACTTATACTTACAATGATTTGGAAGAACCAGAGCTTCTGACACCAGCACATTTTCTCAACTTTGGTTGAAAAAAATCATAATTATCCAATTTATTTTATCGAGATGATTGACAAGAATTCGAACAGAAGTTATCTGATGAAATGACAAGTGTACCAAACAAGACTTTTAGAACATCTCTGGAAAAGATGGAAGGAACAATATCTACTTGACTTGCGAACGGCTCACCATTCGGATAGTCCTAGCCCTAATAAAGAATTAAAAGGTTGGAGATGTCCTCTTGGAAGGATCTACAAAGTCCAAACTCTTATGGGAACTTGGTGTGGTAATAGAGTTATACAGAGGATGAGATCAACATGTTCATTCTTGTTTAATTAAGACGTCCAAAGGACAAATTTAGAGACCCATACAGCTCTTGTATCCTTTAGAAGTTGTGAACAAACTTTAGAACTATTTACTGAACTATCAACTTCGACATTTAAGGAGAACTTTTTGAACTTATTGAATATTCAATAATTTCTTATGTTTAATTGATTAATTTGTTTTATTTTATATTTTAGTAGATGTTCAGAAGAATATTTTTTCCTTTTTTTTATTTTGTGACAGTAAGTAACTGTAAGTATTTTCATTTTATTTGAATTTAATTGTTATTCTTCTTAATTGTGTGAACTCCATGAGTTCAGGTGGGGAGTGTAGAGAAATATGATGTCATACAGCGATAGCAGCGCCCCCACCTGAAGTAGAAAAAATTAATTAGATGTTACAGGCTAGAAGGGAAAGGTGTAGTAAGCCTTATCCTTTGTTTTGTAGAATTCCATATTATGATTTATTAACTGTATACAGTGTAACTAAATATTTAAATTAACATTTCTTCGAATCAATGATAGATATAGATTTCTTCATAGATAGATTTTAGATAGGATAGAATTTCGACTTAAAATTAGCATATCACGACATTAGCCTTTCGCCACAATGGTGATCGAACTGAGAAGGGAGGGTTGGTCCTTACATCAAATCACAGCTGATACTCACATGGATGCGAGCACGGTGCATTGGCTATGGCGAACATGGTTGGAACAATGAAATGTGGGAAGAAGGAGGGGTGCAGGTGCAGCCAGAGTGATGTCAGCACACATGGATCAACGCATCCGCCGACAACCTGTGGCGGTCCCATAAGTCACTTGTACCGCGATTCTGCAGCATGTGCAAGATACCCTGGATGTTCCCGTGTCGACACGAACCATTTCCCGTCAATTGGTTGAACGTGGCCTGCACTCACAGCGTCCGTTAAGAAGACTGCTATTGACCACACAGCATAGACACCAATGTTTAGAATGGTGCAGGACTGAAGCGATGTGGATGACAGAATGGTGAAACATCGTGTTCTCAGATGAGTCATGCTTCTGTTTATCCTATGACAGTCACCGCATACGTGTGTGGTATCGATGTGGAGACAGATCTAATCCGGCAGTAACTGTGGAACATCCACCGCGCGACAATGTGGCATAATGTTTTGGGGCGCTATTGCCTACGATTTCAGGTCACCCTGCCTAATGCAATTTTTCAGCTTGCCGACCATACAGTGCTCGCATCTGCCAACATGCTCTGCAAGGTATACAGATGCTTCCCTGGCCACCATACTCTCCTGACCTGTCGCCAATCGAACATGTGTGGGATGTGATTGGATGCCGCTTGCAGACTCTGCCCCTGCCTCTTTCAGAAGACAAACTGTGGCAAATGGTTGAAAGGGAACAGAGAGCCATCCCTCATGACACCATCCGCACTCTTATTCACTCTATGTCAAGACGTATTTCTTCGTGCATCGCTGTCTGCGGTGGTCCTATATCCTACTGAGCCGACGCCGTTCTTGCTCTGTATTCTGACTATCATTTTGAAATAAAGATCACTTATTGATGCTTGCTGTCTCTGTCTTTTTTCCAAATTTCATCACTTTCTGACCACTCGTTCTTGGTGTTGCATTTTCAATGTTGAGCAGTGTATATGCGCCTACATATGTATGTATGCATACATGTATGTTATGTACGAACATACGTATGTATGAATGTATACATGCATATACATTAATTTGTTAAATGTATGTGTGTATGCATATACATACATACATACATTTTTTAATCTAGTTCCAATTATACATACATACATTTTTTAATCTAGTTCCAATTACATACGAGTAGCATAATTTTAATGGCAGAACAAACTCATGGAGTTTGTCTCAACCATGTTGTTGCAATTAATTTATTCAAAGGAAGTCTTCTTAGGTGTTAACATGTATGCTCAATTTTTTAACTTAAGTATACATCAGCTTTAAATAAAAGGATATAAAAATAAACAATTTCAGCATAATGTAAAAGATTTGTCTTTTTATCTTAATTAAGTTATGTGCATGTTATTAAGTGCTACCGATATGCAAAATTTATAGGAATACTTCAATTTTCTTTTTATTTCCAAATTATATACAAAAAAGTGATATGAAATTACACTATTTCTCATTTAATTTATAATATTCAGTGTGTAGATGCACCAAAATTTGAGGGCAAAGTGATTTTTAAATCCCCTTGTATAAAAATTTCTTGTAGTCTTTAAATGAACAATATAGTTTTTAATTATCCAGAAAATACAAGCATCCCTTTAAATCTATATTGTTATAAAATAATATCAAATGAAGCATAATTTCTGATTACCTACCAGGACCTAAAAATTGACAACCTCTGGCTCTTACTGCAGCCCACAAATTAGCAGATAACTGCTGCGGATTTTGATGCTGCAATATTAATTCTGTAACAGAACGTTCACCCAAAGATCTTGCTGTTCTCATTCCACGTGTTCTACCTTCTTCTTCAACAAGTTGGCAATTGATGAGCGTTACTAACTTCTTTTGCATAGGTCTGCTTAACACAGTATTCTGAGGAATTCCATTTAATGTGCCTTAAAAATAAATTTAAATTACTGTGAAACAATAATAAAATATTTCATAAAAATAGAACTGTGAAATTATTACAGTCTGAATGAGAATACCTTAAGAAGCTAAAAGACTTATGCATATTTTAGAATTGAATGAGAATAGCTCAAGAAGTTAAGACTTATGCATATTTTATAATGAATTCTAAAATTATCACTTCAGTTATATTAATTAAAAAAAATTCACCATGAATCTGTAAATACTTTTTATCCTGCTCTTAAAAGTCCTGTTCTTAAAAATCTGATTTACTGATGGAAGGATATTTATTAAGCAAACCACATGAGAACTATATTGTTACGTTTTTCTCTTCTTCGCACATATGTTAAGGGTTCGCGGATTTGGAAGAAATTAACAACGACACTTGATGAAGTATCAAGACACACTTGATTGGCCAGTATTTTTCAAGACAGCTCCAAAATCACATTTACAGTTATCGAAGAAATAGTATAAACACGCTGAGACAATCTGCAACACAGCCTTCAGGTTATAATGGCGGAGACAGCTTCATGGCAAAGCACCAGAGTACAACTCCCAACTCTGCTCGGTTGTTCTCGGAATACTATGTACTCTTGAGACTCTCTACACTACAACTCGTGATGCATTCAACGATACACTAGAGTACAGCTCCCGACTGGGTTCGGTTATTCTCAAAGCTCAACACACTCTAAGATAAAACTCGATGATGCACTAACTCGCGACACACTAAGGGATTCTCTCGATGACCAACTTGGCATTAGACTACAAGACACTCGCTCATTGACCTACTATCAACTCGATAGACTTCGCACTGACTCACTCTCCACGTACCAGCAGGGTTTAAACAGCTTTTGGCTTGTGTTCGAGAACATTCTCGGCTAAACCGGTAAGAATTCGTTCCAGAAGGTTCTCCATCTGTCCATAGCATATCGCCAATTTTGTCCCCAAATGGGCGATTTCTCGCCAAATATGCCAACCCTGCTATTTTCTGGCAACCGTAAAAACTGCTTTGCGGGGAAGCTATCTTACCGCACCTGGACATTTCGTAACAATATAATACAGAAAACCCCATGTGGAAAGCTTCCTAAAGAACATTGATTCTCAAGAATATTCATGTTACACATGTGAAAATACGCAAACCAAATGTAACTATCATGGTAACATTTTAATCCAAATTCGCAAGCGTTTATTCTGATTCTCCACTCAGCTGACAGCTAACATTTTTTTACCCAATATATCTATAATAATCATAAGAATCTCACAAACCAACTATGAATATATTCCTTTGCTTATTAATGATCTCTAGCCCAAACATATGTCAACCCGCAATATGAAGAAGCTACTTAGCTTGTGAATAAAGGATAGCACATCTACAGACTTGGTAAGATAAAAATAATTTTAACAAAAGTTATACGATATTATAACAGGCATTGCTGTATAAAGTATGTCTTTAATATTGCAAATAAAATAATTTTTGAAGTCTATTTAGCATTTTAATAAAAAATAATTATATAATTTAATCAAATAAAACATTGTCTGTACTATAAACCTATAAGTTAAAAAAAAATACATAAATTAAAAAAAAGAAATAAACTTTTATGTATATAAAATTTTATATAGAACAATTTTAAGTAAAATTTTTAACCCAAAATCGAGGTTTTTCCTGGCATACAGAACAATAACGAAGAGTTTTTATGTGACCAGTTTGTTTGTCAATATTTCATCGTTACTGGATGAGTTAAAGCAGCAGGGGTTAGTCAATATTTAAGGTGACCCCTGAATTATTAATTATAAGTTGTTTCATTTATGGTAACCTGAAGTTAAATGTTGTGGAAATCTTAATATGACATAATTGGTTGCGTGATTGTGGTGCATTTGACTGACGGGAAAATATTTGTTGGATGTCCATTAGGAAGTATGTCACATATTGTGTGCTAAAATGGCTGACGGTGGTAAAGTTGGTGTTTGGTGGTACAAAACGAGAGAACGGAAGGATTTTTTTTTTTGAAGTGGTTGAGGACAGACGAAAAGAAACTTTGTTGGATGTAATTCAATGGAATTATAAGTGTCCTGTTTGTATGAAGGAAATATGTATGGTTGAATATAAATATCATTCACATGGCTTTGAATGGGTTTTTTGTTGCCAGAAGGTTCAAATGGTCACCATATAAAGCATTCCATTAGAAAGGGAACATGGTTTGAGGAAAGTTTTTGGATGCTGTTAAGGAATTTTGTGTGTCACAAACTGAAGATGCAGAAATTTCTAAACAAGATAAGTGGATATTTCCTTTGTGTAGTGTACAGTGCTTTTTTGTGTTAATTCTTTGACTTGTTATTTTGGCATTGTATAGCGGCGAAATAGACGTTTCTGATTAAATATTTATATCATGCAGGAGAAACAACAGACTTTAAAGCATGTTAAAATTTAAACAACCGTTTCTTTATAATTCTAGGCCAATTGCATTTCTGCACATTGTTTGGCTTAGAAAAATTAAAATGAATCTTACGTAAATATACATTCAGCATGGATAACTCATGTTATAATGCTTTTCAATATACTACATTGGATATTATTTAAGCATTTCTTAAAGCCAATAACCAATATGTAAATAATATATTCCCTAAAAAGGATTGGACAGTTAATGATTCTAAAATGTTAAGTGGGAAACTTTTTCAGATGAAAAATTTAGTCTAAAAAATGCATCTATCCACCTATATTCTGATAACTTAAAAACACTCTAAGTTGGGGGTTCTCAACCAGTGGTACACACAGAAGCAAAGTATTTTAACTATTAAATTCAAAAATTAAAACCCCAACATCCTGATTGAGGTTTTTCCCTAACACTCGTAAATTTAAGCGATCTGAGCTTTATTCAAGAGTAGTGGTGGTGGTAGTAGTACTTTGCAGTGGTGGTACAAAAGGTTTAAAATTTTTGTTTAGATGGTACGCTAGTCAAAAGGTTGAGAACAGCTACACTAAGTGAGAACTTGAATTCTGCATGAATATGTAACATGGTACTAATCAGGTAGACTTTAGATTATCTACTACACAATTTGATTTGATAGCTCTACTAAATAACAAAGTCTTATTCTTTTCATGATGCATTGGTTTAATATCAGTTGATATACACTCTGCACAATAAAAAGGGGAGAACAGTTCTATATCTCCCATTCTACTGGGCTGATTGATGAATGGGAGAAAATTGTGTTTTTTATGTCTCGAAAGCGTAGCTTAAGATGCACATTAGATTTATGTATAGCATTGTTCTAACATAGGTGTTTTAACACAAAAATGGACTTTTTCTGAAAGGATATAACGAATTTTTTCCTCCATATTTTGATTCCCCGATTCAAATTAATGCCAAAACTCCAAGTTTTGTAAAATCGCAAGAGTAGTTTTTAAAATATTACCTCTTCATTATTAATTGAGTTTGGTATATATTTATTAATATCCCTTTTTGGTTAAAGTATATTGAAGGGTGCCGCTTGGATTATCGCTAAGTTGTTTCATTTATGGCAACCTGAGTATTTGAATGCATCATTGCGATGAATTTGACTGATGGGGTTTGTAAGTGTTGGATGTTGGTTAGAAAGTACGTTGCTTATTTCATGGTTTACACGGTAAAATGGCTGAATGTGGTAAGATTAATTTGAAGTTTCTGTACAATTTGGAACGAAAGGAGAAAAACATTAATTGACTGGTGTGTAAATGAAGGTTTACTTAGTAGCCATTATAAGCGTCCTGTTTGTAGGAAAGAAATGCGTATGGTCAAATGTCAGAGGATACCGGCACTACGGAGGATATTTTTTACTCTTATTTTTGTGAATTTATGTGGCGGTGTTAGTATACAGATTCTAGTTCAGATAATTTTAGGAAGTTTTTGGATGCTGTTAAGGAATTTTGTTTAACTGAAGACACAAAATTTGTAAATAAGGTAAGTAGGTATTTCCTTTGTGTAGTGCTAAGATTGATTTCCTTTTTTATGTTATTTCATTGTTTGATTTAAAATGTACTTTATTGAGATTATACATTTTTTGTTAGCTACTCCTTTGACTTTTTACATGAATATAAATCGATGTGTACATGGACAGAGTCATGCCTAGTTTGTGCAATTCTGGGATTTTTTTTAAAGTGAAAATAGGTCGATGTGTACATGGATACTGAGTTTGTGCAATTCTTTTGACTTGTTATTTTGGCTTTGTGTAGTGCTGATTTTTGGTGCAAAAATTACCACTACACAAAGCCAAGATAACAAGTCAAAGAATTGCACAAACTTGGTGTCCACGTACCACCAAAAAATTACCAATTTTCACAAAGGGGCACTGGTAAATATATTTTTACCCTTTTTTATTAAATTTACTTGAATCCTTTTTTCCAAAATTCAAAATTTAGATACAATCCAAAAAAAATTCATAGTTTTTTTTATTTATTTTAAAAATTTATACTTTTTAGTCATTTTCGTAATTTTTTTTTAATACACTTCTGAATTATAACCTATAAAATTTTTATCATCTCCTTGAAGTAAATGTATTTCTAAGCATACCTGCAAATAATTAGAGTTAAGTATTCAAAATTTCACAAGATACACATGAATTTATATATTGGCATATTTGTTATGAGTGATAATAATGCCTGTGGTTTATGTACTTTGTTAAAATTATTTGAAAGAATAAACAATGCACTTTTTTTTTCTGCTTATGTACAATGAAAGGGAAAGAAAAATAGGTTAGTATAAATTAAGAATTTTACCATGTGAATTATTTTTGGCACAAGCTCAAAAATGTGCACCAAGATAAATTTTTAAATTTCTTGCCAAATTTCTCACTAAATTTTACAAAATTTATTATTTAGGCATAATTTAAGATGTAAAATTGAAATATGGATAAAAAAATTGGTACATCATTTCAGAAAAAGTCTACAGTGTCAAAATACCTACATTAGAACAACACTATATGTAAATCCAATACGTATCCTAAGTTTCGCTTTCAAGACACAAAAAACGCAGGCTGAATTTCGTCAATTGGCGTAGTAAAATTAGAGAGTTAGAAAAATCCCCCCCTTTTTTTTGTGCTGAGTGTACTTGTCAGCAACATATAGTTCAAATCTAAAGTACATTTAAAGAAAACACTGAAACAGATGAAAGAGAGAGATTGCGATATTCATTTCTGGGAAATTTTGATGCGAAACATTACCATGTGATAAGTGTATGACTGAGATTTACCTAAAAACACCATTATGAAAAGAAGCCATGCCAGCATTAAAACATTTCAGATAGTTCTTCTGCAACTACAAACTTAACAATAACAAATATTACAGCACCACAAATTACTCAATTACATATAGAAGCAATAATTCAAACAAACGGTGAGAATTACTTGAGAAAAAAAGAAATTTTTTATTTTTGCAATATGTATAACAGGTTTTAGAGGTTTTTAGTTCTAGGTTTTAGTATATGGCTACTAAAACAATTAAACTCAATCTAATTAAATCAAATTGTAATTTTTAGCACAGGAATATGAGCTGTTTCATTTTTAAGCAAACAGATAAAATACATGAGAAACTGAAGTTAAAAAACAGCAGCAAAGCCTCTAATACAGACCAGTGCAGACATGAATTCATATAAATGACTTATCCCGGATATCCCCCCCCCCAAAAAATATCAATACTTAAATAACTCATATAAGAAAAATTAGACCTATAAAAATATGGGATAATTTACAGTATGGCAAGGCATAATAACCGGATTACCTGGCTAAGGGAAAGACTGCTTTGTAAATAATTTTTTTTAGACATTATGGCTTTTATTTATGTTACGAAACCACGCATCTAACCAGCTTGCCAGTATTTGAACACAGGGCAAATTACCAGCATTCAACAACCACTTGGCCATCGGTCAACATTAAAAAAATGGGTTTAAGTTGATTATTCTATTTTCTCAGTAAATTAATGATAATTAACAAACATATAATGACATTTTAAGCGATTTCTGAATTTTTCGAGTAACATATACAAGTAAATAGTGTTCAAAATGTTACTTACCAGGTGACTTCAAAAATAAAGCTAATTCTTCCAAACATTTTTTAGTTTCTAAATAATATTTGAAATCTTCTTTGGATACCAAAGGAATAGCTGAAGGTGGTTTATCTGGCACTTTCCCACCAACGAGTTGCAAAAGAGCATAGTTTTCAGGTAACTGGTTAATGTCAATGTTGATAACAGTTTGATCAAATGGACACTGTTTCCTCTGAAGTTTCGATAAGCAACTTTTGCACATAGTATGACCGCAGCCAAGACTGACAGGGCGACGAACATTACACTCAAATTCATTATAGCAAATAGGACAGGATAAGAAATCTGTCCACTGCGGTGCTTGGACAGGCATTGTAAATACGAAATAAAAGTAAGCATCACTGATATTGAACCATGAAATAAATTATGAAATTAAGAGTAATATAAAAAGTAAAAGGATCCTGCATTAATCACAGAACTTTAACAGTGATAATTATATAAATAATAATCAACAATGGATTTTACACTTAAGATTTGTATAGATATATACAAGATAGATTATATAGATTTATCTATTCTTTTATAGATTTACAAGAGCTTTTACAAATACAAGAAACTGTCTGCAAACTTTTATGAAATCTTATAGTACCACATGGGGCAAATATTAGCAGTACACAAACCATCACAAATTGTTTATTTTTGACTGATTAACACAAACTACCAAACAATCACTTGTCAAACAACCATATTTAATCTCACTCGCATCAGCTAAGCCTTAATTTTCGTTTTTCTCCATTAGCTACACTGATTTCCATATCAAAGGAGAAAATATAACAAACTTGCACTTTCGAACCACATAATTTAAAGCTCAATATAGACATGTTTGGCAATAGCAGACTTTCCCGCTTGCCAAATTTCTGGCTATAGTTGAAGTGACAGTTTTTAATCATAGCAATTCCTCTAACCCGCTACTACTTCTCGTCACGTGATCTATGCAAGCCATAGAGGTTAGAATCATGGAGGCCTCCATGGTCAGAATGACGCAAACAACTTTCCCTTTCCGCCAAAGGATGTTCATTAAAAATGAAAATGGAATATTGGATATTAGAAAACTATTCTGTTTTGACCAGCATCACCTTGGAGAAGAAAAACTTTCGCTCTTTAAAGGCTAGTCTCAGGATCTGTTATAATGTCCATACTAATCATTTTGTTCTACCGATGCTCTTCACCAGTTGCAGAGTATAAGGAAGCAATGCTTTCTGAAACTCTAATTCACATATGAGAAGACAAGGATCTGTAATAGGAAAAATGATGAGATTTGGAAATGGTTCCAAAAAGAAAGTGGTAGCCTGTTCTAGAGCTACTTAGGAGCCTTAGCCCGTCCAAATGAAATTGTTGAAGACGTGACTATTACTGATAACGATAGAGCTTCTTGTTGATCACAAGTACTCGAGTACTTCTACGTGAATTGAGAAGTCTCTGGTCTACAGGACAACGAGTGTCACAGTCATTTTTAGCGACTTCCTACGAACTATATATAGTGCAAATGTTAAAGCTGAAAAGGTAACGCAAACGATTTACTAGAAGTCGCCAGACTTTTCAACTGCACAAAACTGATTGACAAGTGCATAACAATTTTTGAAATTTAATAAACAATAAAGTGTCTCGTATACGAGACACTTCACTGGTGACCCGGACGTGATCAATATTTTATTCCTTACACCGTTATACGTGCTTATTCATAATACTCATTTACATTTTACATGCACATTAAATCGCACAATAGAATACCGACCTTTGTTTTTCGCAGAGACAAGAAAAAGTGTTGCCATTCAGCTTTAACTAAACTTAATTATAAACTTTCCGGAACTGAAGCGACGCTACAAACAACATTACCACTTTCATATGTGTTCCTTTCATTATATTTAAAGTTCCAACAAGTTTTTATAGACATTTTTGTATTATTTGTATTAATATAATTTTAAGATATGTACTCAGAAAATTTGCCAGCTGTGAAAGAAACTACACTGTATCAACAAAGATTCCTTTGCAGATAAAACGTACATTATTCTGCCAAACAACTGACTGAAGGACACAATTGTTTTGAATCTGTTCTTAAAGTCAGAAGAAAGTTATACCACAACAAAAGAAACCTGATTGTAAATAAATTTGATTGATTTCCAGGCTTATAACTCCTCTAGTTTTAACCTTCATATCATATTTTAGATACCATTTTCATTTATTTTATTTATTTTTTATACGTTGAACTTTTTCTTTGGTTTCAAGTTGATCACAAGTGACGGGTTCACGGTCACAGTGACTGTTGATCATTCAAGTTGATCACAAGTTTCCATATCGGGTTTTAATGAAAGTTTCCCTCCACCTCAGATAGCCTGTGCAAACAGTTCGAGTTGGAGTGTTTAATAATATGTTGCCAAACGACTTTTGGCATTTGAAAGATAAGGACTTGCTTTAGAGCACTGTGTTACAAAATTTGTAATAGCGTTGTATCTAAGGTGTCAGAAAGAGAATTATCACGCTACCAGATTAGAACCATCATTTACTTCCAGTTCTGTTGCAGAAAATCAGCTACAGAATGTAACCAAATCATGTGTGCAACTTTAGGTACTAATGTTATATCATATGACGTTGTGAAGATTTGGAACCAAAATTTCAAAAACAAGAACTATGACATTTAAGAAGCATTACGCTCTGACCTGTTTATTGATAAGGCCCGCCTGCGAGAACTTGGGGAAGAAGATTAGTATGCAATCGCTTTGCAGCTTACTAAGGAGGTACACGTTATTGCCATTTCTATTAGTCACGCTGTGCATAGCATAAATTTGACGCACGAGTTCAATCCCTGGGTATACCGCACGAGCTGAGCCAAGCAGATAAGGAGAGACGTATTCGGGCCTGCACTAATGTGCTCAAATATCAACGCAAGGAAAAAATTCTGAATTGGATCGTCACTTGTGATGAAAAGCAACAATATAGGCCAAAAAGCGGCTTGGTCTGCCTCCGGTGAGCCCGTTGGCAGCATCGCAAAGTGCAATCTGACTAAGAAAAAGATCATGCTTTGTATCTCCTAGGATTGCCTTGGTATTACCCACAGAGAGTATCTGGGAAAAAATAAAACCCTCGACAGTAAGGTGTACAGAGAGTATCTGGGAAAAAATAAAACCCTCGACAGTAAGGTGTACAGAGAGTATCTGGGAAAAAATAAAACCCTCGACAGTAAGGTGTACAGAGAGATGTTAGTACGTGTTGACGCTGCTATGAAAGAAAAACGTCGAACTAAATTTCAGCTCAGAAAGGTAATGTTCTATCAAGATAACGCAAGACCGCATGTGTCAGCATTCATCGGATGGACTCTGTACGGACTTGAATGAGATCTTTTGACACACCCACCATATAGTTCAGATATCGCGCCTTCGGAGTTCTAACTTTTCTCACACCTGCAGCTCCATCTTGCTGGGGCTATCTTCCATTCTGCACAAGACGTCCGAAATGAGGTTGATCTGTTTTGAGGCTCGCTGCTATCAAGTTTTTGAAAAAAACAGCAAAAAAAAAAGTTTTGGTAGTTTTTTGGAAAACTACCAAAACTTTGGCTGAAAATCATAGATTTGGGTGGTGATTACTACCCGCACTAAAGGTACTGCTTTTATGTTTTTTATTATAGCTTAATTAAGAACGTTTTTTGACGGAAAAATTCCGTTACAATCAGGTATTAAGATATTTTTATTATTTGAAATGTTTTACGTTAACATAATCTAATAAAATGGTAGATTATTATGTTAAGCATGAAGTTTCCTCAGAGAGGAACGGTGAAGGTCAAAATTACCTAAAATATTATACTGAAGTAATCTTTGCTCTCCCTATCTAAAAAGGAGTATAAGTTTAAGTTACGTATAGTCCTATTAATTTACGAGGACGATTTAAGATTTAATAAAAAAAAATCTGAAATGTTTCAGATTTTAAATTACTTCCAAAGGGCGTTTATTTAACATTTTGTGTTACCTTTATTGGTCCAAAGGGATTTAGTCCCGAAGGACTATTACTTTCGTTTTGCGATTTTGTTAGTCCAAAGGGATTTAGTCCTGAAGGACTATTACTTTCGTTTTGCCATTTTGCGTCGGAAACACAAAAACGGCTTATCACTTTTCAAATTGTTGCCACTAAATGTTATCGCTCTGCATTAAATTTTAAAAAATGAAAAATCTGCATAAATGTATGCATGTTTCTCGCATTGTGATAAAACCTAGAGCCATCGAATTTTGAATGACGTAATCCTA
>KK117081.1:334130-368353 GCA_000611955.2 Stegodyphus mimosarum | reverse complement strand
CTAAAGATATGCTCAATTTAAAATTATTTTGCGATATTGCTGTTGAACTGAATTTTATGGTTTAAGTGCGAAGAACATGGTATTTAACAAATAAAAGTAACACACAGAATGTTAAATAAACGCCCCTTTGGACGTAATCTAAAATCTAAAACCTTTTAGATTTATTTTTATTTGTTAAATACCATGTTCTTCGCACTTAAACCATAAAATTCAGTTCAACAGCAATATCGTAAAATAATTTTAAATTGAGCATATCTTTAGAAATTTCGGTACACGCTCTCACGCGCTGGAGATAAAAATGTTTTTCTGTACAACGTTGGTATTGCTGGCTTTGAAATCTTTCAGTTTGTTAATGAAAATTTCGTTAAAGTTTTAGAGAATATTGTTACGAATTTCACATTTATTTGGCTATTTATTTAGAACTGTAATTAAAATTCCTTTTCATTTTCCCGTGCAACGCACGCAGACGATTTTTGAAGAGAAAGCTACGTCCAAAAAAAAACATGCATACATTTATGCAGGTTTTTCATTTTTTAAAATTTAATGCAGAGCGATAACATTTAGTGGCAACAATTTGAAAAGTGATACGCCATTTTTGTGTTTCCGACGCAAAATCGCAAAACGAAAGTAATAGTCCTTCGGGACTAAATCCCTTTGGACTAATAAATGTTTGTTTGCTTTTAGAAATGTCTTACGAGTGAAATTTAAATACAAAAGAAACTAATGCATGATTATGATTTATGCTATTATTTTTTAAGGCGGCCAGAATGTTTTCAAAATTTGCGTAATTTTTTTTCTTTAAGTGTTCGATTAAAAATTTTGCATATGATTTTGTTTTCAAGTATTGGATTATTATTTTTGAAAGTTTTGTTTTTGGATTTGATTTACTGAAAATAATTTTTATTTTCTTCTATTATTTCTTAATCCTTCTGAATTTGTGTATGTTTTGGATGCTTCAATTTTCCAATTTTTCAATCTGTAACATTCCTCACTTCGGCCTGTAGCAGTTGGATTGATAAAGACACATATTACTTTTATTGTTTTTGAAATTATTTTGAAATTTTAATTTTTTAAATATTGTAAAATTTTAATTCATTTGTGTCTTAGTCTGTTCAGAAACTGGTTGTTTTATTTATTTACTTCTGTCGTCTCACCAACCCCCTGATGACGATGAAATGAATAATGTAAATTTTATATTTCATTTTTATTTTTGGCATATTTTGCCCACCGATTTCTTGCTGTTTGCCTCTGTACTTCTATTTTTTTTTCGATGGGATTTTTTCCGCATAGAATATGTGATGAATTTTAAGCGCATTGTTGCGTGTGTAACGGTGCTTAATGTATTGATATTCACCACCACTGATAGCTTTATAAAACTTATTTTACTAAAAGAAAAACTTCACAGTTCTGAAACTTTTCACAAAAATATTCGTACGACTCTTCTCAGCATCACAGAATACAATCAGTAGTTGCACTTCAAGCTAATAAGAAAGCTAATAAGAAAGTTAATCACAGAGCAATAAGAAAGTTAATCACAGAGCAATACAAGGAGCGTCTAAAAAGGCGAGGCTCCTATGGAGATTTCTCAGTACTCTGAACTCACTCTGAACTAAGCGACGGATAAATTATGCTCCATTGCAACCTGTATAGGACTGTGTAAAGACCATTCCAAGGCGACTGTAGTTCAGGAGAGAGTCCAATTCGTCCAATCGGATGCCACAACCACACCTTGTCACCTTCGTTGTATCGATGCCCTGTAGCTCTAGTGTCGTATCGGGTCTTCATCTTTTTAGTCATCAAGTTGACTCGCTCTCGTGCAAAACTGTGCATCACTTGAAACCGCGTCTGGAGATCTTGGAAGCTTTCCTCGGGTGATGAAGTCGCATCCGGAGGATGACCAAACAGGAGATCACAAGGCAGACGAAGGCCACGATCGAATAGCATATGGAAAGGGGAATAGTCGGTGATCTCGTCGACAGTACTGCGATAGGACACTAAAACCAGGGCTTCGAACAGGAACTAAACCGGAAAAAAACGTTATTTTGATCGGAACGAAAGCCGGAACTAAACCGACAATATATTTTTCGTCATTTTGTTACAACATTCAAATTAACAATATTTTCTAATTTAACACGTCAACTATAAAGTTATTTTCACATGTAGATTGGGACTGATTTCTTGTTTCAATGTTCTTGTACTTTTCTATTTCAAGTGCACATGAAACTAAAAAAAAAGGCAGATAAATGCATTTAAAGGAACTAGAAGTACAAATTCTGAATGAAAATATCAGTTTAAGCAAAGTGACATGTTAAAAGAAAAAACAAACCAAGGTTCTGTTTTTAAATTTTATACTCTTTTATAGAAACGCTGTTTCTAATGATATATTAAACAAATTTATTTATAGGTTAAAAAATCAGTGAAAAGGAAAAGCGAGAATGTCTTTACAAAAAACAATGTACGACATTTAAGGAGTATTGTACTACAACTAGGTATATGCTGCGTCGTAATTTTACATAAGATGCTTATCATAAATTAACAATTAAGTTCTGCGCGATATTTTTTAAAACAAGGTGTGCTCTCAAATTTGAAAAAAAAAAAAAACCTTGGGTATATTTTTGTCCTCTGATTGGTTCGGAGTTATGTTCTTTTAATTTTTTTATTTTTTATACCCCATTATAAATATTTTAGAATATGAAGAAATATGAAAAATACAAGTAGTGAGGTTTTTACATGTTTTTAAGCAGAGAATAAGAGCACCTGTAATTATGCGACACAGTTATGACTGAAAAAATCATTCTTCGAATTTAGAGCATCATCTAGAAGGGGAAGGTTGCAAAAGTACTTGAAAAATACAATATTGATATTAAGCAAATGTATGCACTATTGACAATGGAGCTAATACGATTCCATTTATCAACTTATTAGGATCCGATACTGATGACGAATCTTCAGTTATTGATTTAGAAAATGAAAATTTTGAAACTAAGGATCATTTTACAGATGAGATAGCTTTGGGTCATAATTTCTCTTTCAATAAACTTATCGGAATAAGATATGCTGCTCATATGTTGAAACTAGTTATCGAAGACTGTATAAAAAACGCTAATGAGTTTATGACTGAAGCTCGGGGATTGGTAAAAAAGTTGCACATTGCGTCTTTAATGCTAATTTAAAGACGTTAACATTCAGAAAACAATCTTGGATTGTCCAACAAGATGGAATAGTACATATAATATGTTAAAATCTTTATTGAAATGCAAATATTTCGGATCATCTTTGGCGGAAAGCAATTTAGATTATTATTTTGTCGAAAATAAATTGGAGAAAGTAAACTTAATTGCCGAAACCTTACAATCCCTAACGAAAGCAACTTTGAAACTCCAACGTGAACAATTAATTTTAAGCAATTTTTACAGAGTTTGGACACACTGCAAACTTAAATTACGAAATAAAAAAAATTTTGTGCAAATATTTTATTCAATCAATTATCTAACAGGGAAGCATCGTTAATAGAATGTGGCAGTTTAGCTGGAGCGGTTTACTTGAATCCATCAAATTTTGCTTTTCACTTTACAAAAAGTACAGGCTGTGCAACATTTACAGAATATATGGAATAAAGTAGAATATTTGGAAAAGTCCATTTCAGTCGTGAACGAGGAAAAAAATCTTCTACTGAAAACGGTGAAGATGTAAATGATTTAGAGAGTTTTTTGAAAAGAAAAGAATTGGATCTCCCATGGCTACCGAGATTGATATAGAATTCATTTTAAATAATTTTGATAATATACGAAGACTCGATACAAAATGTAATGCTTTAGATTTTTGGGAAGAGAATAAAACTATCTATCTGCACTTGTATGAAGTTGCAATGGTGGTTTTGGCAGCTCCGGCTGCATAAGTTAGCCTTGAAAGGGCGCTTTCAAGTTTGAAATTTATTTTCCGAGACAACAGATGTAATCTTAGTGATATCATGCTAGAATATATAGTAATAATTAGAGGCAATTTTTATATGCTAAATAAATAAATAAACATATTTTTATATAATTATTGCCAGGCCTAGTGCATATTGCGAGCAGCAAGCGCTAAGCGCCGAGAATACACATAGTCATTACAATATGAACGAAACTGCCATATACAAATTCAAGCAACGGAAACAATGCTAATGCTCACCGGTTTCTGATTGCCGCTTGTATTGTACAATTTATTTAATTGTATCAATTTACATAGTTCACAATTAAAAATTATTTAAATTTTGATAGAATTGCATTTTTTGTTTATTAGTCCAAAGGGGCTTTGTCCCTGAAGACTATTGTTTTCGTTTTGGCATTTTGCGTTGATTCACTTTTCAAATTGTTGCCACCAAACATTATCGACATGTATTATATTTAAAGAAATTAAATAATGAAGAATCTGCATAAATGTATGTATGTTTCTCGCATTGTGATAAAACAAAGGTAGCTAGAGCCAAAGCTGTATGTAAGTAAAGCGTCGGCACTTCCATACTATAAGATGACGCCAAATTGCAGCGCCATTCCACTGCAGTGGTGGCGATGTAAACTAAATCTCTTCCCCTCCTCCTCTCCCCTGCAGTGACCTCATGGAGGTTGGAAGTAAGATGGCCGCAATGGGTTTTGACACGATTGGATGTAAGTATTTTGCAATTGCGTCGTAATAATATACATATAAATGTATATATTTTCTATTTGTACAGTATTTCAGAGTTCTAAGTATACGAAAAGAATACATTTTTAAGCAAAGTTTATTGTTATTAAGATTAAAATTATGCATTATTTCTTCTCCACTTACAGAGCTTCTACCTAAAATACTTTCTCAAATATGACATGATTTTTTTAGCTTCTGGGGCACCTTTTAAATGAAAAAAATCTATGTCAATTTGTAATTAATGCTCAATTCGGTCCATTTCAAATTAGCGCTCTTTTTATTTTAATAATGAAATACATTAAACAGTACATAACTTTCTCTGAATATTTCTGAAAGGGAATAAAAAAAAGATTTTTTAAAATATTATTTAAAACTTGTACCTGCGTTATTATAAAATATAGGGGAATAATTCTTTTAATTACCAGATTTTATTACCTTTAATTTCAAAAATACATATCCTAAAACTCGTCTTTATTACTTCCTTAAAACTCTTCTTTATTACTTCCTTGAGTACGCATAGTCTCAAGGAAACGTGTTAAAATGTTTTCCATCAGATTTCGATGAAATCTTCTTCTTGTAATCCTTAATCCGCAGTATCGATACGCCATTAGAGAAAATTAAAAAAAAAATTGGTTCTGAAAAGAGCCTTTTGTAATTAAAAAGTACAAAATTAATAAGTTATAAATAACACAACCAAAGTACGTTAGAAGCTAACAAGATTTCGGTAGAATCAAACAAACAACCAAATCAAAACAACCAATGACTGAAAAGAAAAGGAGCATGCGCAGTTTTACTGATTGTGTTTCCACATCGCCACCGCTACGAGCGCTGCGGTCGTTACGAAGCGCAATTTCTCCCATTGAAGTGTCGACGCTTTACTTACACACAGCTTTGGCTAGAGCCATCCAATTTTGAATAACGTACGTTTCCATCTGAATATGTGCATCTGGAAGTCCAAATTTGGAATTTGTTTTATTATTTAGTTCATATTTTGTAAAACTTTAATGAATTTTTGATTAACAACTCATCGATTTAAAAGCGTGTAATGGCAACTTTCTACGGGGGGAGGCATTTTTATCTTCAGCGCACGGAACTGTGTATCGGAAATTTTAAAGATATGCTCATTTAAAAATTATTATGCGGTATTGCTGTTGAACTGAATTTTATGGTTTAAGTGCGAAGAACATGATATTTATGGCAGGCTTCATGAATTTATCGACTTATTGTATCATTATTGTAACGGAAAATTATTAAGTTCATTAGCCGCTTTTTCGTTAAATAATGTTAAAACTGTATCTTTAGCTGCTGGTAATATAAGTTTTTCTCCAACAGTGTGAGTTTGCCCAGTCTTCATAATTCTTAGGTTTACTAGGTAACTAGCATCTAAAGCTTTTCCACTTGAAGTAACAAAGTCTTTCATTACTTCTTTAGTATTTTTGAATTCTGATAATTTCATCTTAAAATATTCCTCAGATTTATCCTTTAAATTAGCATGCTTGGATTCAAGATGTCTTTTAAGAAACGATGGTTTCATACTTTGAATGGATAATATTTCACCGCAAACAGCACACTGAGATTGAAGGTCTATTTCCTTTCCATTCTAAATAAACCCAAATGATAAATAACTTTCATTACATTTCTGTAAACAATTTTTCTTTTCTTTTGAATATTCTTATAGATTGTCCTGCATCCATAACATATGAATCATCATTTTCCCGCTTAATCAATCCTAGCTATTTTTCATTTTGAGAATCTAGGTTTATTTTATATTTTTTTCCCAAATATTTAAATACGCAATATATTACGAGTTCTTAAAAAACAAACGGTATTTTGAAATCCCATAGAAAAGTAAGGATTAAAACAAAATACCTGCTGTTAGAGACAGCAAATCGACGTAAAAGATGATTGTAATTGAAAATAGAGCAATACGAGTTCCGGAAATAGTGGCGATATAAAGTGTAGACATGTTAATAAATTGGTCAACTCTAAAAGAATTAATAAGATACTATTATCTTGTGATCGGAACTTTTTTTTTATTTCCTATTAAATACAATATCCATTTGTATTACTACTTTTAAAAATATCATTCATGACAAATTATGTCTATGGTTAAAAGAATATTTATGAAAATAAAAAAACGGATTATTTTGCTAAAGTCTATGGGCTGCTGTTGATCTTGAACAAAACTAACATTGCATAAATTTTGTAGTGTTAGAGAAAAAACTTAAACAGGATGTTGGGATATTTAATTTTTGAATTTAAGAATTAAGAATACTTTGTTTCTTTGCGTTCCACCGGTTCAGAATCGCTGCTGCAAACTACAGACACAGTTAAGTGAGTTAGGTTTCATTCCGGAATACCAACTGATAAGAGGTAGAGTTGCAGCTTCTGTATCCCATCTTTTTAAGGTTTCCACATTCAAAATCTTCTCTTCGGTAATCACATTATGTCGACAGAGAGTTATAAAAAAGTTTATGAAATGTTTCTTAGCATTATCATATACTAAGAGTCTTTTAATGGAAAGGAGTTAGTAACTGTAGGCTGAAGAACAAGAAAAGCAACGCTCATACTCGTAATCATAAAATGGCAGATCGACTGATTTAGTCACTTCTGTTGCCTAAAATGTGAATCCTGAAAATTAAATAAATAACTGAAAGAAAACTTTTTACTTCCTTGTACGAAGTAAAGGAAGTATTGTAATTGGGAAAAATTTCGGGTATCGTATTTCAACGAAAATATCCATTTTGAACGTTCGATTCCATTTGAAGGACTTTTTTGAGTTACATCTGTACTTAAGAACAGAATAAAGAACTCTTTCTCCCAAAACGGTTTGTGAAATTAATTTAAAATGGTTTCAGAAGAGATTTTTTTTCGTGACGTCTGTACGTACGTATGTATCTCGCATAACTCAAAAACGAGTAGGCTCAGAATATTGAAATCTTGTATACCGGACCCCTATAACACGTAATTGCGTACATCCCTCTTTTTGGTTGCAATATATAAATATATGTATATAAATATGTAAGATATAGTAAAATACGATGGCTACGTTAAGAAATGATTGGCGACTTCAAAATTGACTATTCTCAAGTTCATGTTCTCTCCCTAAGTTCATCTGTTCCCCCAAATCGAGATCTTTCCACTTTACATAACACTGCTTGCAAAACAGAACTTAAACCTAAAATTAACCAATTGCAGCTTAGCTGTACATATCCACATACGTAGTATAAATACTGCTTCGTGAGCAATTACGTCACTTCTTAACTTCCCCAGCCATGCAAAACCTCTGTGCTACTACACTTGATTGTTCCCTTTTGCTTTCCGTGTATATCAAAATTATTGTATTCAACTATGATTGAAAAGTAACTTGTCTGACAAAGAAATGATTTGATATGTGTGAAAGTAAAGATGGTGATTCTTCAAATTCAGTTTTGTTAACTTAGTCTTCATGGCTTCACCCTCAGCCATGATACCTGCAGGAACTTAAAATGTCGAGTCTCTTCTACTCATTAAAATATCATACACATATATATACTCCCTTTGTTACCCGGCTCAGTGAGCTAAGTTTATAGTCTCATATGTTGGTAAATTGCGCATTTTTTGCTTTAAAAATGCATTTTTTGCTAAAAAAGCTAATTGAATTATATTGTTCTCATGTTCCGGTTAAGGTTTCTATGCCTTTAGTTATTCTGCATGCAATAGTTAATAATTATCAAAAATTTAAAAGCTGTTTAATTTCCACGAAGCCTAACAACGCCA
The DNA here is from genome assembly GCA_000611955.2 of Stegodyphus mimosarum. Classification (NCBI taxonomy): domain Eukaryota; kingdom Metazoa; phylum Arthropoda; class Arachnida; order Araneae; family Eresidae; genus Stegodyphus; species Stegodyphus mimosarum. The sequence goes on along the minus strand of KK117081.1, from coordinate 359,932 downwards.
CCATTGTTCACATTTGGAACTGAGTAGCATAGTGAATTAAGTCACTTTCTTCACTAACTTCAGTGTCTTTTTGCCGCGTGCGTCCAAAAGTTTTGTACACCGAAAATTATGTTTTTCTGCCTGAGTTTAATTTATTTAAACTCTGATTTTAATCACAGTAATTGCTTTCTAACGATTTTTAACTGTATTTGGTGTTTTAAGTTTCTTTGTATGTTACTATTTTTAATGAAGATGTTTAGAAGAAGTTATGAAGACTTATTTTTAGAATATGAGGCAATTCTGTTGTGTAGCAATTTTTACGTAACACTTAATTATTTAAGTTTGACTTAAGATTTAATTTTTCATTATTCTAAATTTATGCTACACAACGTTATTTTATTTAATATCTTGTATTTATATTTGCTTTAGTTTAATTTTAATTAAGGGTTTTGGTACTTTAAGATTTGTACGTTTCTTCCACTGCTTACTCGTAAACGCGTTGAAACAGACAATGGAATTAGGTGCTTTCCTACGTAATAAACTTGATTTAAAATTACTTAACTTAGGTTGATTCTCATTTAACTTATATCATTGGATGCAGAAAAATTAGCCTTTTAATTTAAGAGTACTTTCAAGTCTCTAGCTTAATTAGTTTTTAAGTTACTGCTAATTATTTAACAAAATTTTTGCACTTCGTGAGATTTTTTGGTTTAGGGGGAAAGGATTGAAAAACATCACTTTTGCAGTTGATTTCTAAGCCTTTGCTTAGGAATTTTGTCCGTTGCTTTGGGTTTGTTAGTTTTTTCACGCTTGCATCGAATTCTTGGTTTTTCCTTTGGCGGGCTTGGCGAGATTCGAATTTTTGTTCCAGTTCAACTCCTCGATTTTTGGACGATTGTAGCAGGGGTTTGTTCGAGGTGTAGAGTTTAGGATTTATTCACCCTTTTGGCGATATCTGGTGTCCTGACTTGACAAAAAGGCTGTGCAGATGGGATTTCGCTCTCTTAGGACGTATTCGCTTTTTCCTTCGGCTGACGAGAAGATATTTTCTCGGGTTCCTTGAGCACTTTGTTTCTACAACAGGGAGGATGAATTTGCCTTTTCAATGGGGCTTATGGCTCTTTTCACTTGCATCTTACTTCTTGGTTTCTAAGCTTTACCTTAATAGTTCTTCAACAATGAAAAGGAAATATACTTCCATCGCGTCTTCTTCAAACTTCAATAGAAATAACAGTCCTTCAAAATGAAAAGGAATTTATTCTTCCATCAACTCTACCTCATGATGAAATTTCTTGGTCAAAATTTTGCTCGTCAGACTCTGCCTGCCCCTTCAATTTAATAAGAACAGAAAGTCACAGCCGTCGAAGCTACCTGTGTTCCGACCTGATTTTTTCTGATGGATCTGAAGTTCATAATACAGAAGGCCGCCACTCATCGAAGCTACAAGTTCCTGCGTTCCGGGTAAATCTTCTGATGTTCGGTCTCCGTCATGCTGCTTTCGGTGGACGAACCAAGTCTTCGTTCCGGCTTTTCCAAGTTTACATTATCCTTCAGATAAGAAGTATTTTTTTAACTTTTAATACTAACCTTAATTCTTAAAGAAATTTTTTCATTCAAAATTTACTGGTTTAATTATTTCTTGAAATTTTGTAGGACTCCATTATTATCAGAATTAGAGATTTTTTTTTCTAATTAAATGTTTGCTGTAAAGAAATTTGAAATGTAGAAAAATTTTAATCTTTAATAAATTTTGAGGATTTGCTGGTCTAGCAGAGATCTGAAGAAAATTTGTGAGCAGTCTTAAATTGCTCTTGTTTAAAATCTAAATTTTTCTAAAATAGGGGGGATTTTGGTGTAACTCAGTTGGCTGAGCACGACAGTAGTTTCTTTTATTTTTTTCCCTTTTGGTGCAATACTATAATTACTTAATTATTAGAATTTTTACATATTCTTGGATGAATAAGGTGTAAGAACCTTACAACTGTAAAATGAAATAGAAATTTTTAATTTATATCTTAACTCATGAAAATAGTTATTTCTTAACAAATAGTTTTGAATTGAAGTGGTTCTTGTATAAGTTGCAGTATTTGTGAAAACCCATATAAATGTTTAACAACTTGTTTTCTAAATTAATGGTTGGTAGTTCCCGGGGACTAGTATAATTTTATGATAATAGAAATATGATTGATATCAGTGTTCAAGGAAAGTAATAAACTATAGTTTTAGTATTACTGATTTTATGTGTTTACTTGAATTTTCTGATAACACAACATAGTTTCACCAGTAGCAAGGTTCTTTGGGTTGTTGAGACGAAACTTAAAATTAAATCACAACGCAATTACCTAATTTGTTTAGTCAACTAGTATTTTACAACTAGTATTTAACAACTGGTGCCGTGACTTTTGAACCAGTTTATGAGCACTTAATATTTTGGTTGTTTTGAGCCATATTTAAGGGACATTATTAACTTCTTTTGGGTGTTGAACTTGGTGATTTTATGATTTATGATTCAAAGCATAAATTTAGAATAATGAAAAATTAAATCTTAAGTCAAACTTAAATAATTAAGTGTTACGTGAAAATTGCTACTCAACAATTCACAGCTGAGACAACGTATATACAAACTGACTATGAAAGCGTTAAAAAGGTGTATAACAAATGACAGCGAAAAGTGATATAGAAGAAAGTGATGACATACCATCAGCGATCGAACTAAGAAAACACTGCAAATTCTAAGATAAAGTCTTGATCTGAAAGGTGCTGATCGAAAAAGTTGTCAGAAGTTTAAGAAATTGAGAATAGAATCGAAAAACTGTTGTTGAAATATATATATAAAGTTAGACTACAGTTTATCAGATATAAAATTTCATCATGAATGTTATTGTAAAAATACTTTTTTTTAGAATATTTAAAAAAATGAATTTCAGAATTGTGTAAATAATTTAATTTTAATATTAATTTTTAACTAGGATTTAACTAGGTTTTAGGATTCATTTTTGAGTTAAGTATTTAACCTGCTTGGCGCAGGGGAGGGCAGTATTGCAGTAGCAATACAATTTAATGTAATTATTAATACTTGAAATATAAGTATAAACAACATTAGAAACATATGGATTGTGTTTATATGCGGCTTTTGTTAGCAAATGAAAATGAAATAAGATGGATAGATTTACGATTACTCAACGGCTTTAAAGCGCATGATCAAGGAAAGAGAGATTTCAGAAAATGGTAAATGGCAGCGTTAAGAAAGAAAGAAAGAAAAAGGTTTTTCGAGAAAAGCGAAGAAAATTTAGACAAACTGGCTAGGATGGCTGACAAAATTCATGAGATGAAATCTGAAAAAGAAATTTATGCTGTTTTGCCAAAGTTAATGATGCTTTATTTGCAAGAATATTAGCCTTAGAACAAAAAATTGATTCAGTGCAAATAAATGATTGTTCTAGATCAAAATTCAGATACCAAGTCGAAGTCCTAGCTATTCGAAAGTGATTAAATACGAAACATAAATACCAATTAGCGCAAAAGGGACGTAAATTCCGAATGGGATATTAGTCGCGAAACGGCATTTCGCGTTGAATCACTAAAAACACCATATCATCATTTTTTAAATTATTGCCACCAAATATTATCACTCTGTATTATGTTTAAAGAAATTAAATGATGAAGAATCTGCAAGAATGTATGTATGTTTCTGGCACTGTGAAAAAACGACGGTTCCTACAGCCATCAAATTTTGAATAACGTAGTCCTCCATCCGAACATGGGCACCTGGAAGCCCGAATTTTGAATTTAAAATTTGTTTTATTATCTATTTCATATTTTGTAAAACTTTAACAAATTTTTGATTAACAAACTCAACGATTTAAAAGCGAGCAGTGGCAGCAGAATGAAACATTTTTATCTCCAGCGCGCTAGACTACCTATCGGAAATTTTAAAGATTGTGATGTTTTTAAATACTTTGTGATTTTGCTGTTGAATGGAATTTTATGTGGCGTAACCGCCGAGAACATGATATTTCATAAATAAAGTAAACACACAAAACGTTTATAATAAAAAGACAAAAAAAAAAGTTTTGTAAACCCATCTGTAAACCCATCTGCTATGTTGCTTTTAAACTTTTTGTAATTTTGAAAATCTGAAAAATTTCAGATTCACCCCCCCCTCCAAGTTTAAATTTAATTATCGTTTTCGACCTGAGAAATGTTATTCCCCATGTGCTTAACGAGAAAAATCGGAAAACTCCGTAGGGCAGCAGAATTAGCGGCTACCGTTGTTGCTGATATCAATGTCAGCCGCGAGTTTCGTTTATTTTCAAAGACAAAAGCACAGGACTGCGGTTCTTAGTAGATTCAGGGGCTGATGTTAGCCTCATTCCTACGATTCATCATAATACAACAGTAGATGATTTTAAATTATACGCAGTAAATGGAACGGAAATTCCCACTTATGAAATTAAAATTTTAATTTTAAGACTTTGAAGATAATTCCAATTTCCGTTTATATTAGTAAAAATTGATAAAGCTATTACAGTAGTTGATTTTCTAAATAAATTTAAACTTTTAGCTGACTTTCATAATAAACAATTAATTGATGGAATTGCAGAGACATTAGGTACTTGTTGAAAGCAGGAGAGATGAAAAATGAGCAATGTCCTCGTCCAGAATCGAACGACGGATCTCTCGAATACGCGCCGAGTGTGCTGACCACTGCTCCACGAAGGCATGCTAACAAGGCGAGAGAAATACCTTATAGAATAACTAACCTATGTTCTAAATAATGTAACGACAGTATTTTTTGATAATTCTATCAGTACGCTAGATAAAAATTCTAAATATTCTAATTTGTTACAACAATACCAAAATTTAGCAAAACCAAATTTATCAATGTCATCATTATAGCATGATGTTGAGCATTATATTTACATCAAGAAGACAACCTGCTGATATCAAAGCTAGACAACTGGACTCCAAGTTACTACAAACAGCAAAACAGGAATTTCAGTTTATGTTAGGAAATGATATTATTCGTCTCTCTAAATCACAATAAGTCGGTCTTCTTTGCATATTTCGTTCCGACCATGCGGGGATTATCATCGTTTGAATGCACAAACAATACCAGATCATTACCCCATATCTCGATTAGAGGATTTCAACCACATTAAAACTAACACTCGAATATTTTCTAATATCAATTTGCATAAAGCACATTTCTAGATTCCTGTTGATGAAAATGATAAGCCAAAAAGTGCCATTATAATCTCTTTCGGCCTAGAGGAATTTCCGGTTGCATAACGCAACGTCTACCTCTAGAAGATTTATTAATCAGGTATGTGGAGGACTAAATTTTGTTTTCCCATGTTTGGATGATGTTTTGATTGCGTCAGGTACTGAAGAGCAACTGCTTATGTATGTTTTGTGGAGCTTTTAGTAGATGAAATTTGAAATTAATCTAAAATTTAATTAATTATTTGAAATTTTATTAAAAATAACTGGCCTCCCAGCTGCTTTCAGATCGCAGATGCGGCCCGCTAGGTGCTTTCGGGTCGAGCATCCGGTCCGCATGCACTTTGAGTTCGAGACCGCTGCTATATGTGATAATTCTGTGTAGCTTGAGCATCTGAATACACCAATTACATTTTTTATTATGACTCGAATAGTTATAGATGTTGCTGGCATAGAGATAGGATGCGTAATGGACGAATGGAATTTGGAAGCCAAAAGAAGCATTGAAGAAAAAGAAGAAGCAAAAGAAGCACCTTAATTGATGAGTAGTTTTTTAAGACAAATATTCTCTTTTGCACATCAGTATAGAGGCCACAAACACTCCAAAATTCTATATACAACTTAATTACATTTCAAGAAAATGGATGAAAAGAAGAAGTAGATAAGTGCAAGCGAGAGGAAGACAGCAAAAGCAGCTGCACACTTCAGCAAAGGGTATTCATAGAGTTGAAATCCTTTGTTTTCGGTAATTGGACAAGAGATAGTGACGCAGTTTAGATTCCAAGAAGGGTATGTAGCCAGATTAAAATGAGGAATTAAAAGGATTATTTCTAGAATAAAATTAGTAGTTTTGAGATAATATTTTATATCTTACATGTATTAGATACATATATGTAATGCAAAATAAATTAAAATAAATAATACGTTTAAAATTTATTCCATGCTCAACTCGTAATAAACCATATGTAAAAAACAAAAACCAGGACTGCGACAAAAGAGGGGAACATACCTAAACAAAAATGAAATGAGAAATTTACATCTTCCGCTGAATCGTCATCAAAGGGTTAGTGCAAGGAATCAGCCTGTTTCTAAACGAATAAAAACGAAAGTTAAAGTTTAAAACTTAAAATAATCTCAGAAAAACAATCAAAGTAATCAGTATCTTTATCAGTCCAACCCCTACAGGCCAAAGTAAGTAGTGTAACCAGTTGCAAAATTATAGCATCAAAAATATAAGCAAATTAATAAAAAGCATAAAAGTATTATTTTGAGTATATCGAGTCCGAAACACAAAACACGCCAATATAAGCAAACTAATATATATATTTATATATATATAGAGAGAACATATGTAAATTTTCAAACCTTAGTGACTGATCCAGAAGTCAAAACAACAAAAATCAGCGTAATATTCTCAATATTTTCACAGGACTAGAATATTACGCTGATTTTTGTTGTTTTGACTTCTGAATTAGTTCCGTTCGGCGTGTTATTGTGTCTTAGTGACTGAGTTAAAAAATTAAAAAAATTACAGCATCAAAATTATAAACAAGCAAAAAAGCTTAATCTAATAATTTTCAGTTTAAGTGACAGATTCAAAAAAATTTCTTAAATCGAAGCAAAGCAGCATATAATAAAATATTAAATGAAAATTTGAAGTAAAAAGCATAAAACAAAAATAAAAAAAAGAGGAATAGTCCTTAAAATCTGTAACATTACAGCAACAAAAGTTTTGAAATGAAAAAAAATATATATATATTGTTGCGTTATACGGGTTCGTGGATTTGAGAGTATCCGATGAAAACACGATGCAGAACAATAAAAAGCACAATTTATTTACAGGAATCACTATTTACAGCACAGTTCCAAAATCACCTTTAAAAGCGTCGAAAATCTACAATAAATACGCTGAAACAATCCGCAACATAGCTTCAGGCTGTAACTGTAAAGGTAGCTTCACGGTAACACTAAACTTATAATAAACACCGTGGAACAATCACCAATATACTGTCAAGCTATACTGTAAAGGTAGCTTCACGGCAAAGCACTATCTCGATCGCTTTCCGTTCCCAAAACTCTTGCGTAGCTTAGCACTCACAGTAAGCAGCTATTCTCACGATTCTCACAACTAATCACACTTAATCACACTACTCGCAACAACTTCACAATACTTCACAACCTTCGCAACTAACTGCTCTCAGAAACGCAAGGGTTTATATAGCTTTTCTTTAAGTTCCACACGTTTCGAGAAATATCTCGACAGGAAGTTATTCTAGAAGTTTCCCGATTGGACCATGGGATATCGCCAATTTAGTCGCCAAATGGGCGATAAAGTCGCCAATCTGGCAACCCCACCATACACTATTTTATGACAACCCTAGTGCTATGCCGGAAAGCTTACATACAGGCGCAACCGCCGAATTTTTCGCAACAATATATTCGATTTGTTCAATAGAAAAATATTGTTGGTAAGCCTAAAATGTGCTAAGTATTTAGAAAAGTTACGAATTTTAAACTGATTAATATTAATAAAAATAATTAAAAAAACTTCTACTGTAACACTAAATATGTCGTAAAGATGAATAATTTATAAAAGGAAGAAACTTGGAAACCCAAGGAAGAAACTTGGGAAACTTGGTAAAATCCTAAAAGAAATCCAGTAGTAAACACCATAAATTTAAGTTCAAGTGAAGTTCAACCAATGAAATAAGTTGTAGTATTTAGTATCAAAATAATTAAATTTTTTAAGTTCTAGTGCATTGTAAAAACGTATTTTGGAAAAGCTAAAATTCTGTGAAGAACAAATTTGAAGGAACTAAATAGTAGTGATGAAGTTGACAATTTTTTGAGAAAGAAACGAAAAAAATCGTTAGTTTGTATTTCATTGGTGAAGCAAGTAGTAAATTCGTCTGAAATAAATGGATGTGTGATACCACCCTTAAGAGTATCCAAGGTATACAGCAACAATGATTTAGGTATAGCCTGTCACAAAAAACAACAGCTTGGTGATGTTGTAGAGTCATTAGGTTATGTAGAAGCAGGACAGATGAAAAATGAGCAATGCCCTTACCCGGACTTGAACCACGGACCTCTCGAATACGCATCGAGTGTGCTGACCTCTACACCACGAAGGCATGCGAAGAAGGCGGGAGAAATACTAATTTTTACTAATTTTTAGATTGTTAAGTGTAGTTTAGCTGGCGGTATTTTGATGAAACTTTGTAGAAAATCTTCATCTTTTATTATTTTAATTAACAAACAAAGTAAAACTTACAATTGTTTTTTAAAATTATTGCTTTTGTTACGAATACATTTGATTCTTTTTGTTTGATTAATAATAGTGTAGCAATAATTTTTCTGGAGATATTAGATTTCCAATTAATTATTTTAACCGTTTTGAAACTGAAAAGTCTTATTGAATTATTACCTAAATTCATTACTTAGCACATTTTAGGCTTAGCAACAGTATTTTGCTGCTAAACAGGTCGAATATATTTTTTCACTTCCAAACTTTTCTTGCTCTGTTACAGATTTTAAGGATTAATTCTTCTTTTTATATTCTAAATCAAATATTCAATAGCGCAGAAGGGTTATTAATTTCGTTTCGGCATTTTGCGTTTGTACAGTATAAATGTCGGTCCACTTTTCAAACTGTTGCCACCAGATATTAGAGCCCCGAATTGTATTTAAAGAAATTAAATAATAAATGTCTATGTGTTTCTGGCGCTTCGAAAAAACAGCGGTACCTAGAGACATCAAATTTTCAATATGTAATACTCCACTAGATTATGAGGATCTGGAAGCCCGAACTTGGAATTTGGAATTTGTTTCATTATCTATTTCATATTTTGTAAAACTTCAACGAATTTTTGATTAAGAAACTCAACGATTTTAAAGCGAGCAATGGCAACACTATACCAGGGGTGGGGGGGAATTATCTCCAGGGCGCGAGAATGTGTATCCGAAATTCTGAAGATATGCTTATTTTAAAATTATTTTGCGATATTGCTATTGAATAGAATTTTCTGGTTTAAGGGCGAAGAACATGATATTTAATAAGTAAAAGGTAACGCACACACACACACACACACACAAAAAAAAAAAAAAAATAAAAAAAAGCCCCTCTGGCTGAAATCTGAATCTGAAAGCTTTTTTTATTATTTTATTCATATGTTTGATGGCTTTTGTTTTATATGCTTTTTGGACTCGGTCCAATTAAATTGAAAGTATTATTATTAGATTTTTAAGCTTTTTTTGCTTGCTTATATTTTTGATGTTATATTTCTTTTAATTTTGAACCCTGCCAAATTTACATATATTATCTTTTCAAAATTTACATATGTTTTTATTTTTTCATGTATTAGTTTGCTTACATTTGCATGTTTTTTTTTTTAACTTGGCGTACTTAAAATAATATGTTTGTGCTTTTCTAAGTTTATTTATTCTTTTGATGCTATAATTTTGCAATTTTTTACACTGCTTACTTCGGAGTGCAGGAGATGGACTGATAAAAATACACGTTACTTCCACTGTTTTCCTGAGATTAATTTAAGATTTAAACTTTGTTTTTATCAATTCAAAAACAGGCTGATTTGTTTACTTCTTTAGTTGCTCCTACCCACTGAAGACGGTGCGGCGAAAGATATAAATATCTTATTTCACTTTTGGTTTGGGCATGTTTTGTCCCTCTTCATCTGTTCTTGCAATTTATAACTGCTCTTCTGTTTTTTGATTTTTACGTATGTTTTATTCCGAATTGAATATGGATAGAATTTTAAATGTATTATTGACATGATTATCACTATTCTTTGCTGCTTTCAGCGCGCAACTTTTTTCGGTTTTGAACTGCATTTTACATTGTATTTACTCATACATACACATATATTTTACTTTTCAGACAGGATTTTTATTTCACAAAAAAGTCGGTTCTTATCCTTTACTTAAATGAGCCAGCCCTTGTTTTGGATTTATATAATAGGACTGACTATACAATTAATTTTAAGTTTTGAAAATTAAATTGATTATTAAATTCTGTAAATATATGTTATTTTTATTTTTATACAGTAATTGATTCATCCTTAGCGTGTTTAGGCCTTTTTGATAATTTTTTAGTTATTTTTTTGCATTTGTATATAATTTTGTACTATAGGAGGGCGAAAACATGTCGGGAAAGAAACGAAATTTATGAGACTTTTAAATTAAATTATGTTTGAAAAAAAAGTTTTATTAATTTAAAGCGGCTTAAAATCTCAGAAATTCATTGGAACGAAACATGTTTTTCGTCATTCATTAATCTACTTGGTTTAAGGCTTCAAAATAATTTTCCATTGACAAGTTCTATTTGAAGCGTTAAACAAAGGAGATTAAAAAAGTGTTTTGGTTTTAATATGTACAAATTTTTCACTTTGTTATACTTTTACCTCTTGGAAATGAACCTTTTTTTATTTCAATTTTGTAATTTTCTTTAATTTGCCTTTAACCAATCTATTTCGTTACACGGAGAAAATAGGTTTAACCTTTAAAACTTTCAAATACTTAATACAGCATTTTCTTTTTCGTTCCGATTTTCGAGATTTATATATATATATATAATACATTTCTCAAGACATAAAATTAAAGCATATGTCATCTCAACTATTTTGGTATTATAAAATCTTCGGTTACCTATACTGAAATGGTGTTAATATTGAAAATTAATTAGATATCTGTATACTTAAAGTGTTCCTCCTTTCAAATAAAGCAAGCTTTTAAAAAATCAGCAACAGGAACAGATCTCCTATAGTTGAAAATGCTGCCTTTTTCAGTGCTTCAAATGAGTATTTAAGGTAAGGCAAATAAGAAACTAATAAAGGAACTTAATTTTTAATTATTTATTTATTTATTCGAATTTTATTTAAACGAATCTATTTAAAATATTTTATATATAAAATTACTAAATTAAAAAATCTTTTCTTTAAACTTTGGAATATTTACGGCAAAAGTAAAGAACGGAATTGTTTTTTTATTTGTCTGAATACACGAGTCGACCCTGATTTTCTAAAATAAAACAATGGAAATTTTCATTCAAGGTTTGGTTTTTTCTTTGTTGCACTTCATTATTAACACATGTTGTTCTGCATATTTCTGTTCTGAAACTAGAAATTATAAAAATTCATTCATGCAAGCATTAATACTAAGTGCATAATACTGCTTAAATATTTAATAAAGAATTCGTTTTTTTGTTTTCTTAAAAACAGTACAAAGTTTTTGTCTTAATTATCAGAAGGCATTATTTTTCTTTCAATCATGTTCATAGCCCAAAAATGCGCTGGGTGAAACATAGACTATAATACATTATCTTCCTTTGATATTAAAGTCAACAAAAATAAATAAATAAATACTTGAATAAAGAAGATAAATAAAATAAAATAAGAAGAAAGTAAACAAATATTGATTAATTAGCAACGACCTGAATTTTATATGATTTAAAAAGAACAAAAAACGATCTGAGTTATTGAAATTTTGTTGCAATTTGATATCTCGTCAAGACTCTAGTTTACAAATCTTCGTTTCTTCTTTCGCATAAAATAATCATTAACATATTTTTAGACTAACTTAATGTATCAAGTAAACCAACTAATATAAAATGAACTAGATTATTATATCTGTAAAAGGAAAACAACTTCTAGTGTGACGTCATATTTTCAAAATGAATATCAATTCTGGATAAGACAAAAGAATGATAACAGCTTCTGATACTTCGATTTGTTAAGCAAATCTCCAAAGTCACGTGACTCTTTATCATTCCCAGATCCTCCTCTTTGACTAAATTAAGCTCATCGAGCCTTATTTTGTTTTCCTGTAAATAAATTAAAAAACTTTCGCCTTACTTTACCCTAAAATTATGAGTCAAAAACAAAAGAAATTTTCGCTGACATTTATTCTTAAAAGAGGAGATGGAAATGCCCTCATTTTTTACAAGGTATGTTAGTAAAAATTTAATAATTCTATTACTAGTGTTAGGCAGAAATTAAAATTCTGCATAAATTCTGCATTGTCACTATTATAGTATTTCACTATTGCCGCTATTAATTATCTCTATTAAAATCATCACTTATTCTTACCAACGAGGCAAAACTATGTTGTCTGTTAATTTATTCAAGTGTTTTAATTTTTTTGCGATGATGTAAAGTAATAAAAAAGATAATATAGTATGTATTGTTTTTGCAAAGTACGCATCATATTATTAGTTTGTAGGGATTTACATTTAATTTTAATAATCAGTTAAATATAAGTTTATGTTCTTTCCTATAAGCCTTCATTCCCGCTAATTGCCAATGCCAGAATATTTAAGTTTGGTAGCGCGCGTGAAGTAATGCAAATTCTACTTTGAGGAGAAAGGGTTTAAATACTGAGTTCTAGAAGGGAAAGTTAGAGAGTTTAGGCAAAGCCCTGGACTTTTGTAGCGTGAGCTTCTGTCTCTGCATTTATTGCTGGTTAACGTACAGTAACAGCTATGACTTTGCTGCCACTTGATTTCGACGCGGATTTAGGTTACAGGATTATCTGAGCCCTGTAGAGTAATTCTACTGCTTGTTAATATCTTCGAATTTTTAGTTTAGTTCTTGTTATTTTAGTTACCGTCCGAGTGAGGCGTAGTGTGTTAGCGTAAAGTCGACGCATTGTGGATTTTAAAGAGTTAATAAAGGGTTCTTTTAACCTTCTACTGTGTTTCTACACGTACTTCAGCTGTCACATCAGAAGATAAACAGGTAGATCTTACAAGTTTTATGAATAAAAATAATTTGATTTTAGTTAAAAAGAAATAGGTTATGAGTTTTGTTTCATGCAATTGTGCAAGTAATTTCTTTGTTTAGTTTTTGCTTTCGTTGCACATAGTTTAAAAAAAGAGTTCTTGAATTTTTAAAGCCAACTCAATAAAAATTCATTCTAATGTTTTATACTAGTTAAAATAAAAACCGGCTTTATGTTGAAGGTACTTGAAAAACTTATTGTACTCTTTAAATTTCGGATTATATAATAGGCTTCGAAGAAAAGTACCATCTTTTTTTATTTTAAAAAAAATATAAGACATTCAAAGTATAAAAAAATTTGTACAAATAATTTCTTTTCTCATTTTACCTTTTTTGCTGTTGTGCTTTAAAGTGCTTTCGACTAGCACTTTAAAGGTGAAGAAAATAAAAATTCAACTGAAAAAGAATTTCAAATTTAAGAATTCCCGCATTTTTTTCGTTATTATTTTTTTTTAGAATGTAAAACACTTTATACATAAAAGTATCAAAGTATTACAAATTTATATTGCTATTTAAATAAAACTAAAAATAGCATTAAAGAAATATGGGATCGCAGAGTGCAAGAAACTTATAACATTCATGGCTATGTGTTTTGTTATATGCAAGTAATTGCTTTGCTTAATTGCTGAATTCGTTGGATACAGTTTAAAAAAAGGCTGGTTTTGAGTTTTAAAACCAGTTTAAATAAAAATTAATAACAACTGATGCAAATATTGTTAAGAACTCGTGAGTAACAAAAGGATTTTTAAATTATTAGCTTATTCTTTACGAAGCAGACCATTTTTATAGCTCTGGCGATAAATAAAAAATCTAATTCAACGTGGATTGGAAACAAACTCGTCCCGGACACGATTTTATCAAAACTGAAAATGACCTGCTGATTTTTTAACGTTTCATCAAAGGAAAAAACAAATGTTTTATTGCTAATTTTGTCTGTATTTACAAAATAATAAGAATTAAGTTATTTTATACTAAGGTTAGGTCATGCGAAATATGGCAAAACACATGAGGCGAGGGATGCCTTCGTGTAGAGCTTCCTAAAAGAAACTGACACGCATCCATGTTACATGTGGTGAAAAAACAATTTGAACCCAGATCGAACTACCAGCATTCAGTGATCTTAACCACCCAAACAGTGATGGGGTTCATTTTACAGTTAATTACACAAATGCATTATGCATTCCTTTCAGTAGATGACTTAAGTTACCTTGATCTCTATTATTAAATGATGAAGAATCGGTTTGTATGCATGTGCAATGGAAAAATGGCGGCATCTAGACCCATCAAATTTGTTGTTGTTACTAGTCTTCCTTGTCCGACGCAGATCAACACAAACCCACAACATTCATCGTGGCAAGGAGTTAAATGCGTCTGTCATTGGCAAGCGCTTATGACAGCTCGACTTTAACATGCTTCCGCTCCCCAATTTTGAGAGAAAGCACCCCGGGGGAGGTATCCAAGCGTCTTCCACCCCTTTTCCCCTAATACCAAACTTTCCAGAGGACTTTCGGCTCGCCGTAGAGTGCTTCCATTCCACGCAGACACTATACATTTACAAACACCTATGCCTTCTTCAGGAATTCGAACCTGAGCCTATCGTTACGGCAGTAACCGTCGCTAGTCATTATTCCAGTTGGGAGGCCCCCACCAAATTTTGAATGCATGTGATCTTCCACACAAAGATGTCTGCCCTCGAATTTTTTCCATTGATGTATTTCCGAAACTTTTTGGTTCCAGTAAAATTTTCTTTGTCTTCCCTGAGACTTGTTTAACAAAAATCGACAAGCAAATATCTGAGATCAAGTGCACATTTGGGAAAATAACCCTTTGGCGGGAAATTAACGTATAACTCATAAGCGAGTTACAAACACTAAAGAAAATACGAAATCCTTTGCATTTGGAAGAACATCTACGTACTGAGCAAAGTATTTCACTTGAACTGTCACTTTCAACGAAAATCGGTTTAAATACAATAGCAGGCATCTCATAATACGTTTGTAAGCATTATTCTTATCAAAACTTGCAAACAATAAATATACCCCTATCTAGCATTTCGAGAATTTCTGCTTATCTGTAAATGCAGATTTCGTTGCTGTGCCACATCTGCGTTATTAATAGCTCGAAAAATGAGAAGGCATATTAAAATTGAAGACATGCAAAAAAACTCTTCAAGCAATGACGAAATGGAATAGGTATGTAAAGTTTTTTCACGAACTCAATAAGTCAGAATACTTCTCACACATTCCAAGAAAGCAGGTTCTGTCGTGCTTAGGTACAGAGAAGTGGAAGCCCTCCAGTGATCAATTCCAAGGCAGATTATAATTTGTATCACTTTATCACAAGATTGAAAACTTATTGACTTTATCACAAGATTTGAAAACTTGAAATAAAAACTTATTGTGAGTTGCATCTCACAAAAAGGTAGTTCCAGTTTATATGAAATGAGATACATGTTGTACAAGAACAAGGAAACTATTTTTTTGTTTGTGGTTTATCCCATCCGATGACAGTACCAACAGATTAGGTCTCTGATATCAGAGCAAGCCCACGAAATTCATCGTGGCAAGGAGTCAAAATGGCGCCTGTCGTTGGCAAGAGCCTTGAGCAACATACAGGTCACAGTCTGACCAGACTGCTCATTTTCGCTCCCAATTTTAAAATAGAACACCCCGGACGGAAGGTTCAAGAGTCTACCACTCTTCTCCCCCTACCAGAGAACTTACGGCTACTAGCATATTTAGAGTGCCACCCCTTCCATGCCGCAAGACACTATATATTTACAAACACCCATGCCTGCCTTCGGGATTCGAAGATAGCCCTTCGGCACAGCAGTCAGCGTCGCTAACAACTGTCCCGGTTCTGTGGCAGAATAAGTAAACTTTTATGTTTAATAAAAAGAGAGTTTAGTGTGGATCAAACACAATTTCTTTTGAATAGAAACTGAATGATAAAAGATGATTTGGTCCGATGAATCGCTTATATCAATAGTTTTCTTCCTCTAATATCGGAAGCATTACCGCCCGACTGAAGTATTCACTTGAAGTTTTGTGAAGGAGGAACTGAAGTTTTCAGCTCTGTGGAAATATGAGAGTGATTTTGGTTCATTCGACACTGGCAACTTGCTTTCGTGCACAATCTATCAATGCAAGGTCAAGTAATCATAATATAAGTATAATCCATCAATTTTTTACAAGCCTATCAATGTACAGTGATACTAGAGAATTTAGCAACTGCATTTATATTCTTCAATTGCTCAGCTTTTTCAGAGAGACTCATTCTTCCAGTAAGATCTTCCCAATTTAAAAACTGCGTAGCCTACCATTACTTTGGCTTCGTAAAAATGAAATCAAAATCCTGGACAGAAACAATGTTCGTATTCTGGACTGAATGTATTTGTTTACATTACTGTAGTTTATTCTACTTGTTTAAAGGGATTCTAATATTTTGGTTATGGAGAAATGCGGAACAGCTCAAAATTAACCATATCATAATGCTCAAAGTTTTATTTTTTAATTCATTCATGTTCACAGAAATAGTAACCTACAAAACAAAAATTAAATAAATAAATAAATAAAAGTTTCAGATAATTTAGTTTGACCCTGAAAATCAGCTGAATTGATTACTTAATGTTGTTGATAAATTGGACAAATTTGCTAACACATTTAAAAAAACATGTTTTTTCGCGTGGAACTGTAACTCATAGCTGATAAAATGTCCTTTAGAATAATTCTTTACCCGTTAATTATTATTCAGGGCACATGTTTTACGGCTAGAATGAAAACGCTGATATCGTATCAGAATCTGGAAGTACTTTGACCAAAAAACACTCTAAAATTTTGATTACCAGTGCAAGCAGACGGAGCGTACGCTTGTTTACCAGTAAACTAATTACTAGTCCGTAACCGTTATATTTACCGTTGCCATCTCTCAGTGAATGTAGCCCTAGAAGATAATTAAATTAGAAATTAAAGAACATGAAACTAAATCATAGACTTCTCAAAATTAATTTTTTTAGCTAAAATTAATTACCATAATAAGTAATTAATATATTTTCATTCAATTATTAATATCACTAACATATATTACTATTATACACCGTCAAATAAATTTATTATTATATTTACATATTTATGTAAGTAAATATTATTATTATATTATATTATATTTACATATTTATGTAAGTAAATACGAAAAAAATGAAATTACCTTTGATTGTACTTGCCTGATATATAATCTATAGCATGGCTAATATCATGCATTGAAAGACATGTCATAGTCTAGAGAAACGTTGTATTGGATTTCCTACATTGAAACGTCGTTAACTGTATTGAATTCAGCCATCTTCTAGATTACAAACAAATTCAAGGCAACACGTTTCCGGTCCAAATTTTAGATTTTTAGTTTAGTCCTATTGTTGTACTTATTACAAATGTGTTTTAATTTCCTTTTAAAAACTAAAATCCTTTTGTATTATTTTCCCCATGTATAATTTCAATTTTATTGAAAGTTTTGTTTATGATTATTATGTGCATTTCTGGCTTCTGGGTTAGTATGAAACAGTTAGAAATATTTTCATCTAAATTGCTACCTTTTTACTTAATGTTGCATTTGTTCATTATTAATTATGTAAATTTTTTGTGAAGTCTAAATCAGATTTTACTTGATTATTAAAGTAATGTAAGTTTCTTAATAATAATAATAATAATGCTATGCGAAGGTTAACGGATAGATAACGTTGATGTCAATAATGCTAAGGCTGTCGATGTTGGTCATGTGTATTCTGGCCTTATATCACTGACATTAACGGTCATATTTGGCAAACTGCCAGCACTACAAAGTATAAAGGAATGAAATGAATTAAATTCCGAGTAGTTCCGAGCCGAATAAAAATTTTATTGAGTGTCACTTTTTTAATATAAAAAAAAGCTACTCTTCAAATTAGAACATAATTCATACACGAAAAAATTATTATTCAGCCAAAAATTTAATAACTCGAAGATCTGAATTACAGGAATGACAACCGTGGTTTATAGTGTTTGACTTTTAAGCTGAAAGTTTTACAAGGATATTTACTAAACCTTAAATTTCCTGTAAACTGCTAATTTCTTTAGAATTCTTAGACTGCATTTATAGTTTTTATCCTGAAATATTCACAAACTTAGCAAATTCAGTATACAAATTTATTTCATCTAATTCACTAAAATTTCCTGAACGGATTTAGAAGTAAGGATATAATAATATGATGGATGCAATGGATGAAGAGATGCTTCTAAAATCCTTGACATTCTGAATTCTTTGAAAATTAATTTAAAAGTACACTGGTGAAAGAAATTAAGAGAATTTTCATATTTGATCTATGATCTCCAGAACTACTGGACAGTTTTTAATAAAATTTGGTGTGAACATAGGTTGATATAATACAAATAAAATAAACATTCAACAGTTATAATAGACGCGCATGTTCGTGTGTAACACTCATGGAAGTCTGAAGGTCTGAAAAAGCAGTTGAAGAAGACACAAAAGAACTGGTTTAATAGGGGGTATGGTAACCCTCTCGCAGCCATACAGGCCTCGGAGAGTGATGTCACACTTCGGACGGTGGTTGCGAGTTGCAATTGCCCTTCCCAGAGACATGTTCTATAGGGTTGAAGTCTGGAGACCTGGCTAGCCAATCCATCCGGCGAATATCTTCAGTCTCGAGAAATTCGTCGACCAGAAGAGCTCTATATGGCCTCGCGTTACCGTCCTGTAAGGTGAACTCGGGGCCCACTGCACCCCGGAAAAGGCGAGCATAGGGCTCCAAGACCTCATCGCTATACCTCACACCAGTCACAGAGCCTCTGTCAAAGACTTGGAGAGTGTGCGTCCATCCAACATCATGCCTGCCCAGACCATTACACCGCCACCGCCATAATTGTTGATTTCGCGGACATTGGAGGGTAGGTAGCGTGTCCCTGCCTCTTTCCATATGAAAGTACGGCGAGAATCGGTGTTTAGGCTAAAACGGGATTCGTCAGTGAATAGAATGGTCGCCCATTGCTCCGTACTCCAATCACTATGCTGCCTGCACCATGCTAATCGGACTCTCCTGTCCGTAGCCGTGAGAGGGACGCAAACAGCCGGTCTTCTGTCAAACAACCCTCTCTCTTTCAGTCTTTTGGAAACAGTCACACTTGTTACACGGGTTCTTGTGGCTGCATACAGGTCCCGAGAGAGCTAAGAAGCTGTAGTGTCTCTCTTACGCCTCGCTAAAATGGACAAATAGCGATCTTCTGTGGCCGTCGTGGCTCTTGGACGACCTTGCCCAGGCTTTCTCTCGATGGATCTAATATCCTGGAACTGTTTCCATAGGTTACACAGGATGCTGGGCGTTAAATCAAAACTCTCTGCATATGTGGACTTGCAATTGGCCTACCTCTAGCCTCCCCACAATTCGCCACCTCATTCCATCATCTAAACGTTGGTGGTTACTCATGTTTACTGTTCCAATGTGAATTTAACCGATTGCTGCAAGGTAACACCAAGAAATTCGCCGAGGTGTGCTAGCGAACGCAATTCGTCTTATCCTCCGCACGCTTATAAAGCCAGTTTTTCTGTTGGCTCCGCCTACACACATGTGTACGCTTACAAATTTGCCGTACAAGATTTGCATTTTTATCTAGAAGCAGTAGTTTTTCCTTCAGATCAATTCTTTTCATGCAATTCGATAAAATATGCAAATTCTCTTAATTTATTTCCCCAGTGTATAATAAACATATCAAGAGAAGTAAATAAATGATATATTTGATGATTGCTCATGCATGTTGAAATGTAGCTGAAAAAATACTTTTGAATTTCTTTTCACACATAATATCAATCTAACTTCAGTATTACTCTAAACCTTCATACGACTACCCGTCTCCGTACTTCAAATCCTATCATGTTCTCTTAAAGAAAAATATACGCCATTTTATTCTTTCATTTTTCATGAAAAGTTTGTTTTTCCTTTTTGACAGGAAATGAATCCATCAGGGACTGAGTGGCAAAATCTCTGAACATTGACATTGCGAATCGGCTTCAAATTCGGGAGAACGGGTTGGTTGCATGAAAGTTTCGTGATTTCCTCCAAGGAACGCATGTGATGTTTTAAATGAGTAGTTAGACAGATGGATGCATAAACCAACTTCTAGAAGTGGCTGATTGGAAAATAATTTTATTATTCCATAATAATGCACATTAAATCCGTTTTTTGTAGACAAGATAGTTCTAGAACACAGCAAAAATAATTTTTATATAAAAGGGTTAGAAAATTACGACGTCATTTTAGACAAGCAAGCATAGCAGAGCATAGACCTTGCAAGGCAGGGAAAGTTCAGAAGAAGGTGACGTAATTGCTCGCGAAGCAGTAATTGTAGTAGGTTGGTGCATAAGTACAGCTAAGTTGTGATTGGTTAATTTTAGGTTTTAGTTCACTTTTTCAAGCTGGGTTATGTAACATGGAAAGATCTCGAACTTGAAAGAACAGATGAACTTAGGGAGAGATCATAAAATCTAGAATAGTCAATTTTGAAGTTCCAATCATTTCGTAGCGTAGCCATCGTATTTTACTCTATCTTACATGAATATATGTGCATATGCCTTTTGAAGTCTCTTTAAGTTAAAAATTCAGCTTTGGAATAATTTTATGACATCCTGTTTTATTCAAATCAAGAGAGAATTAATTATTAAAATTATTAATTATTATTAGGTTGCAAGTCGACGTCATCGTATGTGAGTAAGTGTTCTGCCTCGAAGAGCAGTAAAATCAATGCTTAAATTGCGCCAGAACTCACTAGAGCTCGACTCCGGCACTCTCAGCTTTTGAGGTAAATCATAACTCCCTATGGAGCGTACTGGAGCCCTGACGAAGATGAACTCTGGAACTATAGTGTTCGACATTATTATCGGTTTCGTGTATCCTCTGTAAGCTTTGAAATATGACACATGCAAGTATATGGGTATTAATATACTCTTAACTGCTTTCTTTTAGATCAAATTACGGAATAAAAAATCACAATTTCACACAACGGAAGCCAATATTCAGTCACGATGTTCTAAAAAAATCATTTCATACAACAATGCAGTGAGATGAAAAAAACCAAAATATGTTATAAAGGATGACTACATCTAAAAACATACTGTTACTACTATTTACAATGCTACCTATTTTTGAAGATAAATATTATGATCAATTTTTCTTTATTTTTTCTTGTTTCTTTTAAATTTTTGCCCTTTTTATTTATTTATATACTTATTTATTTTGTACTAGTGGAAGCACCCGATGCCAGTTAAATTAGATTGTGAGTAATGTATCTAACAGGGAAATATACCGCTGTAATCTTTATCTAGCAGCAATGCAAAAAATACGATTCATAGTCATACATTTTTCAGTCAGATGCGATATGGAACCCACATAAAAAATTTCGATAGTAAGGTAACTCTCTCTCATAACAGCAACAATGGCACGCAGGTCTTAATGATTTTCGTCTTTCTAATGAAATGGTCGTAAAAGCTCAAGTTCCGTCCATATTTCACCTATATTAAATTTTAGTCGATTAAATGTGGCAAAACATTTATCAGAAATCAATAACGCGAACAAACACACAAACAAACAGACATTGTTGTTATATGCGTAGATTTTGTAAAACTTACAAATTTTTTATTAACAAACTCTACGATTTGAAAGTGAGCAGTAGGAACACTTTTCGAAATAAAGCTCTTTTATCAACGAGCGAGACTGTTGCCTCTGGAAAAAATGAGTGAGAAAATTAGCGCTTTCAGAGTTTTTAATTAATATTTAGGCCGATTAAAGTCGTACGAAGATGGGAATAGTCGAAATGGCTTTCCACAAATTTTTGGAATCGGGAATAATGTATTTAATGGCTGGCAATGCTCTTTTTATTTCATCGTAAAACTTAGAAATGTTTTATTAACAAACTCTAGGATTTGAAAACGAGCAGTAGCAACAACTTTCGAAATGAAGCAGATTTTCATCTCCAGCTTGCGAGACTGTTGCTACTCGGAAAAATGAGAACGAAAATGATCGTTTTTCGGAGTTTTTAATTGATATGTATGATTTTAGTTTTTTTTTTTTTTTTTTTTTTATTATTTTTTTTTTTTTTTTTTTTTTTTTTTGAAAAAAGTGGACGTCAACCTTTTCCTAGAACCAGAAAAGAATTGTAGAAAGTTTGGTGACGATAGCTGTAGTAGTGACGAGTTATTAGAGGACAAACCAACAGACTTTATTCTTTATATATGTAGATTATTATCATTATCCCAAAGGGTCGTTAGATCAAAAGAGCTATTAGTCTCAAAACGACATTTTGCATCGTTTCACTCTCTGCGTTGATTTATTTTTCAAACTGTTACCACCAAATATTATCGCCGTGTATTATATTTAAAGAAACTAAATAATGAAGAATCTGCACGAATGTTTCTCACATTGTGAAAAAACAACGGTATCAATTTTGAATAACGCAGTTCTCCAACCGAACATGGGCACTAGGAAGCCCAAATTGTGAATTTCGAATTTGTTTTATTATCTATTTCAAATTTTGTAAAACTTTAACGAATTTTTGATTAACAAACTCAACGATTTCAAAGCGAGCAATTTCAACATTGTACGAAAAAAAAAGACACTTTTGTCTCCAGCGCAGGAGACTGTATATCGGACGTTCTAAAGATATGCTGTTTTTAAATAGTTTGTGATATTGCTGTTGAATTGAATTTTAGGTGTTTTAAGTGCGAAGAACAGTATATTTAGCAAATAAAGGTAACACACGAAACGTTAAAAAGAAGGCCTATTATGAATAATATAAAATCTGAAAGCCTTCAGATTTTCTTTTTTTTTATTTTTAAATTTCTTAAAACATCTGAAGCACTCGGGAATATGGTACGTTACTTTCCATGTGGATTTTATGAGTTTGACCACTGGTAGTTTAACCTAGGTTTGATTTATAAGAGATCGAATTGACGGCGCAAGTTCATTTGCTCCTCTCGTTGGAACGCTACATCACGTGATGGCTTCACGCCACTGTTTAGAGGTCAAAACTCCTAGCAGTTGATGCTTCGAGAACCACAAATAATGCTTTATTTCTTCAAGACCGACGACCGGCCTCGCTGCGCTGTAAGTCTCCTCACAGTAACAATGTGTTACCCTCTTTTCCTGACACCCAAGTCGCCGTCCTTTGGACACAATACCTTTAAAAAAAGTCTCCAGTCTCATGCGCCGTTTCAAGGCATTAATTCAACTGAGCTGGTAACGTCGTGCTTCTCGCGATAAACCACCATAATTCATTATTAGTATTAGTACTGATCGTAGGTTCATTTGCAGTTTTTACTTTAAGAAATGTAATTCTTAATCCTTGTACTCTTAGAAGATATACAGGTTGTTTATAAAGTCCCGGACCCATTTTGATGTTTAATAACTCTTAAAATAATAAAGATAGATTAAAATTAATAACATAAATGGCTAGATAGACTCAAAAAGTTTCATGACCCTTGTCAATGAACTTTCACGTGTGCCCCCTTCGTCGCACGGAGAATATCAAGTCGATATTCAATTTTCACGCCAGGTACCACCAAGAATGTCGGCATCCACAGAGTCTATTGCGGTTGTAATTCTGGCTTTTAGGTCATCAATGTTCGACACTCTCCTCCTGTAAACGTTGTCCTTTACAAATCCCCGAAGGAAAAAGTCCAGCGGCGTTATATCAGGTGATCTGGGTGGCCAAGGAATTGGATCTCCTCGCCCAATCCATCTTCCTGTAAAATGGCCATTCAAAGAACTACGAACGATGGTACCCCAATGAGGTGGTGCACCATATTGTTGCAAAAAGACATGTGGCTGAAGATCTTCTAGTTGTGGAAATACGAAGTTTTCCAACATGTCTAAGTATACGACTGATGAGACCGTCTTTTCTGTAAAAAAGAAAGGCGCAATGACTGGGTCGTGCATTAGTCCACACCGCACATTAACCTTTGGAGAATCCCTTTGAGAATCCCTTTGTGCCTCACGGTATTCATGGGAGTTTTCAGATTCCCATATGCGTCCATTATGGCGATTAATAGTTGCCAAAAACAAGAGAGAGAAAAATGCAGTTAATAAGCAGACGATATTTAGAAAAGTACAGATATTTAGACTGGAAAATGAAATTATGTGAAATTAACCACACGCGCAGACGGTATTTAGAAAAGTAAAGATATTCAAACCTGAAAAGGAAAAGATATAAGTTATTCCATCAATAAATGTCATAAGTTTGTTTATATATTCATTATTTTATGAGTTATTAAACATCAAAATGGGTCCGGGATTTTATAAATATCCTGTATTATAAAATTAAATAAGCCTGTTTTATTCCTTGAAGACTTACTCAGCCCTGGTTTCCTCATTATAAATTCTTTACCCATTAAAAACATGTGTCATTAATGATATAGCTTTTATTAGCCTGAAGGATGTTAGCCCAGAAGGGCTATTAATTTCGTTTTGGCATTTTGCGTTGGTTCACTATAAATGTCCGTTTACTTTTCAAATTGTTGCCACCAAATATTAGAGCCCTGTGTTATATTTAAAGAAATTAGATAATAAGGAATGTGCATAAATGTATGTATGTTTCTCACACTGTGATAAAACAACGGTGCCTAGAGTCATCAAATTTTGAATAATGTAATTTTCCACTGAATATGGGCATCTGGAAGCCCAAATTTGGAATTTGAAATTTGTTTTATTATCGATTTCATATTTTGTAAAGCATTTATGAGTTTTCGATTAAGAAACTCAACAATTTCAAAGCAAGCAATGGAAACACTGTACGAAAAAAAAAACACTTTTATCTCCAGCGCGCGAGACTGTGTATCGGAAATTCTAAAGATATGCTCATGAGATATCGCTGTTGAGTCGAATTTTATGGTTTAAGTGCGAAGAACATGATATTTAATAAATAAAGGTAGCACACAAAACGTATAAGAAAGCCCCTTCGGGCGTAGAGCAAAATCTGAAAGCTTTCAGATTTTATTTTTAGTCCAAAGGGATTTAGTCCCGAAGGACTATTACTTTCGTTTTGCGATTTTGCGTCGATTCACTCTGAATGCCCGTTTCACTTTTCAAACTGTTGCCACTAAATGTTATCGCTCTGCATTAAATTTTAAAAAATGAAAAATCTGCATAAATGTATGCATGTTTCTCGCATTGTGATAAAACCTAGAGCCATCGAATTTTGAATGACGTAATCCTACTGCGAATATGGGCATCTGGAAGCCCTAATTTTGAATTTGAAATTTGCTTTATTATCGATTTTATGTTTTGTAACATTTCAACGAATTTCTGATTAACAAACTAAATGATTTCAAAGCGAGCAATGGCAACACTGTACGGAAAAAGAAAAACATTTTTATCTCCAGCGCACGAGACTTACGGAAACTCTAAAGATATGTTCATTTTAAAATGATTTTGCGATATTGATTTTGAACTGAATTTTACGGTTTGAGTACGTAGTACATGATATTTAATAAAAAAAGGTAGCACACGAAACGTTAAAAAAAACGCGTCTTTGGACGTAATTTAAAATCTGAAATCTTTCAGATTTTTTTTATTTAATTTTTTTTAATATTTTATTTGATTTAATTGCTCATTATTTGCCGTTTAACTATTATTAATTTTTTATTCAGCATTTCTAATGACCTAACATACGACACCGGCACTTTTAATTTTAGGAATTAATGTTGATGAAACTTAAGTAAGGACAGTTAAGAGGAAGTTCAGAAGGGAACTAAGAATATCCAAACCAATTG
>KK117081.1:299177-334075 GCA_000611955.2 Stegodyphus mimosarum | reverse complement strand
AGAAGAGAGGGAAAGGTATTATCCTTCGCCTTATTAAATTGCTGGTTGTTAGAAATTTATTAGTTTCTAAGTTAGAAGTCACTTCTTCTGATAATTATACTAATTTATACTTAAAAACATTATTTAATTTGCAGCCGCAGTTTTCTCTAAAGCTTAATAATGGCCCTTTAGCTAAGTGATTTTGTTAGGCTTAAGCTAAACAAACCAATCAAGAGAAGAAAACACATCCTTTCTTTTCTGCGATCATAAAAATTTAGTAATAACTTCATTCCTTCCATCAATTAATTATAACATCCATTGTAAGTATTTTGTATAAGTTGTAAGGATTTATTTATTTTTATTTAACCAGTTAACTTATGTTCAGTACCTTTTATGTCATTCTTGCTTTCTGTTTTTCTGAAAGAATACTTAGTTCGTGCGCATTCAAATGAAGTAGAAAGAGGTAGTATTTAAAGGAAGATTTTAATTTTTTAATTAGAGCGTGTTCCGCCTGCTGCTAGCTGAATTTCTAAAATGACAGTCTGTCTGCGGCTTTGTTTTATTCTTGCTAATAGTGGTTGTCAAGCTGGAGTAGATTTGAGTCAACTTGTACTCTAATCCCTTCTGTGTAGCCTTTGGACTAACTTTAGATTCAGCAAGTTTTAATTTGAATTCACTTTCGAGTTAGCCATAAATTGTGGCTGGTTTTGTAAGTACAAGATGTGCCTTCTGTTAAAGTACTGAGTTCTTAGTAAAAGGTTTTTTTACACCCTTTTTACGTTCTCTATTTTCTTACTGGCCATAGTGATTAGATCCATGTAGAATATCGGCTTAATGTATGCTTACCAAGTATGTGAGACTCTAGAAAGTTTAATATTCGTGTAAATTTTTTTCACCTGTTATACAATTAGCAACTCAGTCCTTAACGAGTCCATTTCAAATTTAACTTCTAGGTTAACCTTGATAATGTGGTTTAATATGTATTGGTTAAACGACACGAACCTTGAAATTTCGCTCCAAAAAGGATTAAACTTAAGTATAAAAAAACGAAATGCAAAAATCCCCCGTTACTTGTCATTGGTTATGAATTGAAGATGACTGATAGTCAACAGAAGACTGTCATTGCTGATCAGTGAATGATGAACAGCAATGACGAATTGCTAATCATTGCTAATCAACACTGCACAAACACGGATACGTGATTTATCATTATTCGGGTTTCTTCTGTCTCATTTATTAAAAAAGCGTTTTTATTGAGGATTTAGACTTCCTAGGAGTGTTTTAGATCTAATACAATCTCTCGGTTAATGATGCCAATTCTAATAATTATTTAGCGTTTATTTTTTAAAAGGCTTGTTTCTTAGCTGCGTCAATAGGTGACCATATGGCCTTTTACTTTTTTTCTATTTAGGCATATATATGGTTTTCTTATCATTTACGTTTTTGCAGCTGAAGAAGAAGATTGTGTTTGACGTTTGAAACTGTAATAAAGTACTCCATTGGCTGCTGCTAATTATTGACCATTTTAGCATTACTTTTCATAAGAATTATATGTGTTATGGATAGTTTATTCTTTGGCTCCTAAGTATTTCACCCTTGGTTGCTGGAAAAGATTTGTTTTTCCCAAATACTGTTACATAAGTTGGGGAGAGATGGTAGACGAGGATATTTCAATCTATCCAATCTTGCAGAAGACGAATGAACTTGAAAAAACTATAAGCTAACTCTAATTCGCTAAATAGGATGTTGTAAAAGCATTTGAAGTATTGTGAATGTCCAATTGGTTCACTTTGGCTTCCTTTTTCCATGTTTTTTCTCATATGTAAAGCAAATATAAGACATTTTTTCCATAAAAGTTCTGCACGAAAGCATCCCTTCTTTTCTACAAAGAGCTATCATGTGGTCTGATGCAATTTAAACGATCTTGGCTTTAAATTACAAAAAGTTATGTAGGTGAGCATCTGTACGTTCGAACTCCATAGTCTTCTTTCTTTCCGATGAAATGATTATCTCTCTCCGTTTTGATATTTCATTGGTTTAAACTGTAAGAGTTCTTAGAATTTAGAAAATAATTGATGAAATGCTTGAATTTAATGATATTTAATATTAAAATATTACTTTGGATTTGTTTATTAAATTATTAAAGCTTCAAAATATTTCTAAATTTCAAAGTATTGTTGCGTGAGTACGGGTTCGTTATGGATTGAATGCACAAGTCGTTAAGAAGTTAACAAAGTTTATTCTTTCCACAAGAAAATAAATCAAAATGCTGAAATATTTCTTCAGAGATATTCGTAGAATATCACAATATCTCAAACGTTTAGCAAAACTCAATTCAAAACAGATAAACTAATTCTATAAAACAGCGAAATCGCTACAGCATTCAGTAAACAAACAGCAGTTCGCTTTAAACAGCTACAACTACAACAACAACTGAGATGAGTCTAGTTTAGTCTGGACAACTATTGCTGGGATATTGCCAATTATAGGCAACTTATCCAGCTCACTGAGGAATTGCATAGAGCCCCTGACGTGCAATTTCCTTGAATTAAATAAAACCAAATATGTGGTATGAAAGAGATGCCGTTTGCATCGCAAGGTTGCAATAAACCAATGTCCTGCAATGTTGAGAGAAGTCTTAACTAAAATCCTGACTGCGGCAGAGCCGCGTTAGTAACTGAGGTGAGGTGTTTCAATTCAGCTTTCATAAGCTTTTTAATTAATCATAAGAACAATCTCGATTTTTCTAGATTTTTCTGGACGGCAAGAGTAATTACGAGATATTTATTTATTAAATATAAAATGCACGCGCTCTTTTATTTTTATTTTTCCGACGTAGCTTTCACTTCAAAAATCGTCTGCGTTGCACGGGAAAATAAACCAATTTTAATTACGATTCTAAATAAATAGCCAAATAAATATGAAATCCGTAACATAAATAACTTAACATTAATAATCCATAACGTAAATCTATTATAAAATACATAAAATCGCGAGATTTGTCATATAGAAATTCCCAGGAAAAAAAATTCGAACTATAATTGAAATCAAAATAAAGTTTTTTAAAGATATTAATAAGCTTTAACAAGATATCGAGCAGGGATTTGAGACTGAAAACCAGTATGATATAGCAATCCGTAAATTTTAAGCTCTATTTTTATTTAAAAAATAAAATTTAAGGTTTTGAAAATTTGAAAAAATATTTTTCTCTAAGGACAATCTTGTGCTTAAGCCAAAACAAAAACTTGCAGTAATACAAAAGTTTAAAAATTAAATGAAAATCATTTTGGTACGTTTCATTCTTAACAGCAACGAGATGGTACTGTTGCATATATAATTTAAACCACAGTTATTTTACGATCTTGTAAATATCCGGTTAGTGCAATTGAAATATCTCATTGCAGTATCTTATTGCAGGTTTCCGGACAAGTGCTTGTAATCTGAAAACACTGCTTACGAGCTAAAAGCACTGGTCCACTAAAATCATGTGTTTTAAGACATAACGTTATTGTAAGTGATACCAAGGTCATTAGTAGGTTTAACGCTTCTAAAAAGAGCCTCATTAAAGTGAACCATACACATTACACAAACGCGAAGGCTTTTACATTGTGAACTGAAACTTGGATCTTCCGTTGGGTTCTTAGCGTAAAAGACTGAGGTCACAACCCCAGCCATCGACCGACTTTGGATTTATATGAACTTCTGAAGAATACTGTTGAAACAAATTCATAACAAAGCATTCATGTTACTGCAAAGAAGCTTGAATATACAGCAGAACACCGTTATTATTCGAACCTTCTTGCCACCGCTAAAGCGAAAACGTTGAGTATATCGCTGCGACAGGAGTTGGTGCCAGTCAAGAAGGCCTTTATCTGGAAGCGTGTATTTTACTTTGTCTGCGGAATAAATGGAATGAGAAGATGTTTTACGCTGGAATTTCACATACAATAGAAGATAAATATACCTCAATAGCCATAAACAATCAACAACTAGGTAAAATATGTGCAAGGAACGCAGCATCAACCCATACATTTTCTCCATTCACAGAAGGTATTTCTGCTTTTATGGTGTTTTGCTACTGGAGTGATTTACCTGATCTCCTGTCTTTAGTCTAAACTATCATAGCGGATCGTTATAGCCTTAAATTTGCATGACATGTAACATCAGTATGTTTTCAGGAGTCCAAAACTAGTCAACAGATATAATGCTCTTATGCTGCTTGACAGTGTTCTGTTATATATTGATATCGTATTGACTTTGCAAATTTTCAGTGAATTTTTTATTATAAAAATCTTCTTCATCTGCCATACTCTTATGACTCATTAGCAAAAACTATCATCTTTTTCATCCTCTGAACCCTTTTTCAGCCTCCAAAAGTCTCGTTGATAACAAGGAGGTCTAGTTTGCAACTGATAATTTCTTCCCATCACAGGCGCCTGATTCATTTAGACATTTGATCGTATAGTTGACATAGAGGTGACAGAGTCGTATATACGTCGAGGAAGACTATTTTGATTAACCAAATATTGATGATTTCATTTACCTAGCATTTCAAGTTGCCACATAAGCATGTCATGTTGACAAATGCCTTTCGGACATTTCGTTCGCACCAATCCAATATTAAGTATGGAATATTAAGTACTAACATTTCCAACATAAAAGTACTTTTCTTGTTACAAATTAAGAGAGTGATTAAAATAATGCTTATTCATTTGGTTTTTCGTTTCAGCAAGACGGACAAAGATTTGACTGCAGTTCTACAATTAAAATGAAAGTACAGACACCTTACAAATTCATATTAACATTTAGACCTCCTCAGAAGATTAAGTAAGTATGCAGAGTTAAAAGTTTCATCCACTTTCTAAAATTCTCTGGCTGGTTCAAGTGAGTTATTGCCTTGCCACCCTGATAATTTTAAATAAGCATCATAGGCAATAATCCTACAGTTTCTAATCCAAAATTAAAACTATATCGAGAGTATAAAGTTACATTCTAATTTCACTGAGTAATCATACATTCCGAAAACAGACATAATTTTGTCCTATCTTAACTTAAAATCCCATGGTACAACTGATAAGAATAAACGAAGAATTTTCACAAAATTAATCAAATCATTTTCTAATTAATGGATACGAGATTTATTTAATAAATGATTTCAAGAAAAACACGTTAAAAATTAAAGAATTGCATGTTGTATATCGTATAGTTAAGTTTACAGAGTCTTAGAATTTTTCGAAGTCAGCAAACTGAAGAAAGACTCATTGCCCTCAACAGGATTTGAACTCCGGACCTCCTGAATTCGCCTCGTGCATGCATCCAGGAGGGAGAAAATACTTTATATACTCCTTCCTCCTTTTAAAGGGCGACAGGGAATGAGAGAACCCATTCACCAAATCCTAGTGGTGACATGTTATTGTCCACCAACTTTCAGTTTGGACGCCGCTTGTAGGGTCTTTTAGAATTTTTTCGATGTCAGGAAACCGAATAAATTCGAAATGCCCTCGCCTAGATTCGAACTCAGGACGTCCCGCTAAAGCTTCAAGAGTGTTACCAGTTACACCATGAAAGCATGCAGAAAGAAGGAAGAAAATACTTTGTATGTTATCAGATAATACAGTTTAAATTAAAATTTAAAAGCGTAAACTTTAAAATTGTAACTTCTATGAATTACTCGTATTACGTTCAATTGCAAAATAAAAATATATAAGGTGTAATTTCAAAAGAATTATTAGTTATAAATTCAGTATCCTGTTTAATTAAGCCGTTTTGGGAACGACCATAATTTTGTAGAAAAGGTGTTATCGATTCAGACTTTTTTTTTTTTGGTCCAATGGGAAATTTCTTAAGCTCGTTTTGTTCTACTTCATTTCTAAAAATTCTTTATTTAATCTTATTTATTCTAGAACTGCGATTTTAAGAGGCGAAGAACTGACGGTTGTTGAAGAAGAAGTGACTACAGACTTTTCTAAATACAGTTTGAACTGGATGAGCGACAATATTCCAGTCACGAAAAAGAATAGTCGATCCAATTTCCCTTTAATTTTAGAGGTACGTACTTTAAAACACATTAATTCTTCATCGTAATACTTTACTAATCACTCCTATCAATATGCTGGACTCACTGGACTCATACATCGACACTCATACCCTCTTTCTGTAATCATATGGCGATCTGTTGTAGAAGTTCTTCTATGCAGGATATTAAAAAAAAGGGAACAAACTTTAAGAGGCTGTAGAAAACATTGAAACAGTATTTGTTGTTTTTCATAAAGTGCTTTATCAAGCATGAAATGCAAAGACGCTAAAGAGCGTTTGCTTGCTAGCTAGTGTAGTCCTGGAAGCATAAACGCAATGAAACTTCATGAGCAGAAAGAAAACGCTATAAATACTGAAAGAAGAATACGCTCACAGCTCTAAAAAGACTGCTGAAGTATTATCTTCAAGTCTTGTGATACAAACAAAAGAAAGAAGAGGGGCATATGAGACCCTTTTATTCAAATGCAAAGATTTTCACAGACGGCCTCACTTGGGCTTGCATAAGCCAACACTTATGGCTTAACTTAAACAAGTAATGCTGAACTTAAAATAAAATGTAATAAGTAGCCTAACCACTCGCAAGATAATTTAATAGCGTAGGAAGGCTCTGGTTTACAGAAAACCGGTGTGACAAGCCTAATGGCTAAAACTTTATAGAATAAACATCTAAACACATGGCATTAAGTACTAATACCACAGAATAAAATAGATGTTTAGTCACATTAACAACGTGGCCTCATGTAGGCAGAACACGCTCTGAAATCAGCTTGTGAAACGTTCGTTTAAATAGCACTTTTTGTCCCTCAATCTGAATAAACGCGCTGTATCTCATTTAACATTCTGGCATGGGTGAAAAGGAAATGACAGGAAAGTTATTTTAACTCAATATTAACTATCAGTCAAAAATAAATAAACAAATCCTCACAAATTATATTAAAAATGGTATTATATTTGAAAATAGAGGAATAGAACTGTATTCAATTCAATTTTCTTAAAAATAATATTTAGAGACTTTTTTTTTCCTATTGCGCAATGTTTACATATTCCAGATTACATACAACTGAATTGCTGTGAATACGTAAAAACATCCCTCAGATACTATGACATCATCTGCTACCATTGCATTAGTCTACGCATTTTTTTTCCTGTTCCCATAGATAGTTTGGCTCTACGCTGACGGTTTGTGATTCATGAACTGAAATTCTTTTTAATTGAGTTTTAATTTTATTTGAAAACACAGACTTGGGAAGTAATACATGCTTACAAAACTAGAATGTATGGCATGTCATTCAGATTAAACTCACGTAATTTACTCGGTTGCAGTTTTTTATTATTATTATACAATGCTTATATATCTCAGATTACGTACAACAACGTACTGTTGTTGATAAAAACTACCAAATACTATGACATAATTTGCTTTTGTCATTACCGTAAACAGTTTTGTCCAGGTTGATGTTTCTAATCGCAATTTTTCTATCTTTTCACAATAAATAAAACAAGATTTTTTTAGATAAAGCCCAGTTAATGAGTTCCTCCGATTAATCGAAAGTTGATTCTATAGCCACCCAGCTGAGTACGTTAGGATAGTAAAATTAACGAAAAGAAGTTTTCAGTAATCAAAGAGAATACTCAGAGAAACAAAATAAGCGTTGAGACAATGCTAAACTAACTGTTTATTAATCATTTCATCTGGAAATCATGAACATTGTTTACCAAGTTAAAAAGAAATGTGAATAGGATAAAGAAATATAAAGAAAAATGAGAAACGTGAAAGGAAAAAGATTAATTTCTGTAAGTAAAACGCATCTAAACACTCACGAAAAACTTACCTGCAAAGAGATTTTATAGAACAAGAAATTATATTTATTTACGTAATTCAAAGAGAATTAATGAAGGAAAAGACGAAATACTAGAAAGCAAATTGCACTGCTATACAGTGTTAGAAGAAATTCGTTCATAATAAAGTTGTCATCGTTCTATAAACACCGGCAAACTCATTCCAACGTATGTACGTAACCTACATCGCTGCATTTTCTCTGCCTCTGAAGTGCAAGTACCTGACCCATTGGCCCCTCGAGATATCAATGAACCTGCATACCTAGAAGATACTTTCTGACCTTTAAAACTGTTGAGAAAATGATAATGTACAAGTCTGTATTAATACATTATTTATATAATGAAAAATGGAACAATAAGAACTTTGTTTTATAATTTTAATAAATATATTGTGCTCTTTTTTAAGCTTTCACAAACAGTGTATGTGTGTGTGTAAAATCTAGGGATTAGCATGCATATATTTATTCATATACACATAACGAGTTTCGTTAGGATCGACATTTTGAACTAAACTGTATTTTACTAACTTATTCATTATCACTATTATTTCATTTATTTGTTTTTAAAAAATTTATTTGTTTATTTACTTATTATTTTAATTGTGTGTCAGCCAACTGGTTTTCTGGTGTTAAGCAAGGCCAAGATCCAGAGATAATTAAGTCAAAAAATTAAGCTTGTAAGCGTTTTTGTGGTAGAAAATTTCTTTTAGGAATTTATGTCCGAAACTTTAAGATAATAGTAATACTTTTACTCAATCATATAAACGTTTAATAACTAAGCAAACAATACTTCTGTACAAATGACTGCACGAATAAATATCTCTTGAACAGTTTGTCTTAAAGAAATGTAGGATAATTTTGGTCAGGTGACTTCTTTTTAATAATATAGGAAATTTAAATTTATACGTGGATTAAATTTAATAGAATAATTAATTACATTCTGGAAAGAATATTCCAGTTAATGTATTATTCCTCTATTTATTAAATATTTTTTTACAAGAAAGAAATAGGCTTGTACTGTGTAATATTGCTTCTGAAACAATTGTCAGAGTTGACGTAAAACACTTTCATCCGAAATGAACCCATCGCTTTTAGTTATTGTATAAAGTCTGGCCTCAGGTATACAGGGACAGACGAGACACCTTGTCTCAGCTTTCCAAATTCTTCTACAATATTTAAAATATGTCACATTTACGTACTTTTCAATCTTAATTTTACAAAATTAGAAACAGGGCAGAAAAATTAGTAATTCTTAAGATTCTGTTTCTATTCTAGCTCCAAATCCTCAGTAGAGAGCTCTTATGTGCTTAATCAGTTAACCTAATTTAGCTTTTCAGGAAAAATTATACGATTATTCCCCAATTATTTCAAGTTGTCGAATTAGTAGAACTGTATAGAGAGTCTGAACACTTATAGCTCCGTCTGATCTTTTAACTACGGTTAACACAATTTAAATTACAGGTTTAAAATAAAATCTTTTTATTTCCACATCAACCTAACGGTTACGTAAAACTTATAAGTAAATATAGAAAAATTAGGGAAATGCAGAACACCTTTCAAATCAAATTAAAACGTAAAATACAAATTAACACTTTGTAAAATAAGTTTTGGCTTAGGCGTAAGTATTCGCGAAGCAAATCCGGCTTGTTGAAGCTAAAGCCGGTTATTCAATCCAAGCATAAGGGAGGCATAAAAATAGTAAGAGATCAGTTCGGCTTCCAAAGGCCCTGCCACAGTCTCCTGATGTGTATAGTGGTTAGCGGTGCGCTCGGACTCCATATCATAGGGCTCGTTTTCGAATCCCGGAGTATGTATAGATGTTTGTAAGTATATATAGTCTGAGGAGCTTGGGAGTTCTTAGAATACTGACGAGCCGAAAGCCCTTTCTAGTGGTTTGGAGGTAGAGGAACATATACAATCAATGATGAAAGTTGCATGTCCCATCCATCTCTTCCTGCCCATTCACAAACTCCAGAACTCTGCTCTTATATATGTTAGCTAAGTTGCATTCTAATGGGAGCTGACGAAAGAAGAAGTTGCAATACACCCAAAATAACAAAATAACTGAATCAATTTCCAGAAAATCTTATAAAATAAGATCTTGATAAAAATTTATAACTTTATATTTTATTCAGCTCATAATAAATTGAGACCATAAAATCAAAACTACCTTTTTTTTGTTTGTTTATTCATAAATAATTTTGAATAAAAAATATTTAATCGTTAGGTTGATTTGTGAAATACTTTCTGTAACTGGCATCAATGAATATTTGCTGCGTTGTGAAAAGTATAGAAGAAGTGCCCTTTCTCAAAAAACTTTGCCTCAGGCATTTTTAAAAATCTGTTGCTAGAAATTAAATTTCGGATTGTATCATTTAAATAACCGGGGGTTCGAAATTCATATTTCTATATTATTCAAGTTTAATGCCATAAAAGCCATTTTTTACATTAGCGTTCGAAATAATAATATATGTAGCATTCATTAGTAACCTTTGTGAACAGTCACCCAAAATTCTAATCTGATTATTTTTGGTAGTATAAAAATTAATTTATTTATCAATGGAAGAGAAACGCCGATGTAATGAGTAAAATTAAGTATAAAAAGTGATTATGCTGGCTTCTTAAACTGCATAAAATCCATACCATTTTAAAGCTATATTTTTGCCAAATTGCAAATAATTTTTTTTAATGTGAGTAATTAGACTACAGAAATAATTTTCTTCTTGACTTTTTTTTTTTAGATTTTTACTTGTAGAGTCATTAGGATTTATTTCGAAGCAAGAAAGATGAAAAATGAGCAATGCCCTCTCCGGGACTCGGTCCTCTCGAATACGCGCCGAGTTTGTTGACCACTATACCACAAAAGCATGCGAAGAAGGTGGGAGAAGTACCTTATATACTCCCTCTTTTAAAGGGCGACTGGGGATTACGCGACCCAATCGCCAAATCATGGTGGTGGAGAATTTTCCTCCACCATCATTTTAGTTCGGGCGCCACTTGTAGAATCATTAGGTTATTTCGAAGCCGGAGATGTGAAAATGAGCGATGCCCTCGCCGGGGAATACGGATCTCTTGAATACGCGCCGAGCGTGCTGACCACTACACCACGAAGGAATGCGAAGAAAGTTGGAGAAATATCTTATAAGCTGTGACATTCATCCACACAAAAACTTAAGGTCTGCGTATTTTTATGATAGGTGTCACGTCACCAAAATTGTCGTACAGCGAATTCCCGATTTATTGGGGTAATACTGGGGACGATGTCCACAGTTAACTAAAAATCAAACTTAGTCTGGGAGCATATAAAAAAGTCTCAGAAAGAGGATAAAAAGAATAGCCCAAATTATAATTAACGGAAAGATACTATTAAGAATTTGCCTACATTTTGAAACACATTTAACTGCAGAATAAGTTCATTTAGTACGAAAAGTAAATCAGTACTTAAAACAAAAAGAACATGCCGTAAATGATGGAAGAATAAACATCATTATAAATGAAGAAATGGAACTATGAACGACATTAACAACACTATCTGCCAACAATTTAGCAATTTTTACATCATTCCGCAATAAATAAACTTAACTGTCCTTAGCCCGAACGGTCTGGTAGTTTCGAAACACGATTTTTTATTGATTCGCTTTAAATCTTGTCTAGTGTAAATGTCTTATTTCATTTTTCATTCGAATTTGCTGCCATTCCTCAAAATATAAGATAGTTTACCTTTCTGCAAATTAAGTTATTTTAAAAGCATTAGATGACTTTTTAAGAATATTATTTTCCTAATTGTTATCTGATTAATTTTATCAAAAATGCATTTCATTCAGCATATATATAATAAAAAACATTAAATATTTTTATAGAACAACATTATGTATTTTTTGACTATTCAGATACGCAGAAGATATGTAATGTTCCCATGTTAGTCTGAATTAATATTCATCTAATATCCTATAAAATATTTCGCTATTTCACCTGAGTCACTTCTACTGATAACCTTTATTTATAAAGCAATTTGATATATTGATAAAACATATTGAACTCCCCCCCCACACACTGAGGCTGGTTAATAGCAAGCAACTCAGTTAATTAGCGCCCTGTAAATCGTTAGTTGAATGCAGTCTAAAAGCCTGTCTTAGTCGGTTCATATCTTAGAAGGAAACTATAAGTTTACGGCCGATTTTTTCCAGTAATATTTAGTTGGTAATTATTTTTGGGATATTGTTTGGAGAACAGCCTTGACGCCAAAAAGGGAGAAACAGTTTATTGTGGTATGGCTGACAATGGTTGTCATTCGATGACGTACTTCCTCTAGGGAGACAGCCGTAATACTTTTCCCTTGCTAAGGGATTATCTCTAGTATTACTTATTATCTGTAGTATTTATTATTGTAATATAGTAATTAATATTTATTACTGTATTATTTATTATTGTAGTATTCATTCTGTAATATTTGGTTATCTGTAGTATTTACTTCCGTTGGCATGATGAAATGTCGCCCATGCCTTTAAAGAAGCCAAGTTGGCGCAACCAAGGCTGTTCTCCGAACAATATCCTATTTTCGAAAAATTTGTCAATATAATTAATTATACTTGCTAAAAAAGCTGTGCAAAAAGTTTTTCCTAAAAACTCATTGTTGATTACTTATATCCGTGCATTACAAAACCCATGATAACAAGAGCATTTCTTTCCTATTGTAGCTAGAAGACAGTGGCATTTTGGAACTATCCCTGCAGTTCAAGTTTTATGGAGCTGAAGATAAAAATCACTCTGCATGGGGTAAATGTCTTCACCAGATAGAGTATGACTGTTGC
This sequence comes from Stegodyphus mimosarum, assembly GCA_000611955.2. NCBI lineage: Eukaryota > Metazoa > Arthropoda > Arachnida > Araneae > Eresidae > Stegodyphus > Stegodyphus mimosarum. Next base: position 321,411 of record KK117081.1, on the reverse strand, counting down.
TATAAAGCAGAAAATTCTTTCGTTGAAATAATCAAAGAGAGTTACAGATGAAATTTACTTTAAACGTAGACTTAATGTGCAACTGAATACAGGATGACTTCAAGAAATGAATATTTATATAGGCTGCTTGTTGTTCTCGCAAAAAAAACCTCTTTTAAATTTTCTTATAAAACATCCCTTCAGTGTCATTTTCTCATTAATGGCAAATTTCGATACAAGATAAAATCAGTTGATAAAAAGCATAGTTTTCACTTTCATAAAAAGAATAGCTGCAGCTTTTGGTGAAATTTCATGGAAGTTACATAAAATTATTTACGGAAGTTACATAAAATATTTTATTGCAAAATAAATTCAATTACTTTGGAAAATAAGAAAAAAAAAACAGCCTAAGATTACATTTACAATAAAATAAGATAATTAAATGCCTTGATTGAAATGAAAAAAAGATATGGGTCTTTTTAGTTATTCTAGCTCAAATTATTCTTCGATTTTCGTAATGGAGTCAGTTTAGCATACTTTATGGCGTTATCTTTTTTAAAAATCCCAATAAGTATTTAATGCATGAATTTGGTAAAAAAAAAAAAAAAAAAAAAAAAGAAATTTTAATGAATTTAAAAAAAAAAAAAAAAAAAAAAAAAAAAAAAAAAAAAAGAAAAGTAATGTATGTTACTTGTTGAAGTAATATATGTGTTAAAGTGTTAGTGTGTTAAAGTAATATATGATATATAAAAGTAATATATGTTAGATATAAGGCATCTTTTTATGTATAGGACAGCAAACGTCAAAACATTTTCTTCAGAAATATACTATAAGTGCCAATGTTGCCTATTGGCCATCATTAAATGAAAAATGTTGTTCTTAAGATCTATAACAGTTTTCTTATTCTTCAGGTAAATATTTTCAATAAAAAGTTTATTAAGTACGTCGTTTATTTCGTTCCTTGTTTACTGAAATAACTGACCTAAAAATTATATTTCTTTCGCTCAGAAAAATTTTGCTGCAGTCTAAATAAGCTGATCATCAATATATATTTTAGCTGGAAATATCAAACTGGCGCATATATCCTTCTACAGAAAGCTATTTAGAACGCGTTTTGTAAGTAACAGAAAAATACGTATTTAGTTATGATATCTTGTGTCTTTGAACTCTTCGGAAACAATAAAGAAGGGGGAAAAACTGCAGTTCTCAAATATGAACCGGCATAAGTACCATCAATATAGTCTGGAAAATAAAAAAAAATGTCGAACAATAATGCAAATAAACTATTGAAAAAGGGGCGAAAGGTTAATCCATAATTAATTTCGTATTCTTATTATTAAATGACAAGATTTTTATTCGCTGAAAAATAAAATTATACGTCTAAAATAAGTTTACAAAAAAAATGGCATTGGAAAACAATGCACCTTATTTTGCATTTACTTTGTTTCGAAACGTCACCAAGCTGTGACTAAAACTTCCTTATGACTACCATAATTTTCGTCTGTAGTGCAGACTGTGAAAGGAGCCAGTGACTGTGAGAGTTGCCGGTCTGTCTAGCAATAGAAGAGGATATGACAAAAGATGACTTTTAAGCCATCAGGAATAGTTTTTTCTAAACCTGCATTAGCCTGGCTATGGCTCTGGGTACACTGGGCTGTGGTGATATTAGAGTTAATCTGACCATAGGTATGGAAGGAGTATTTAATTAAAAAGAACTGCTATAATTGCAGGGTAGAGTCAAGTTCCGGGGTAAGAATATTGTTCATTTTTACGTACTTAAGTCTGGCGTTACATTTTTATTTGATTATAATTAGGAGTAACAGATCTTTAGTGAAGAAAATTTTTTTAATTTATTTATACTGAACTCGGAATATAATAGAATTACAAATTTTGTCTTCTTCATTCTCCTTGTAAATTTTAAGAGGATTATGTGGAAATCAGGCTAAATTTTTTAAATCTGGCTAAAATAGAACCTATAGTCCTGTTACTCAGATGTTAAACGTTTAATATGCAATGAATCTTCTCATCGGGAGTGCCTTCCTAAACCGACTACTTCTAAAATTTACTAGTACTTTTGAGAGTATAAACAAACTGCAAATTTCCTCTATAAGATAACCACTTCTGCAGAAAATAAAATCAAGTAGAACTTGAATAGTCATCTTAGGCTTTAATATACACTACCCGACGTTGAAAATGCAACACCAAGAAGGAGTGGCCAGAAAGTAATGAAACTCGGCAAACAGAGAGAGAAATAGCAACGAGCAATACTTGACCTTTATTTCGAAATGATATACATAATACAGAGCAAAAACAGAGGCAGCTCAATGGGTTATGGTTATGCACCACTAACCAGGCTTCCGACTTAAGGTAAAACCGAAAGGAATGATGCCTGATCAGTGGAAAAAGCAACAAGCAGCCACCACAACAGTGTAGTGGCTGAAAGACCAAACGCCATTGATTGCTCTTAATCAGCAAAGTACAGAAAAGTAGACCTCATTGGACGGCGATACACGAACTCTAGGTACAGAGTCAGGGAGACTACTGATGGTGTTCTGAGAAATGGCTTTTTATTCCCGTTCAGCCATTTGCCATAGTTCGTCTTCTGAACGCGGCAATGGAAAGGTCTGCAAATGGAGTCAAATTACTTTCCAACTATTTTCGATTGGCGAGAGATCATGAGAGAATGGTGGCCAGGGAAGCAGTTGTACACCTTGCAGAGCACGTTATTGATGTGAGCAGTGAGTGGTCGGGCGTTATCCTGCGGATAAAGGGCATTAAGCAGTACCTGAAGACTGCGGAATGTCACCGGCCGCAGTATATCATCCACGTATCGTTTTGCTGTGATAATGCCCTGAATACGAACTAGAGGTGACCTAAATACGAGCGCAATTGGGTCCCATACCATGATGCCGCGTTGTCGCGCAGTGGGGCGTTTCACAATTGCTGCCGGAAGGAACACTTCTCCACATTGAAGCCACACTCGCACGCGGCGACTATTATTGGAGAAACAGAAGTGTGACTCATCTGAAAACACGACCCCGTGACGTTTTGTCGTTTACATCACTCGAGCCCGGCACCATTGCAGACGTTGGCATCTGTGATGTGGGGGGTCAATGGCAGTCTTCTAAACGGACTTCACGAGTGCAAGCCACGAGCCACTAATCGACGGCAGATGGTCCTGGTCTATATGGGAACATCTAAGATGTTTTGACATGCTGCAGAATGGAAGTAGAAGTGGCTTGCGGGTGCGTCACCGCTTGTCGGCGGATGCGTCGATTCACGCTTGCTGACATCATTCTGCTTGCACCAGCACCCCTCGAACTTGCCACATTTCTTTGTTCCATCCATCGTCGACACACCGGTGCACTGTGGACGTGTGAGTTGTGGGTCAGTTGAGATTTGCCGTATATAACAACCTACCCTTCTCAGTCCAATCATCATGCCCCTCGTAAAATCGTCTGTCTGCTGCAACTGCCTCCGTTGACTACGGCCTAGCATTCTCTGCTATTACACGCGTCCTCTGAGACAAAAACAAATTTTCCACGATGATTTCCCTATTAGAAATAACGGCATGAAAATTGAACATGCTGCAGGTTCCTTCTCTTATATCTTCTTCAATGCATGTTGGAGAGCTGCGCATTCCACATCATTGGTATAACTCGGTAACGAGCGTCTACCATGAAATTTGCATAATTTTCGGGCCACTCCTTCTTGGTGTTGCATTTTCAATCTCGGATAATGTATTTTAGAGTATGCATCTTTTTCATAGCAGTTATATTCATTACATAAAGATGTAAAGCTTAAGAAAACATATTAATTACGATTTTTTGGGTGAAATAATGCTCATCATATAAAATATACTATATACCAAAACTCGTCTGATAAATTAACATGAGATTTTGTGAAATCTAATCTCTTTCTCCTGTTTATTTCTGAAATGAAAGGTTTCTTTCCAGCTGTTCTTCCATAATAACTTCCTCCATATAAAACATTACTTATAGTCAGTCTGTATGCTAAAAGTTTTATGCAAAGTATTAGCAACATCTTTGGCTAATTGGGGTGCTGGAGTGCACTCATTTTAGAGTTTTTCTTAACCTCTTTGATAATGCCACGTTTCCCCTTGCAGAAAATATTCGAGGCCGTCCATTTCTAATCTTATTTTCCATCCATCCTGTCTCGTCGAACTTTTTTACAACACTTCTAATAGTAAATAAACTTATGTTCAGTTGCATTTTAATAGTACGATAAATTAAAACTTCATTTCTGAGCTGAATAATTATGTTTTTAACATCAACATCCAACTACTTGGACTTCGAAGACATTTTATCACAGTATTAGAAAAATAACGTTTTAAAAGTTTTGAAGTAGCACTGAAGACTTTATACTAACAGGGTTCTTACCAGTCAAAACACATGACCTCAACATAACAAAATTTGCATAGCAGTTAGAAATTTGCCAATACTTTTTTGACACGCAAATTTACGTTTTTGCTGTATACTTTTTTAAAAGACATATTAAATTGAAAGTTTCATTGATTTGTGTGTTTGTTTCCGCCTGTGTTCGTTATGTCCAGCTAAAATTGTCAAACATTTCCTTTGTAAGCTAATGTGATCAATTATAGGCAACTGCCAATACTTTTTATACCCACTATATAATTTATAGAAAGCCAAACATTATAGTAATTAAAAGCCAAAAATGAAACAAATGGTAATTGAAAGGATTTCTGTTAGTGCTTAAGAAGTAGATACATGATATTATTATCTTTTTTAAATAGCTGGTAAGTTTTGCTCATTATTGACGCAACAAACCAGTGATTTTCAACCTTTTTCTGTCGAGACACACTTTTAACGATTTTAAAATTTGACGGCACACAAAGAAAAAGATTAAGTTTAAAAGTTGTTTACTTACCTATAATACACTGAGAGAAGCAGTTTATGATAATAATTTTGAATGTAAAATAAAATAATATGTAGTACTACAAAAACAGCAGTACGTTTATTCAGAGATTAATTACAAGTTAATAATAAGAATGCTTTTAATGAGAAATTCGAGCTTGATGTTTTTGATAATTTCATTAATATTTGGTCATAAAAATGGCAATACTACTCTCACATCATCTTCTACATTTAACAGTCTCCATCTTTTATTCGCTTTTATGTTGGTTCATACTGAAAATCCGAATTCACACAAATAAGGCGTAGAAAACTGTAATAATATTTTTAAAGCTTTTTTGGCCGTCATGGGATAATCGCATCTAATGTTAATCCAAAGTGAATTAATTGATTCTTCCGAATATTTTAAAATTAAATCTGGATTATTAGAAAGCGAAATTAGTTCTTCCTCTTCATTCAAAGTCAATTCAAGTACAGAAGTATTCGTTATCACAAATGGATTATGAACCGCATCAAATTTTTTTTATATATAGATTTGGGAAATAATGAATAATTCTCTCCTCTAATGTTGCCAAATGGTCAATAACAATTTTATGAATAGTTTTATTAAAATCTTTTGGGACTGACTCCAACTTTTCTAAATTGTCTTCCTGAACTTTATTCTTCCATAAAGTTATTTGCTTTCGGAATTTTTCTGTCTGGTTTACTATTGAAAGAAAGCCCGAGATTTTTTCCTTCCTTTCGAAAAAAATTGCAAGTGGTTCGTTTTCAACCAATCAGCTATCAGCTTGTTTGTAATGGAGAACCAGTTTCCCCTTTACATGTTAACGCCGAAGTGATCTGTGGTGATTGGCTGTCGTGACAATGCAGAAAATTGTTCTAAATAGTTGTTCTTTCGAAAAAAACGGCTGTGTGATAACAGCTTAAGAGGACCATCGCTATTGCCGCCGATGCTCTGCAGTGCACCGCATACAGCTGATATTCTCGCTTTGGGATGGATTAAATGGAGACAGTTTGAAAACATGTATACGCAAAATCGCGGTCCACAAATATGTGTTCTGCAAGGGTTAATTGTAAAGCCTAGACAAGTAAACGTAAAAATAGATTTAAGATCATCGATTATTTTCTGTGATGTTATTACTTCTTAGAGACGGAATTAAACTATAAATATAAAATACTTTGTAGGGATTTATATATCAGTTAAATTTAATTTTAAGTTACTTTCCTATAAGCCTTCATTCCCCTAATTGCCAGTGCCAGAATATTTAAATTTGGTAGCGCGCGTCAGGAATGCAAATTCTACCAGTGATAGAAAAAGTTTAAATATCGAGTTCTAAAAGGGAAAGTTAGAGAGTCTGGGAAACCTCTGTGAGTGTTGTAACGCAAGCTTCGACTTAGCATTTATTGCTGGTTAGACGTGGCTTAGCAGCTATTATTTTGCTGCCACTAAACTCATCTACGCGCTGTATGATAAAGAATTGTCTGAGCCCTGTAGTTTAATTCTACTACTTGTTAATATCTTCAATTCTTAAGTTTAAGTTCTTTTGTTTCAGTTACCACCCAAGCAGAGGCGTAGTGTGTTAGCGTCGGGTTGACGCATTGTGAATAATTTAAAGAGTGTAATGAAGGGTAGTTTTAACCCTTCTTCTGTGCAGTCACTATTTTCCAGATTTCACACAAAAGTAGACAGTAAGACTCTACAACTTAAAAAATGGATTTTAAATCAACAGCCAATTTTCTATTACATTTTGCTAGCAAAGTTAGATTACTTAAGTAATATGCTGTCAATATCTGATACTGTTTAATGAATTCAGAATTTATTAAATGCAAACAATTATTAGCAAATTACATTACAGTAATAAGTGAGAACAGTTTAATTATAATCTGGAAAGCCTTTAGGTGGTCTTCCTCCTAAAGGGGTACCGACCCAAGGATAATATTTAGGGCAAGACACACAACTCTTCATATTTCTTAAAGGTTTCTTATAGGTGCATACTTCGGATTTTTCACAGGGTTCAGCCTGTTTTGCCATTCGCGCTGTATACTCCTCCACCGTCACGGGTTTCTTCATATATTCGATTACTTGGCGGATGGACACCACAAAAACATCATCTTTTTCCAAAATTTCATCCAGAAACTGGAGGTATCCATTTAGGCGTTCCTTGTCCCGAAGCCAGCCTTCATGAAGAAATACTGGGAATGGTGCCTGTTTGGAATATATTTATTTCTTATTAACAATATATTTTCATTTAAGGGGATATTTAAAGTTTGTTTCACAGATTACATAACCATCAGCTTTATTTGATATGAAATAAAGATTGAGTTAAACCTGTAGCAGTAGAAACCGTAACCGTATAGCAGTAGAATTACGTATTTAAAATTGACAGATAAAGTCTAGTGATATATATATTTGGTAAATGTAGGTAAGTCATAGCTTTATGGGCTTCAGAAAACATTGACAAAGACTTCGTGTTTTGTATCATTATTAATAGATTCACACATTAGTTATAGGCAGAAGTAAATTTTATCCTGTTAAAAATTGCGAGAAATATGAAATTAAAATTGCAAAAGATAAAAATTTTCTAAGAAACTGTTAAAGCCAAACAGTTCAAAAACTGGAAATAAAATCTTATAAACTCCTCTGTAAATTTTAAAGAGAAAGAATATTCTAGCTGGGAAATTTGTAAATGCGTTCGCAACGAAAATTCCTCTTGGAAAGACAGCACAAAAACTTCTAAAAGCAAGATGAATACAGTGAAATCTGCCACAGTACCAGATTATTTTGGACACCAATGGAGGTCGCCAATTTATAATATAATTGATGGCTTCCTTACTGTTATATAATTATGTTCCTAGGAATACAGTCATTATAAATTCTAACAGAATATTTTGAGCAGATTTCAGGAATGTCATTTAAGCTTCTTATATTTAAATCTACATAGTAATATGAAATTTAAATAAATACCTCCTTTTGTCAGTTCAATTCAGTTGACTATGAATGGGCACCTGGTCTTAATCAGTAGTTAACAGGTATGATCCCAGATTTATGATCAGTTACATTTGTTTTAATTTTGATTAATAATAATAAAATTAATTACGTTTTTCAATTATGCATAATTTAAAAGTGTAAATTTTGAAGCATATTTACATGAAGGAGTAATAAAGAACTAATAAAATGAAAATGCATTAAAAATAAAATCCACAATTCTTAGTCTCTACAGTTCGACCAAACATTAATATAAATAATCATAATGTTTTAATTAAGCCTTAACACTTTATGCTCATGATATAAAGTTACTGTTTGTGAACTTATAAGTAAAATAAGGAAATTTGAAAGAAGAAATAAATGTACTACTATTATACTCATATTTTTAGTAGCTGTAGAAAATTTAATGTAATATTGTTTCAATAAGGTACATTCCATTAGATAATGACCTGGAGATCCAATGTCCCCACAGACACAATGATCAGTAGTGGTAAATCTATGTTCATAGAAAACATTGCGAAGGGACTATGTCCTGTTATGTATCTTGATAACTGAGTAATCGAAATTTTACGATTTAGATTGGCGGATAGATTTTTAGTTCATTAAAGTTGGCAACTGTAATTCCTTTTTTTTTCAGTCCAAAGAGACTTGTTCCTGAAGGAATATTGTTTTCGTTTTGAGATTTTGCGTTGGAAACATGAAATGTCAGTTTACTTTTCAAACTGTTGCCACCAAATATTGCAGCCCTGTATTATATTTAAAGAAATTAAATGTATGTATGTTTCTCGCTCTGTGATAAAATAACGGTACCTAGAGCCATCAAATTTTGAATAATGTAATCTTCCACTGAATATGAGCATCTGGAAGCCCGAATTTGGAATTTGAAATTTTTTTAGTCCAAAGGGATTTAGTCCCGAAGGACTATTACTTTCGTTTGGGCGTTTTGCGTCGTTTCACAAAAATGTCTGATTCACTTTTCAATTTAGTGCTAATGTTTCTTTGTTGGTAATTGAAGTTGCATTGGGTTGGCTATTGGAATTTTTGGAATTGTATTATGTTGGTTATCGGGTCTGGACTGGATGGATTAATGGAATTATATTGGGTTGACTATTGGAATTATATTGGGTTTGTTTTTGTGTACGTATTAGGTTTAGTTTAATGTTTGTTTCGCTCGGCAAGTTTTCATATTATTAAGCAAGATCCATTTGGACGTAATCTAAAATCTGAATCCTTTCAGATTTTTTTTATTGATTTCATATTTTGTAAAGCATTTATGAGTTTTTGATTAAGAAACTCAACAGTTTCAAAGCGAGCAATGGCAACACTGTACGAAAAAAAAAACATTTTTTATCGCCAGCGCGCGAGACTGTATAGGAAATTATAAAGATATGATCAGTTTAAAATTATTTTGCGTTATTGTTCTTGAACTTAATTTTATGCTTTAAGTGCGAAGAACATGATATTTAATAAATAAAGGTAACACACAAAATGTTAAAGAAACGTCCCTTTGGACGTAATTTAAAATCTGAAACCTTTCAGATTTTCTTTTTTCTTTTTTAAAGAGAGGCAGTTGACGTCGGCTGTAATTCTTTTTAGTATCGTCTGTCATTTTTGTCTAGATATGCTGTATATGTAGCTACTTTTTTTTCATGTTCGCCGTAAGGTTGTGAGAAATAAAAGTGTTTTCTACAAAAATTAGTCTTGTAGTATTGCTTGATGATATTTCTACTTACTAAGCTCATCCAGGAATTGCGATCGTTTGGAAGAAATAAAAGGCAAGTGAAATCTTTTATTTGAATTTTGAAATGAAAAATTTAGTTATAATTTTTCAACATGGCGTGCCCTGGCGAGATGCGAACTTAATTAATTGATTTTTATATTTTGAATATTGAACTTAATTTCAATGAACAGTATTCTCAGAAATTTGTATACTATGTGTTAAAATGTGACCGAAGCATAATCATATGAGATGTTAAAAAGGAAACGTAAATCGCCGAGAACAGCTGTTAAGAAGGCAATTATGATTTAGAATCTGAATTATTGAATATAGATTTCAGTGCTAGAAAGATAGATAAACTTATAGAAATTCTTTCCATTAAATGTTAACCTAGCTTTAGTTGATCAACAACTTGAATCACTTTTTAAGCCTGAGAAATTTGACATCGAATTCGAAACTACACAAAAATGCAGAGAAAAAGTATTGCTTTGGCAATTTCGTTCGAAGAAGAGAATTGAAGAATTTTCGAAAGCTCAAATCGTGATAACGTATGGACCTCCAACGGCCCCTCAATTAGAACAAATTTCGAACACTGATAGCATTCGTATTAAAGTTCTAAAATACCATATTCCCCGATTCTACGGAGATGACGGCTCAAAATCGCTTGTTTTTTGGAATAGTTTGGAAACAGCTGCTCACAGTAATGTGTCTCTAAACAAAGCAGATAAATTTAATTATTTAAAAGCTCATTTGGGGAGGGATCTGCTTTGAACACTGTAGAGGGATTTGCTATTTCGGCAGAAGTCTAAGATAAAGCTGTACAATTATTAAAGGACAGATTTGCCAATCCCGAGGTATTGATTCAAGCACACATGAACAAGATTTTAGCTATGGAGCCATTAAAAAAATCTAATGATATTAAATCGTTTAGGAAATTTGTCGATAGTTGTAATGCGCAGTTAAGAAATTTAGAATCATTAGACATGTTTCCCAAATATTACTGAAGTATTTTGTGCCTTAAAACTTATTCTGACCGATTTAGTGTTAGAATATAATAAATCGCAAGAAGACAAATCTGGCTCCGTGATACACGTTACACATGGGAAAAACCACGAAAACGCCCACGCAGCCAGCCCGTTCGTTGGGATTCAGACACTGGGACAGAACTAATACTGTTCAGCGACTTTACTGCTCGGCCGCTGGTGGGCCATCGATGCTCTTGGAAAAGTTGTCATTTCAACTTCAACATTTACTTTCCTTTCTTAACCACGCTTCAACAGCGCATGAACGAATATATTCTAATAATAAATCGTCTTTCGAATTATGCAATCGAAAGCAAGATTCCAGCTACAATTTTCCGCGAGAAAGGAACATGAATAAAAGACAAATTTAAAGGATTTTCCAACGGCGAACAAATTACTGACAGCGTCAGTCAAGAGTAATATAGACAAAAAGAAAATAAATCGTTTACTTTGTGATTTCATAAAGGTGCAAATGTGGAGATGACTCTTTTTTTGGAAGAGAGAAAAAATATCTTATTACGTAGAAGCATGGTTTAATTGTTTACAAAAGGTAAAACATTTATCTCGGAACTGCCTCATTAAGAAAACTAAATGTGAATACACTCATGTCCATAAATTAAGGATAATTCGGAGTCACGCGAAAATCGAACTCTCAAATAAATATATCACCTGTAAAATCCCTACACACATCTTCAAGAATCATATGCTAATTTCAGGAAGTAACCAGATGACACCGATGGTACGTCACAATGACAAGAGTGTAAGAGAGCGATATATAAGGAATACAGGCAAAGAAATAAAATTGTTCGCAGGCACTTTATAAGCATTTCAGAGCAATAACCGAATAGTTATGACACAAAGGACGCATTTCGATGATTTTTTAGGTTGCACAATTATCGGCCGTCTGGAATGTAGGCGTACCCAGCTGGAAGTATCAGACGAACTTGGAATTGCCCAGAGTGTCATCTCCAGGCTTTGGAAACGATTCCAAGATGATGGTAATGTGAGTAGACGTTACAGCACAGGTCGCCCCAGAGTTACAACGCCGAATGAGGACCGGTATTTGGCAGTTACTGCCAAAAGAAACAGCCGGAGCACAGCCTCAGACCTGTCTCGTCAACTCTCTTCAGCCACTGGTACGACAATTTCAAGGCAGACCATGTACAGATGCTTAGGGCAGATTGGTCTATATGCTCGTAGACCTGTCAGATGCGTTCCACTTACTGCAACTCACTGTCGCCTGCGCTTAGCCTGGAGTAGAGAGCATGCATTGTGGACACCATAACAGTGGGCTTGTGTGATGTTTTCTGACGAGTCCAGGTTTAGCGTGCAGTCTGATTCTCGCCGGACTTCCATATGGAGAGCTCCAGGTACCCGTTACCACCAAGAAAACATCACTGAACGACACCGTTACGGTGATGCAGGAGTGCTCGTTTGGAGTGGAATTATTCTGGGTTCCAGAACTGACCTGCATGTTCAAATTGGAACCATGACAAGCCAAATCTATCGGGACGTCATTCTGGAACAATATGTACGTTTGTTTCGGGGCGCCATGGGCGCACAATTTGTATTTATGGATGATAACGCCCATCCTCACAGTGCAATCATCGTAAGCGAATGGCTTCAGTCGGAGGATATCACCCGTATGGACTGGCCAGCATTCTCACCGGACTTGAATCTAGTACAGCACGTGTGGGACATGCTTGGCCGACGAGTTTCAGCCCGTCAACCTCCTCATACATGTCTACCGGAACTTCGGAGAGCACTGCTTTTTGAGTGGTGTAATATCCCCCAAGATCAGATGGATAACTTGATATTCAGCGTGCCTAGGCGTTGTACGGACTGTATTGCATCGTCTGGGAGACATACAATGTATTAACAATCATACCAACCATGTGATATTGGTTTTTTGTAAATAGGTTTTTTTTTGTAATTTGCTACAGGGAGAAAAAATTGCTAATTTTTTTAATAATATCAAACATATAGCATCGTTTTTTGCTATTTACCTTTTGTTTAATAAATAAGCTTTACAAATAAGTCAAATTTGTTTTGCATCTAACTCTTCTTTTGCCTGATTTTGCATTATCCTTAATTTATGGACATGAGTGTAGTTCGGGACTAGTACTTCGTTCGTCCTCGAAATAAGAGTTTCTATGCTAAAAATCTGCGCCTATCACAGGTTGTTGCTTCACGTTTATGATTTATCTGAGGCATGTTTCTCTTCTCTCTTGATTTTTGCTACCAACCAGCATTTTCGAGAAAATGTCAGCTTTGATCTTTTACCGGCTTGTGTCGTTTTGGTTTTTCGCTTCTCTTTGCATGTGCTTGCTGTATATCTTCATTTTCTGAAGTTGGTTGACGAGTTCATCTTATTATTTCATTCTGAACATTTTAACACATTGTCTGAGCAAATTACTTTGCTTATGTATTATTTATTTACTCATTTAAAATTTTATCAACGGTGTTTCGTTTTTGTATTGTTTCGCTTTATTCAGTTATTTCGTTTGTAACTGTATTCTTTAAATATTTTTATCGTTTCGTCTTATTTATATTTCGGCTTTTCCTAATTTTTTAATTTCACCACTTTTTCGTGCTTGTTTCACCTTTCGGAATATGTCAACAGACAGGAACCGATTTTGTAAGTTACGTTTTAAGCCTATGAAACTCTTGAACCATCTTCATTTTTTTGCTTAAGTGGCATCATAATGTCATTACCAAATTTATACAAATGAAATGCACTCTTAAATTCTCTGCTATGTTTCGAAAACTATACATAAATTCAAACTGTCACTTCTTCGTCACATTATAAGAAACACGCTCAAACGTTTGTTAAAAACTGAATATGAATTATAATACTTCATTTAAAAGTTGCTAATTCTACTTTACGTTTTTTCTCGTTTGACCATAAATCTGGGTCTATAATTGAAATCGCTTGTGTACGCCATAAAAATGTCCTAGATTATAAATTCTAAAAGCTCACACCCTATCCGGGTAACCCCGCTCATCCTGATTATCTCTTCACAGTTAATGCTAATCTCATTGTGAATATCTCGAATGCTTATCTTTTAGAGGATCAGATGAAAGTATTAAAATATAACTTCAATTTTTCGAAGACCTCTAAACCTTCGGTTCCCCAGATCATCGCCCCTATTAAAAAAGCATTTAAATTCTCCAAAATTTCTGAAACCCAGAAAGGTACAATTCGCCACTTAATTATTCATAACATAAATTTTAATAACAAATCGGTTGTTCCAAATCTTAACTAAAAGGAAAGGAAGGCCTTACGTGAAATTCATTGTAATCATAACATTGTAATTTTCAAAGCTGATAAGGGTGGACAAATCTCGTTGTAATGGACAAACACACATACATTGATGGAGTTACGAAACCAATAAGTGAAGGCCCATATTGCCCGATCTCTAAAGATCCTTCTACTTCTGACCTTACGAAAGTTAAAACAGCTGTTAAATCGTCTCCTAAATCTAATCTTATTAAAGAGACAAACGCATAAGTCTTTAGCAACTCGAGTCTGAGAATAAAATAAAATGCATATTGAAAATTTGCCGATTCAATTTGTCAGTCTGGGAGTCTGGTCGGTAATTATTTATTTAACATACACTGCACTAAGCGTAGCACGTAGTTTTCTTCAGCTGATCCTGTAGAGTTAGGTATTAAAATGTCTCCATATTAAATCATAATTATTTAATGAAAACATTGTTCTGATAATATTTAATTAATCATAAATTCATGAGTTCATTGTCACAGCCTGTGACAGTCAAGTTACAAAATATACATTTCAAGAAATTTTTACTTACTTTATTGCTTTTATAATGTCTTTCAAAATTTTGCATTAGAAAGTCCTTGGTGTCAGCCGCTGTTATCGGCTGCGGGGTGCATGCATCTACCATAGAGCAAAAGAAGTCACCAGTCTTAGATTTCCTCCGATACTGAATCATTGGTACCAACCAAATGCCTTCAAAGGTCTCTGTTGGACAAGGTTGTATTTGGCAGTCCTAAAATAAAAAATGATTTTGTTGAAAATTTCATGTGCGACTTAAATGTGGTTGGCGACGTACAGGGGTAGTTTCTACTACGTTCTTGTATTTTCGAAACCATTTTAAATACGCCGTTCACACGTTTCTCAAAAATGAATATTATAAAGTATATTAAAACTTAAAAATTATTGTTAACCCTTCTTCAGATGTCCATGGAGAAAATTACTCCTCTTTTTCTTTCTGCTATTGATTGTGACTAATATTATAATATTCTTCTAATGTTCTAGAGTGCAATTTTCATCTACACTTTGCATTTCCATTTCCTACAGATGTTTATATGCGCCGTGTGTGCAACAGTCTTTATGCGAGTATCATTTTCGCAGCCATCAATCTGGTATTCTTCCACGTACAAAAATGTTGTAAATGACCCAAATACTCATGTTTTGGTCCATCTAAATGTAAAAATTACTAAACTAAACGATTTATATGATGCCCGGTCCCTATAGTTAGAGTTAGGAGAATTTTGTATTTATTATAAAACAGAAAAGACAACAAAAGTTTGACTCCGTATGACAAAATATTTCTCTGACTGATATCTCTGACTGAGATATATTTAATATCAAAGATAATAAGATAAAGAGATATTTAAATATAAAGATAAAGAGATATTTAATATCAAAGTTTGGGATTTTTGATTTCATTCCCTTCTTACCTTAAGAAATCGACTGAAACTATCTGGTTGTAACGAAAGTTTTTCGCCAGGAAAACGTTTTTAATAAAATTAGCCAAAAAAAAAATGAAAGCAGTACCTTTAGTGAGGCTAGTAATCGCCACCCAAATGTATGATTTTCTGCCAATGTTTTCGTAGTTTTTGAAAGCCTTCGGCTCAGAAACTTGGTGGCCGCAAGTCCAAAAACAGACCAACCCCATTTTGGTAGTTCTGTGCAGAATAGAAGGTAACCCCAGCAAAATATAGCTGCAGATTTGAAAAATATAGAAGTCCGAAGGAGCGATGCCAGGGCTATACGGTGGATGTGGCAAAAGATACTATTCGAGTCCGTACAGAGACCATCTGGTTAATGCAGATCCATGGGATTTTGCATTATCTTGATGGAACATTACCGTTTTGCGCCGGAACTGTTCTTTCTTGAATAGCAACGTCAACAGGGACTAGCATCTCCCTGTACACCTTACTGTCGAGGGTTTTATTTTTTTCCAGATACTCTTTGTGGATAATACTACGGCAACCCCACCGGATACAAAGCATGATCTTTTTGTTAGTCAAATTGCGCTTTGTGGCGCTGCTGACGGGCTCAACGGGCGCAAACGAACCTCCTTTTCGGCCTGTATTGTTCAAATTAATGCATTTTTCCTTAGAAGTGAAGATTCGGTCCAGAATTTTGTCCTTGCATTGATATTCGAGAAGATTAGTGCAGGTTCGATTCTTATCTGCTTGAGTCAGGCTCATACGTCATCTAGCGATTGAACTTGTGCGTCAAGTTTATGCGATGCACAGCGCGACTAATGGTTTATGCGATTGACATTGCTCTAAAGCAAGTCTCTTTCTTTCAAATTCCAAAAATAATTTGAGAAAATATGATCAAACCCGCTCACGCCAGCTGTATGCGCAGATGATATTTGCGGTGGCGGGGAAACTTTCGTTAAAACCTGAGAGATTAGAATTATTCGGAGTGGATTTTTCTCTTAAATAATCACTCAATCTTTTGTAAGTTACTAAAGTGTAATAATTATTAATTTTATAAATCTGTTGCAAAGAAGTATGTGAATATATTTAATTTCACTCTTACTTGTAGAATATCTCTTAACACAACTAGCGTCGAACAACTATTATTAAAATTTACTCATATAATGCTGAAATTTAAAGACAGGCGAGTAAACTAAATCACATGAATCATCATCTTTGTAAAGTACATTATATCACTTTAAAGCTCAACTCTTTAAGTCAAATTCCTTTTAGACTGAAATGAGGTAATATCCTGCCTAGTGTTGTGGCATAAAATTAAAAAAGATTATTTTTCAATAAAATGGGAAAATGCAATTCATTTTCAAATTCAAACAAGTACTATCTCTTTTCAAAACAATGCTTTACTCTGACTTCTATAAAAACGCTTAAATTTATTCCTGAACTCAATAATTCCTAAATTCAAGAGATAGCCACAAATTCCTTTCATTGAAATGCAAATGCATAGCACCTCAAAACACCAGGGAAGGTAATCCACACAAGTATAAATTCAATCACCAGTTCAAATAAAATAAAATAATAAATCCGATTGTATAATTCAAATGCCTATAACTAATTAATTTCATAATTACACGCCAAAAAGTTACTCAGGTTCCTTTTAGGAGATTCATGTTTTCCCTAACGATCACGTAGGGGACATGATAGACCACAAAAATAGACATAAGCAAATATTTACAATTAAAACACATTTATTAATTCTGGAATAATATACACATTCTGTTAATTGAGGTAGCTGGATCCAGGTCCCTACAAGAACATTATTCTATTAATATAATCACATTTCACATTCTTCTGAATAATGAACGATTTAGCTTTTTAAAGTACTGTACCATAATTATTTAGCTATGATTAAACAGTAAAACTATTTCAGTTGCTGAGGTTTCTCGTTTTCAATAATTTTCAAATCCTGCCATGTTCGATCGATTCTGCGCAGTAGTTTTTGGTTGGTGCCCTTTCAAATATGGAAACTGAAAAGCAGTATTTTCGGCATATTTTAATTCATGCAAGAAAAAAAAAATATCCGATGTGCATGAAGAATATGTATTGAAAGAATGAGAGCGCCAAAACTGGTTTGTAAAATTTCGATCCGGCAGTTTTGATCTTGAATATGCACCACGTTCTGGAAGGCCAGTTGAAGCTGATGAAGACACAATAAAGGCAGTAATTGATACAAACCGGCGAATAACAATTCTTGAGATCGCTGAGAGATTACATTTATCGAATTCGACCGTTCATGATCATTTGAAATGATTAGGTTGAATCTCAAAGCTCGACATATGGATTCTTCATGTTCTTAAGCTCTTCTGTAGCTTAAACTGGCCATCCAGAACTTGGGCATCTTCAAGACCAAAACTGCCGCATCGAAATTTTGCAAACCAATTTTGGCACTGGCATTCTGTCAACATATCTTCTCCATACACATTGGATAATTTTCTTGCTTGAACAGCATTTTTACCTTTTCGATAGTAAAAAAATAAATTTCACGAAACTGCTGCTTTTCACTTTTCATATTTGAAAGGGCACTAACCAAAGACTACTGAACAGAATCAATCGAACGTTTTCACAAATAAGCCTTGCTATATCAGCTGTCAAAACATATAAAGATTATGCGGCTTAAGTGCGAAGTCGGATGTGAAAAAATACAATTAAGACCTCTGTTGAGAAAAAACAAAATTACTTTTCGAACAATTCAGCAGAAATGCACTCACGGTTGGCGATTAACGTCAATCAGTGAGGCTCAGGGATTTGGTCTATAATTTCTTAACATAAATCGTAGATGCGACGAACACTTCATCGTTGGAAAAATTAAGGCTGGTGACTTTCCACTAAATTTGCTTCATTCACTGTTCATCATTCGCGCACAGTAATTAGTTGAGTTGCAATTTTTGCAGAGATTACCTTCTTCTACTGCCGCCTATTAGTAAGTTCAGATTTTTGACGAATGTCCGAAACTTTAGAACTTCAATCACTGTACCGTTAATATAAGAAGAATAACGAACTTGGAAATGAGACCGCAAATTCGAGATCGTCAACGCACACATACAGCGGGTTTAAGTGCTCCCAATCGGACCTCGGAGATAACTGCTAGCAACCCATTAAATAAGACTCAGATAACGGGAGATGATGATTAACAATTATTATTTTTTTTTGAAGATCTGCGATGGGCGTAGGCACTGATGAATTTTTATTAAAATCTACGACAAGGTATAAGCATTTACGAAATTTTTCAAAGAAAAACCAACAACGAAGCAAAACAAATTCTCCGAGCAGAAGCAAGCCCAGGAAAACGCGGGTCACAGCCACGTTCCGCCATCTTAATCCCCGACAAATGTCGCGAAGAGATCGCGCGTCCCAACTTGGTCAGGTCCCGCAGCTCACAAGCCACGGGGAGACTATATTTACCTCTTTTCCTTTCTAATTTCTTTACAGTGAAAAATCTGCTCCTGAATTCACGTGAAACAGCTTTTAAAACCTCGGCTTCTTTAAAATAAGGACCGTCTCTAAATTCACTATTGGCTCAAATTAGCTATAAATTAATATCAATCCATTCAATTCCCTTTCTTGAATCTCTCCAACGAACGAGAAAAGGGTAATAGCCCACAGCCAATTTTTCAAGAAAATTCTAACCTCCTTTTAAATGTGACATACCCTGTTCTCACTTCAAGGAATGTTTTTAACCCTGTTTGAGTCAGAGCTGTGGCAATAGCATTAATAAACAAATAAAAAAATTTCCCTCTTGAAGACAAAGGCGAAATTCTTTAGCTTCCCAAGAGAGAAATATGTGTATCATTTTGAAAGTTAAGGGGCGAAAGTCGCAGCTGTCCGCTGAGCTATGACCAGAAGAGGGTAGTAGTTTGAGAAAGAAAATCACTCGCGTTTTGGATGTGTAATCCTTTTCACTAATTTTCTAAGAAATATAGCGACAATAGAAAATAATGTTTAAATTATAGTACATTAAATAAATTAAGAATTAGTACACAAATATTAAATTCATAAATCCATTATGCACTGTCAATTAATGCACAACATACGCGGAAAAAATTTTCAGGCAAGTTTTTTATAAATTTTCAAACTTTAAAAATGCACTAGTAATAGTCTAAGGAATTTTAATATCTTTAGACACATAATCTAATAATGATACAAAAAGTTTATTAAGCTATAATTTTTTTTTACTTTTAATTTATGCAAACACTGTTACAAGCCGACTATGTCCCAATACTGTATAAGATATTTCTCCCACCTTCTTCACATGTCTTCGTGGTGTAGTGGTCAGCAAGCTGGACGCGTATTTCAGACGTCCGGGATTCGAATCCCGGTGAAGGCGTTGCTCATTTTTCAATACTCCTGCTTCGTAATAACCTAATGATTATACACTGGCGCCCGTACTAAAAAGGTGGTGGATGATGACTCTGCACCACCAGAATTTGGCGATAAGGTCCTAATTTCTAGGCGATAGGGTTAAATTTCTAAAATTACAGTGTTATGAATTTTAAATTAATTGCTGCAAATTTAGCAGGTGAGCATATATTGAGCCAAATTACTAGAAAATATTAAATAGCTCATGTTGCGCAAGCCACTGAAGAAAGATTATAAGCTTAGACAGTGTTACTAGCATTCAACTGCAAGTTAGAAGAAAGTTAAAAATAATAACTATATTACAAAATGAGAATCGATAATTATGTCAGAAATGAGAAAATATGAAGTATAAATAATGCTTTACTGTACTTAAAGCAACTCCTAGTATTAAATACCAAAAAAATCCTAAACAGACCGTATTTTACTAAACGATAGAAAACAATATCACTATACTAAATTACTTTTGACGGAGCAGACTAATTATTATAAATGCTTAATATCCAGTTTCCTGGGTTTAAGAATATTAAAACGGCTAAATTTTCTAAATAATTGCATTATTTCAAAAAGAAACCGATTATTGAATACATTTGGTAAAAAAAAAACTGTGAGTTAGAAACTATAAGACTGAGTCAATCAAGATCTTTGAAGCAAAATTTCAATTTGAATCAATTTGGCAATCATATCCCAGCGAACAAGTTGGAAGACTGGAGATTTTTTGCGTTTTTCTCATGTGTAAGTTGGACACAGGCTATTTAATCCTTCATGAAGGCATCCTTCGAATGTTTTGCCTTAATCTATTCAAGTTGAAAATCATATAATTAATTTCCTAATCATAAGTATCTACTTCGACAGCCGAAGCATCCGAGAAGACTGAAAATTCTAAAAAGCTTAACTCATAGTTTCATTACACGGAAAGAATTAATTCGAAATGAATCATTTAAAAGAAATTTCGACCTTGCCTCTGTTGAAGTGACTTCGGTTAACTTTTATAGCGCCGAAGTAAGTAGAGATGTAAGCAAGCAAGGAAAAGACATTAATTTTCCTCTTTCAAGAAGGACCTAAAAGCGAATTTCACGAAAAAATAATCTTAAAAAAATTGCAACAACACAGGAACAGTGCAGATACGGAGACAATTATGCAAGCGTATTTTCACAAGATCTAGCAAATAACACTATGGTCGAACTATTATATAATGCATGCGTACAAGAAACAAAGGGAAATTTCTCTCGTTGAAGAAATGTCAGATGTGCTTCTAGTACCAATAATATCCGGGAAGATGCTGATAACTGCTTGAAAGATTTATTTTTTAACAGATTTATTAACAACTGTTTTCTTGGAAAATATCTGATTCTGCTTTCGAAAGACCTTGTCTAAATCAGAACTTATTTAAATTTACATAGAAAATCCATGTAACATATTATTAACAGCAAATAGCCAATAACTATCAATGTAAAAATTTGCATGTATCCCAAGTATATGAGTACACCTGTGTGTATTGAACCTGTACGTTTTTCACATCAATGCTTATGTTTTCAAAATATTTGAATTATTTCAGTTGATTGGTGTTTCATTTCAACAAAGAACTAGTTGAGATTCCTGTACAAGAGAACAAAGCATCTTTTAGTTAGAGGACGGAAAGGAAGAACGCGTTTTTAGCCATCTTGCCTCATGTGAGTTATAGACCGCCACATCCGAATGTTTAGAAGCCCAACCAGTTGCCTAGTCCTTAAGATCGCTGAATACTGGAACTTCGACCTAGTTTCGATCCCCGGCGAACAAGCTAGCTGCTTGTTGGCTTTCGTGGCCATGTGTAAAGCGAATAAGAGCCAGTTCGTTTTAGGAAGTCCTCTGTGAAGGTATTACTTTCTCCGGCCGCACAACTGGTTTAGTGGTTAGTGACTCTGAATGTTGAACCGAAGAGCCCGGGTTCACATAAGAAGGCATGGATGTTTGTAAATGTATTGTGTTTATGCGGTATGGGGGAACTCTAAATATGCGACGAGGGGAAGTTCTCTCGAGAGGTTGTTGGTAGGGGAATAAGGGTGGAAGACCCTTCGTCCCGAAACTAAACATTCGACCCCCCCTGCTAACAAGCGAAAAATATAAGAAACAACAAAAACTGCCCATTCAAAGATTCAATTTACAACTTCCACCGAGGCCATAAAACCAGGCGACATCACAGCGGGACGCCCGACAACAGTCTTCACTTTCAGCTTGGTAACAAAGACAAGAGAACCACGATATATTATTCAATGTTGCAACTGTCATCTTAAAAAGGCATTTCCCACAGATGTTACTTCCGTTAGAAGACGCTCCCCTCTCTGCGTTAAAATTGACCGTTGAAGGAAAAAATAATTGCTTAATGATTTTAAGTACACACTTTCCAAATATATATATTCATACGCTCTTCACAATTTCGAACTTAAAAAAAACCAAATACAAATACAAATAAAATACTTAAATAATTGATTACTTAAATCATTAAAAACACTTAAATTAAAAGCACAGAATTCGCGACACAACA
>KK117081.1:274651-294297 GCA_000611955.2 Stegodyphus mimosarum | reverse complement strand
ATTTTTCTTCGGTACCATCTCGCCAGAGATCAGTATTACTTTCATGACTGAAAAATAATTATGCAATTAGGTATATCTTCATACGTCAAAAAACTGTAGGAATAAATTTTAATTTTTAAGAAGATTAATTCAAACTTTCCCGAATTTTATAGTCGTTTGCTTAGTACATAATTAGTTAACTGATTCTTAAATTATAAACATTACTTATCACTGATTAATGCTAGGAGCAGTAGAAATATTTTTTTCTTTTTTTCAATTAACAAACTGTTTCTTTTAAAAGCATAAAACTTTTGAAGGTGTAATAATTACTTTTATACTTGCAGAAGGATTTCAGATTATTTTCTCTTTACATCTAGAAAGAATATCTTCAATAATTGTTTACAAAACGTTTAAAATCTCAGTTACTAACATGTTTTTGATCACTACCCGCACAAAAGCGAAACTTAAGTACTCACATAGCACAAGAAGAAAATGATTTTTTGTAGCAAAAGGTCTCATTGGAGTCCGTACGGAGGCCAGCCGGTGAATGCAGACACATGTGGTCTTGCATTATCTTGATGGAACATTACGTTTTTGCACCGGAGATCAGTTCGAAGTTTCTCTTGATAGCCATCTCAGCACGGACTAGCATCTCCCTGGACACCTTACTGTCGAGAGTTTTACCTTTTTTCCAGATACTCTTTGTGGACAATCACAGCAACCCGACCACATGCAAAACATGATCTTTTTGTTTGTCAAATTGCGCTTTGTGACGCTGTCGACGGGCTCACCGGGTGCATACCAATCCCCTTATCAGCCTTTGTTATTGAAATAAATCCACTTTTCATCACAAGTCACCAGCCGGTTCAGAAATTTGTCCTTCAGTTGATATTCGAACAGATTAGTGCAGGCCTGAACACGTCTGTCCTTGAGTCAGCTCATGCTCACCCAGCGCTTGAACTAGTACGTCAGGTTTATGCGATGCATGGCGCAACTAATGGACATGGTACAAACGTCTAATTCCTCAGCAAGTTCTCGAGTGGCTGCGTACTGATCTTCTTCCACAAGGTCTGATGAAGGCGGGCCTCATCAACATCAATAGGCCGGCCATAACGCTCTGCTTCTTGAATGTCATAGTTCTTGTTTTCTATCTTTCGGTTCCAAACCTTCGCAATGTCATATGATACAAGGTTATAAGGTATTTCTCGCGCCTACTTCGCATGCCTTCGTGGTTTAGTGGTCAGCACGCTCGACGCGTATTCGAGGAGGTTCGTGTTCGAGTCCCGGCGAGGTCACTACTCATTTTTTATGTCTCCTGCTTTCCAAAAAAAATCTAATGTCTTTACAGTGGCGCCAGAACTAAAAGGTGGTGGATAATGATTCTCCACCACCAGGATTTAGCGGTTGGGTCCCCTAATCCCCAGTCGCCCTTTAAAAGGGAGAGTATATAAGGTATTTCTCCCGCCTTCTTCGCATATCTTCGTGGTGTAACGGTAGCACAGTCGGCGCGTATTCGAGAGGTCAGAGATTCGAGTCCCGGCGAAAGCATTACTCATTTTTCACATCTTTTGCTTCGAAATAACCTAATGTCTCTACAGTAGCGCCAGAACTAAAAAGTGGTGGATGATGATAATTCTCCACCACCAGGATTCGGCGATTCGGTCCCTTAATCCCCAGTCGCCCTTTAAATGGGGGAGTATATAAGGTATTTCTCTCGCCTTCTTCGCATGCCTTCATGGTGTAGTGGCCAGCATGATCGACGCGTATTTGAGGGGTCCGTGGTTCGAGTCGCGGCGAGGGCATTACTCATTTTTCATATCTCCTGCTTTCAAAAAAAAAAAAAAACACTAATATCTCTACAAAGTTAGTACCTAAAGTTGTATACATGATTTGGTGATATTCTGTAGGTGACGTTTTGCAACGTAACTGGAAGTAAATGATAGTTCTAATCTGGTAGCATGATAGTTCCATTTCAGACACTTGTACATAATGATAACGATATTTTTTTTACAAATTTCACAACACAGTGTTCTAAAGCAAGTGGTTTTCTTTCAAATGCTAAAAATCGTTTGACATAATATGATTAAACATGCCAAAGCGAACTATTTGTGCAGACGATATTTGCGGTGGCGGGAAACTTTCGCTAAAACCCGATATAATATTTTATTATGTATAGAAAGAAACAATTACTACCCATGTAGTTTGTATAAACGTAGCAACCTGTGTTGTTTAGTTTGCATTTAAGCAGTGTAATTATTCTACTCAGTATGATAATTAAACTCTTTCCTCCCATCTTGTAATTTCACTTATTAAAATGCTAGGTTATAAAATTCTTCCAAATTTTAGACCAAAAATATAGTAAAAAAATGGAGCTTTATTTTTGAATAGCTACAGTATAGTTAATTTTAGCAAAATGCCAACCGCTGTCATCATGTACATCTTTTAAAGTGATTCTTATCACAATTACAGTTTTAAGTAAAAATCAAATTTTCTTGATTTTAAACGTTTAATAAACTCAGTTTTATGGTCATGTCAAAAAACAAAGTTCTGTGTTTATCAAGGAAAGTCGCAAAGTTAGTTCTTAAGAAATTTTGTTTAAGCACAAGTTATTTAGATGATTTCTTTAATTACGTGTTTTGAAACTCTTTTCTTCTTTCATAGAACTCAAAGTTAGCTCAGTTTGTTGTTGTGTGCTTACTCATGCTCACTTGTCTGACAAAGTCAGCCCAAGCCCATGAAATTTCTCGTGTCAAGGAGCGCTAGATTACGCCTGTCGTTGGCAACAGCCTTGAGCACCTAACAGGTGACAGTGCGATTTGGCTCAGTTCCGCCCCTAATTTTGATGGAAAGCGCCCCGAAGGGACGGGTCCGAGGGTCTCTCAGCCCTCTCCCCTTCCACCAAACCACATGAGAGGACTTTCGGCTCACCGCATATTTGAAGTGCCGCCATGCCGCACCGACACTATACATTTACAAACATCCATGCCTTCGCCGGAATTCGAAGCCGAGCCCTTCGGCACGGCAGTTAGCCACGCTAACCACTATACCGGTTGGGCGGCTAGCTCAGTTTAATTAACTGTAACTTTTATTCTTTTATATTCAGGTGTGATTTAAGAATATTTTACTTTAAAGAATTTGTTTCTGGTTATGGAATAAGCCTGAAAAAAAAAAGTAATTATTTGGTAGTTATAAATTTTAACTAAATGGACATATGAACAAACTGTAAATCGGAACTCGAATTTTATAATTTTTCTCAGAAAGTATTCATATTTCAGTAGCTTCAACTGATATAGCTTAACCATTTTGGATAATTCTAGAATGGGGAAATTTCTAGAAATGTACGTTTAGTTCCTTATTTGGCAAGGCTTTATCCTGTTGTCTTTCTTTCTTTCTTCATCTTGTTCAAATAAATAATAAGCCTTTGGGAAATGTCCTTGTAGAAATTTCTGCCCATTAATTTTCGGGGAATTTGGGGGTAGTTTTCTGCTTTCTTAAGATTCTTTTCATCACTTGTGAAATCGACAGCTCGTATTTCTGGTAGTCGGTTTAGTCATGTTTCTTGTTTTTTACACCTTTGCATACATGTGCCACCTTTTTGGCGTGGTGGTAGACGAGCTGGCTGCCATAGCCTTGTATCCATGTTCGAATCTCGAAGATGGCATGGATGTTTGTAATCGAATTGTGTCTTTGCAGTATGCAGTCAATTAAAATACGATCAAGCTGCAAGTCTTTGGAAAGATTGTAGAAGAAGGGGGGTAGAAAGCCTTCGAATTCGTCCCCTAAGCTTTTGTCCATCAAAACTGGGACGGAACTTCTCTTTCTAGCAGGTGTAATCCTGTCTCCTCCTGTGCAGCACTTTGAGCAACATTTTTGGTGATGAAGCGAGTGATGTTAGAACTTCGCTGAAACAAGGGGTGCCGATAAATCTGGTTCCTATCAGACGAGTAGCGAAGTGTTTAGGAGTCCTTTCTTCGGCATCTTCTGAAAAGCCTAGTGGCTCCTTTTAGAGAACGGGTTTGTCATGTAGCAAGAGGATGATAAGTTCCCGATAACCAGCTTTCCTCTTTAAAACTGCTACTCGTCTGAGGATCTTGTTCCAGAAATGCTTGCCTACACAGTACATAAGATGCTTCTTCCAGTACCACTTGCACTTATCCTTGCTCATAGAAATATTTCATCGCCCCTTTTTTATTAGCTTAAAGTGCGTTAGCCCAGAATGGCTATTAATTTCGTTTTGGCATTTCGCGTTGCATCACTATAAACGGCTATCCCTTTGCACGAAACAATATCACCCTGTGTTACATTTCAAGAAATTTAATTTGAATTTGTGTTATTATCGATTTCATATTTTGTAACATTTTAACGAATTATTGATTAACAAGCTCAACTATTTCAAACCGAGCAACGGCACCACTGTACGAAAAAAAAAATTGTTTATCTCCAGCGCGCGAGATTGTGTATCGGAAATTCTAAAGATATGCTCATTTTAAAATTATTTTGCGATATTGCTGTTGAATTGAATTTATGGTTTAAGTACGAAGATCATGATACTTACTAAATAAAGATAACAGACAAAACGTAAAAAAAGTCCTTTTGGGCGCAATGTAAAATCTGAAAGCTTTCAGATTTTCTTTTAACATCTTTCTACAGTTTAAAAATATTATTTTTGCAGATTTGGAGAAATGTGTAATTTTATAAAAAAGGAATAACAATAGATTCAGACAGAGCACTACTTCAGTGTTATTTTTCTTTAACATGTAATGAAAATAGACTGCTTAAATGCATTTGCAGTTCAGAGAAATTTCAGTTTATGAACTTTTCATTACAATGATTTTGAACTACCTAAAAGTGCTTAAAGTATTAAGAAGAAGAATTGGTAAACTTTTTGAATTAAAATATAATCTATCTATGAAGCTTGATTTCATTCTGCAATCTTATGAATAATATTTAGATTTCTAATAATATATATCCTTTAGGGTCAGTTTGATAAAAGGAAGATGACCATATCTCAGCATTCCCTAATGCAATCACAAATAGTTTTCAAAAGCAAATCTAATTTTTGAGGCTAATTCAGGTGTGATTCTTGTTGATTTTATTTATTTATAGGCATTAATGCTTAGAACTTCCTAAAATTAAGGTACGTCTGACTAGTTAACATTTTAAAAAAAAGTATTCACTTCTGAAGGTTTATTGCCGAGCAACTAGGCTAGGCATGCTTTATACTTCAATGATTCATTTTATTTATAAATATTATTTACCTATGAAAATCTGTTATACAATCGCTTTTGAAAATTTATGTAAGCTAATTAAGGTTAACATTCAAATATCTATTTTAGACTTTAAATTTCCCTTATAAAGAAAACTTTCACGTGATAAATTTGTTCCATAAATAAAATTATCAAATTAGAAAACCACAAGATGAAGATGATTAAATACCTGATGGAATGTACAGCTATTTCATGTCCTTGCTGGTACAGGTCGTTAGTAAGGGAATAATCATTATATTCGTGACAAACAAAGAACGTCATCTTAATATTTTTGCCGTCTTTTTTATTCCGTCGTTTCCCTATTATTTTTTTATATGTGCCAATATTGGCAACAGTTATGGCATCATCAAAGGTTAGCATAACGAACTGTGGACGTTCCTTTTCCGTAACATTCGGCTGAACTCCAAAGCAGCTGCATTTAGGACGCTGGCATTTGTTAACATCGCAAGAAGGAATTACTACTTCATCAGAATAATCAGGTTCGTAATTTTGCTCAGGGGGAGGTGCTGAAAAGAAACGTATGTTAATTAATATTATATTTTAAGAGTATGCGAATAAGATATCTTTAAACATATTAAACTTTAATATTATTACGGATTTCGTATTTGTTTAGCTATTTATTTAGAATTGTAATTAAAATTATTTTATTTTCCCGTGCAACGCAGACGATTTTTAAGAGAAAGCTACGTCAGAAAAGTAAAAATAAAAGAGCGCGTGCATTTAATATTTAATAAATAAATATCTCGAAATTGCTGTTGCCATCCACAAAAATCGAGAAAATAGGTTTTACCAGAATGTTCTAGTGAATAATTAAAAAGCTGATAAAAGCCGAATTAAAGGACCTAAGCGCAGTTGTAGTTGTTTTAAGCAAAGTGTTGTTTACCTAATGCTGTAATTGATTGTAGAGAATTGGCTGTGAGATTGGATTAACTTTCTCTGTTTTGAATTGAGTTCTGTTTAACGTTTGATATATTGTGATATTGTACAAATATCTCTGAGGAAATATTTCAGTATTTTGTTTTATTTCTTGTGAAAAGAATAAATTTTATTAACTTTTTAACGACTTGTGCATTCAATCCATTACGAACCCGTACACACGCAACAATGTTGTTAGAAAATTTGCATTCCCTTGCGTCTGCACAGGCCTGAAGAGGCTCAGAAATGAAACGTTATACAATCTAGCCAGTAGAAGCCAGAGCTGTGTGTCGTCCTGGTTACCGTCCTTGTAGCCTATCCTAATGTGGCTGTATACATGTTTCTCTCCAGCGTGGGATGCACGGTATCCTGACATGAATGTAGTTGCCGAAGACAAGAACAGAAGTAGGACTGAGCAGAGTGTCTCGGGGGTGTTTACTATAAACTAGCGCATGGATTTGCAGCCAGTTACCTGCCGACCTAATGTAATGGCAAAGTAGACCCAATATGACGCAGAAGGTTTCATTATCAGGTTTTCACCTGTAACACATCTTATACTTTTATCGTATGTCACAGGTTCACATACCTTGTGCACCTATTATGCAAAATTCAAGGAAAGCACCAATTAAAAACCTTTTTTATTTTATTTGCATCTAGTATACTCCTTGGTGGGCTGTCACGTATTCTATTAAGGAACAGTTGTCAACCCCAAAACAAGAGACAAATAGGACTTATTACTGGCATTGTTAGATCTTCATTTTCAGATTCTATTGCGGATTATGGCTGTGTACAGATTAGTCAGTCTTTCAAAATAAACATAATAATCGTAGAATATGGTCTAAAAATGTTGTTTTCAGATTTTGGTTTAAAATCACTTCCCGATGTATACAGTGGCTTTGTACATCAGTGGCTTACAGGAATTACGTAGTCTCCTAACATTTTAGACATTAAAAATTTGTAATAATATATTTTACTAGCATTCAAAATCATTAAAGTAGAGCATCACTTTACCTGTTTTGAAACCACGTGCCATTCGAATGCAGCTGGGTGTTTCTACGAGCAGGAGGAGTTCGAGTTACGGACGTCTCTACGCAAAGGAGCACTAGATGATGTTAGATGCTTGTGGTAGATTATAAAAAACTTTCTCATGACTCTTATACGCGAAATTAATTTAACTTTCAGTTTACATTTTGTTCGTTTTCATGAAAGCTTACTTGCGATCCGTGAAAGAGTTTGAAGTAAAAGACGTTGACTAGTTAATTCCATGTTAGACCACGGAGAAAGTAGTGGTACGGGAAGCTAGTCCCCATGTAAAAGATCATTATGGAGCACGTGCAAGAAGCTTTGAAGTAATTTTACGACAACGCCCTCACTACTCTATTGTAAGTACCTCAACCCTGTAGTCTCCATACGTAGCTTATCCACCATGCCTTTTGGCAAAATGTAAGTTCAAAAGAAAAAACCTGATGTGTACACCACATGACTTTCTTGTACGGAATATTATATTATACGCATTTTTATTTTCGTTTCATTTAAACTTATAGGATTGAATTAAATCTACTTCGTCAATAACACATAAACCATAATGCATTCTTTCAAATTCGCTATATTTGTTTACCATAGCGACACTCTGGTGCCAGTTTCACTTAACAGCGTTACATCTTATTCATTTTATAACTCAGAATGCACAAAAATTATATCATCTGAAGAATTATCTAATCGTTTCTACGTGTTCTATTCAAACACTATAATAAACCTAAAACGTTGTATTAAAGAAATTAAACAAAAATAAATAAATAAATAAACAGTTTTCCACAGGCAATTCAGTATTTCTCATTCAATTAATTCAGTTCTCACTTCGCGACAAGGCAAAAATGCATAAAAACTCAAAATATCTATATTAAAATTTACGAAGTAAATCTTAAACACTTATCTTCTCGAATAAATTCCAGAATTTATTCGAGAATAAGCATGATTTAATTCGCAATAATAAAAGAAGGCGTTATCTTTGTTGTAGCGAAGCTTAGTTTCTCTAGATTGGCAAAAAATAAACTATTCTGCTAAGTTTCTTTCAAATGTAAACAAATATGACTGCTTTCGTAAAAATAATTAGGCTTAGCCGCACTTAAACAACTTTTAAATTGTTGATAATTCTACAAATATTGTATGCAGATTTACTAAAGGCATAAAAACCTTAACCGGAAAATAAAAACAACGTAATTCAATTATTTTTAAAGCAAAAAATGCACAATTTACCAACATATAAGAATAAAAATTTTGAGCTCACTGCGTCGGGTAACAGAGTGGGTATATATATATATATATATATACTTTTGGTGCTGCCGATTGTGCAACCAAAATAGGAGCTGCCCATCTACATGTTATAACAGTCCTATATACAAAATTACAACGTCCTGAGGCTACTTATTTTTGCGTTTGAGAGATACAGACGTACATAAGTACAGACACCATGAAAAAATCTCTTCTGAATCCATTTTAAATCAGTTTTATAATTCGTTTGGGGAAATAGAGTCCTTTATTCTCTCCTTACGTACAGATGTCACGTAGAAACATCGTTAAATTACATTGGACAGCGGCCAAAATGGATATTTTCGTTGAAATATGGTACCCGAAATTTTTCGTACAGTTTTACAGTACCTCAGTTTTACAATACTTTCTTTACTTCGTACAAGGAACTAAAAAATATAAAAGGTAAATTTATTTCATATCTCTCCTTTATACAAGAATGAAGCATTATACCCATCATTATAAAGCTGAATATTAATCCAATTTCAGTATAATCGATTCTACGACTAATATTTCGAGGACTCAAATTCTGCGACACTTCTACTACATAATATTTAATAAATAAAGGTTACACACAAAACGTCAAAAAACGCCCCTTGGGAGTAATATAAAATCTGAAAGCTTTCAGATATATTTTTAATAAATTTTTCTAGTGTTAAAAAAATATCAGTCGGAAAATTTTCTTTTCGTTATTAGTCCAAAGGGATGTAGTCCCGAAGGACTATTACTTTCGTTTGGGCGTTTTGCGTCGTTTCACAAAAATGTCCGATTCACTTTTCAAACTGTTGCCACAAAATTTTGCAGGCCTGTATTATATTTAAAGAAATTAAATAATGAAGAATCTGCATAAGTTTAAGCATGTTTCTCGCATTATGATAAAACAACGGTACCTAGAGCCATAAAATTTTTAATGACGTAATCCTACTGCGAACATGAGCATCTGGAAGCCCAAGTTTCGACTTTGGGATTTGTTTTATTATCGATTTCATATTTTGTAAAACTTTAACGAATTTTTGATTAAGAAATTCAAGGATTTAAAAGCGAGCAATGGCAACGTTGTACAGAAAAAACATTTTTATCTCCAGCACGTGAGGACTGTTGCCACTGCACGTGAGGAGTATCGAAAGGAAATTCTAAAGGTATGCTCAATTTAAAATTATTTTGTGATATTGTTCTTGAACTGCATTTTATGGTTTAAGTGCGAAGAACATAATATTTAAAGAACAAAGGTAACGCACAAAATGTTAAAAAAATGTCCCTTTGGACGTAATTTAAAATCTCTTTCTGTCTTTTTTTTTTTTTTTTTTTTTTTTTTTTTTTTTTTTTTTGTATTTTAAAATAGAAATTAAACTTCACGAATTAGATAGCTGCAAAACTTTCATTAAAGGAAAAAAAATTCAATGATAAATTAAAGACGTGTTTTATTTTCCAATTACAAATAAAAATACGAATAACAATGGAATTTGAATACAAAAGGAAATTTTGAGCTTCTAAGAAAATTTGAAAAATTCAAAAACAAAACTATACAACTCACTAGTTTAATTAAAATTAAATAACAGCTTTATGAGTCTACTAAACGTGAATATGTAATTTAAATAATTTTGTGGGTTACCCCGTTTTGCTTCTAAGTTCCTCACTTGTTTCAGTTAGAAGATTAAAAGAAATATAATCTCCTCAATATTTAAGGCCATTAAGAAACAGATAGTAATCCTTAAGATTCTTGTTTATTTTTAAAATAGATAAAAGTATTCAAAATCTCAAAAGACTAATTTTTTTTTAACGATTTTTAACCCAAAATGACGTCTCGAATGGGATATTAGTCTCGAAACGACATTTTGCGTTGTACCAATATAAACCACATATCACTTTTCAGCTTCTAGCCACCAAATATTATCGCACTGTATTATATTGAAAAAATTAAATAACCAAATATTGTCGCCCTGAATTACATTTAAAGAAATTAAATAATGAAGAATTTGCGTGAATGTATGCAAGTTTCTCTCATTTCTAAAAACAACGGTATCTAGAACCATCACATTTTGAATAATGTAATCCTCCATCCGAACATGGGCTTTTGAAACATGAAATTTCAAATTTGTTTTATAATCTATTTAATATTTTGTAAAACTTTCACAAACGCAACGATTTCAAAGCGAGGAGTGGCAATACTGTAAGGGGAAAAAATCTGAAAGGTTTCAAATTTTAAATTACGTCCAAAGGGACGTTTTTTAAACATTTTGTGTGTTACCTTTATTTATTAAATATCATGTTCTTCGCACTTAAACCATAAAATTCAATTCAAGAGAATTATTGCAAAATAATTTTAAATTCAGTATATCTTTAGAATTTCCGATACATAATCTCACGCGTTGGAGATAAAAATGTTTTTTCTGTGCAACGTTGCCATTGCTCGCTTGGAAATTCTTGAGTTTGTTACTCAAAAATTCGTTAACGTTTTATAGAACATGAAATCAATAATAAAACCAATTACAATTTCAAATTTGAGCTTCCAGATGCCCATATTCGCGGTAGGATTACGTCATTCAAAATTTGATGGCTCTAGGTACCGTTATTTTATCATAATATGAGAAACATACATACATTTATGCAGATTCTTCATTATTATTTTCTTTAAATATAATACAGGGCGATAATATTTCATGGCAACAATTTGAAAAGTGAAACGGACATTCAGAGTGATTCAACGGAAAATCGCAAAACGAAGCCAATAGTCCTTCAGGGGCAAAGCCCCTTTGGAGACTAAAAAAAAAATATCTCCAGTATAACGAAACTGTCAACCGGAAATTCTAAAGATATGTTGCTTTTAAATATTTAATGATTTTGATGTTGAATCGAATTTTATGCGGTGTAAGCTCGAAAAACGTGATATTTAATAAATAAAGTAATCACGCAAAGCATTATTCATAAAAAGGCGTAATTAAATAAGCGTTAATAATAAAAAGGCGAATTTTACGAGCCCTAAGCGCCAAGAACGTGATATTTAATAAATAAAGTAATAGCACAAATCGTTAATAATAAAAAGACAAAATGGGCCACCTTAGTAAGAAAATTGAACATTGATATGATGAACTGAGAAAAGACTGAAAAACACAGAAAATTGTATATCTGGAATTCTAAACATATGCTGCTTTGCTACTTTTAAAATTTTTTGTAATTTTGCTGTTGAATTGTGTATGGCATAAGTGCAAAGAAAACGATGCTTAATAATAAATTTAAAATAATAATAAAAAAAAAGAATGGTTTAGTAAGAGTGAGTATAGCAGCAAACTGGTAGACTGCGAGCTCAGCGAAAGCGAAAGAAACTTTAACAAATTCTTTTGAGCGACAGTTAAAATTTAAAACCTTACAGATTTTTTTTTACTTATTCAGTCGCAAATATTGGCTAACTTATAATGCTTTGCTCTTATTGTATGTAATTCTTAACAAATGTTTTATGTAATTTATACTTCCCTTTCAGACATTTATATTTTAGAATTTATATTCTTAAGCTGTACTTGCAAGTAGAAATGTTTTTAATGAATACTTATTGTTTCGTTTAGAACATCTGTAAGTATATAGCATGTGTTATGATTGGCAGAACTGAGTGTGAGTACATGAGAGTATTTCCTTAAGTATAATGTTTCTGTTGTTCCTTGATTAAATAGTTAAATCTGATATTAACTAGCGTAGCTTAAATAATCGAAGCAAACTTACACAAGACAGAATAATCTAATATTTTTCAATAGAAATCTACAATTAAAATGTTTGCCTTCAGTCAGTTCAAACTCATTAAAATCATAGTAAGTTCTAACGTCAATGTGTAGATTCATTAAATTCCAGTGGCACTTTGTAAGCATATTTAAAGTTCAGATCTTTCGCTTTTATCAGCGAACAAACTAGTATTATGTCAATGAAATTAGCTTTCCCTTAAATTCAATATTTTAGTTTAATCGTCTTAGTAGCTATCCAATAATTTCTAGAGACTTAAATTTCTGAAAATGTTTTGAACATTATATAAAAATACATTTCTTACCTGTCCAGACGCCACCCAACAACAGGACATAACAAGAAATTATCTTGACAACCATTTCTAGGGATTTTGAAGTGACAACTTAATTTAGAAGGGGCTTTTATTGCAAATTCTTATCGCTTGCTGTCTCAGATACTGAATGGCAATACTAGTTGATCACATCTGAATATTTGATAGCGCCAGTCAATTCGAAAGTGCTCTGGGTTTCCATGCAAACAAAGATAGTAAATATCTATGTGAGTTCCGTCTTGGATTTGATTCAACAACAAAAGGATTGATAGAAACAGTTTAAAAAACAAATTTTTGAAGAGCAGTATTAATTTTATCTAATAATATTATGAAATAAGTTTGTGCTTTCATTTTACATCCTGCAGAGTTCTGTTCTTAAATGAAAACATGGATTTAGCTGATACAAGATTTAAAATTCAGGCATGTCCCACGCTATGCACTGACGAAAACAGAGTAATAAAGATGGAATTTATGAATTTTCCGATATTTTGATAAAGCTATTCTATCAGCGCTTGCAGGAATAAATAAAGTTCGTTATTAACCAAATTCTCAATCTGAAAACTTATTATTTTCTAGGACTAAAACAGCGTTTATTATCCCAGAAGAATATAAGAATCCTATCCACCACAGTGCTTATTACCTTTTTGATGTTATGAGAGGCATTTGGGATATTTTTAAATTCTTGAAAATAAGCAACTCTGTTTACTGAATTTCTTTCTAGTTAAACTGTGAATAAGCGTTTTGCTGTTTGACTGTTTGCAGATTAATAAAAACTAAATACACTTATAAAGTATGTGCTTAAATCATCGGTAATATTAATCACTACCTACTACGGCTTTTTATCATACGAACTATCATATTATTCATTTCCTTAATTTTTATCCGAAGGTACTTTAGAACTGAAACTAATTAGATTTATAAATAATCATGAAACCACTGGGTGAAACCCACTCTTCAAAGAACAATGTATTAAATTAAGATACATGCTATTTCACTTCCTTATAGATAATATACTGTTATAATTTGTGAGATTCATTATAGTTGCCTTTTAGTTGGAAATCATTATCCAACTTCCGTGGTACGTTTTATATTTTTTTCATTTTTTGGGTGTCTTAAGATACTGTCATGACTATTTTAAGCAAAGTTCTTTATACACAGAGAGAGCACATGTGATAGAATTTCCGGAAAATTTTGCGGCTTTGGATTAGAATGGATATTACACATTGCACACATTGCACACCTGTAAGAAAAGAGATTTCAACTTAAGTTTTAATATTTCAATTTTAAATTTATTTCCTTTAATTTTAAACTGGTTTATTATAAAAATTCAACAGACTGTTCATACGTATGAAAACATAAAATTCTAAAGAAATTACATGCTCAATATTAGATTTATTTTGTTATCATTAATGTTTACATACATTCACAATCGCGACTTAAAATCATAATTATTTTCTAGCCGGCCTTGAAAAATTCGGCCAGAAAATGTTTTCAGTCAGGAAATAAAAACTGAAGCTCTGAAATAAATACTTGCATGTGCTCACATATCGTATTTTTCATCTGTAAATTATGATTATTTTTTTTATTTAAAAATAACTGAAATCGTCAACAACTTTTATTACAATTTAATTGCTAATATTTTACAATTTAACTGCTAATTTTACTAACATTTTCATAACCAGTAATCATTTGAATCCAATTTTTTAACTACGAAAGATAAGCCAGACTTTCAGTACACGATAAACAGAAATTTACTCACCTTTCCGGGTCACACTATGTCTTAAGTTTTCTGTTTGCGATTGTCAGATGATAAAGTATTCGTAGCTGCCTTCTTCGTTAGATCTGCGTTGTAGATGATTAATATGGTTCAGAATTTTGTATCGAAGGAGAATTTGTGGTACTTTTCTGTTAACGGGGCGTCACTTATTGGCGGACATAAACGTTAGCTCGAAATCTAACTAGATCGCGGTAATTCTAACAATACGTAAAGTTTATACAAAAATGAACTTGTAATAAATTTAATGTATCGAATAATGTATATAATGTTTAATATGTGCAGTGCTGAATTTGCTCAGTTCTCTAATGCTTTTAAGAGAAAACAGATCCCTGTGTACATAGGGAGTTAGTTCGCCCCACGTATATAGCGATCTGTTTTCGCACAGCCTTGATACTGCGCACATTAGACATTATACAGCTATTCGTGGCGCGATAGAAACAGGCTAGTTCTCTTGGCACTTTGGCGCACACTTGGCGAGTGGCGCCACATTAGCAGAAAAGCACCGAATTCTGTAACTAGGAAAATGAATCGACTATTTTTAATATTTTGTGATTAAAACAATTATATCATTATCTCTGAGACTCTCAAGAGTAAACAAAAATACATATGATGCTTACATGTTAATTCAAATACTTTAACGCAGTTTGGCGGAAGTTTACACATGCTAAGGTAAACGCTAGTTACGGGACGCAAATTAGCGATTTTCGTTGGCAGTTTTTTCTATTGCTGGGAAACTTCACAAACAACATTTTAAAGCTGATTTTAAGGGGAAAAAAATCAAGATTTGTCTAAAAATAATTTGAACTTGGAATACAACAAAAGAAATGTATATAAAAATGTCGACACGGCATTACGTGACTGAAAGATTGTTATGAGCATAATTGCCCGATAAATGGTTATGCGCATGATTGCCAGAATTTGGCATATTTTGTAAATTTGGCGACTTCCACTAAGGTATTTGTGATAATACGCAAGCAACATACAAATTTTACATTACTAAAAGAAGAAAACAATTTCTTTTTAATTAGGAAGTGAAGAGAACTTTCATCAGCGAAGAAAAATACAAATTAATATTATGAACGGAGAGAACAACAAACAAACAAAAACGATAAACACATTCAAAACTTCTTTTTAAAACTTATTATTTAAAATTGGATCTTAATATAACAGAAAGAAAATGCATGTTTATATAAATATTCCTACCTGTCAGTTTGTGGAATTGTTGTTACGAATTCGTTGAAAAAAATTTATTAATGCAATATACACAATACATTGATATTTTTATACATAACAAATTTAAATACTGATGTAATTTAAATGTAACTGTAATTTAAATACTGATACAACTCCAACCTTTGTTGGAGAGACAGAACTTCTTACTTAGACAGAACCTTAGATAGGTTTTGTCGAAGAAACCTTAAAGTTCAACCTTATAGACTATAAATGTGATAAGTAAAGCGGTGTCTCGCATAAAGATCACTCGTAAATCATCACTTTGCTTAATTAAAACACACATAAGCCGAAAAATTTCCAACATAACAAACTCAGACGCATATTATTAACCGCACGCGAATATCGTTGCATATCATTAAACGGAGAGCTAAATTTATTTTACATCATGTTTAGACAGCATGTAATATCATAAAGTACGTCACACAGTCAAAATGAGCAGAGGAGTGGGCAAATAACACAATACATAATGCGCAAGACCATGAAGAAGCTCGGAGAGAACTTTCCTGTGGTCAGGCGAAGGAGAACACAAAGTGTCCTACAACCATCAAGGATTTTCTGACAAAGCTTAAGAAGCCCTAAGCACAGAGGCTAAATTCCGCCGCAGCACATTGGAGCCCGACTCCAGTACTTTTAGTGCTTGGAATAAATCATAATTCTAGCCGGAGCGCATCGGAGCCCTAAATAAGAAGGCTGTGAAGGCAGGTCTTAATGTAACTGAACAACAATTTCCTCAGAAATTAGATCTCGAAAATTTTATTTTAATAATAAACTTATATTAAAAATTTATCTTCACCTCTAAATGTCTCTCTTTCCTTGGGAAACAAACCTTTGAATGGAGATGGAGAC
This sequence comes from Stegodyphus mimosarum, assembly GCA_000611955.2. NCBI lineage: Eukaryota > Metazoa > Arthropoda > Arachnida > Araneae > Eresidae > Stegodyphus > Stegodyphus mimosarum. The sequence continues at coordinate 277,934 of KK117081.1, read as the reverse complement.
TTTTGAGGAAAGAAAAACCCCACCCTCATGTCAAATGCTTAATCTCCATAATGTACAATGACTTTATGACAGCGCGTAAATTTTTCATTCCGACGCTAGTATCTTCCTGCGGAAAAGAGCATCTGCATACTTTTTGAAACCATAATAACCTAAGACGGGGGACGAAATTGTCACTTGGTATTTTTTCCTTAGCTAACCTTTCGATTCGGGTAAAATTTGTTCCTCAGTCATTTTTTACTTGACAGCTAGAATTATATTGACAGGAGATCATGGTTAGAAAATGGTAGACTCTTCTCTCTTTGTTTTCATACCTACATACCCTCCGTTAAAATTTTGTCTATACTCTGTTACTGTTTATAAGCATTCCTTTCAGTCTCGCCCACCAGCGGCCGAGCGGTAAAGACGCTGAACACTGGTAGTTCGGTCTGAGGTTTGAATGCCGCGAACGGGCTGGCTGCATGGGAGTTTTCGTGGTTTTTCCCATGTGTAACGTGTATACGAGCCAGTTTCCCTTAGAAAGTCCGCCACGAAGGCATCCCTCCCTTTAGACAGATAGCCCTCGCGTGCTTTGCCATAACTGAATAACATAACCTAACCTTTCAGTCTCATTAGTGGCACTCAAACCATTTCAGTTGGCCTCTCTGGAAGAAGAATAGTCTTTATTTCTCTCATAAATTGAAGTAGTACATTATATTCAGAAATTAAATTCAACCAGAGACAGGTATAGCTATTCCTTAGTTTTGTGTGAAATTGTAATTCCAAACGGAACCCCAAATAAGTCAAAGAGGAGTATTTTAATATTTAACTATTTATCATTTATTTAATAACTTATTAAATTTTTACTTGTCTCTTTACATTTTGTTAAATTTCAATTTTAGTTATGTTATTTTTCTAATCATTAATTACATAATTATTCTAATCATTAATTATTTAATTTTTTAATTATCAATTACTTTACCATTTTATTTTTTTATTTATTCTTGTTCCTTTTTTCTAATGATCTTCCATAGGGCTCCGGCACATCTAATTTTAGAAATTAAGCCCTGCCTAAGCATATTCAAGCTGTGAACATTCCAACGAAGCTGAGGATAACAGGTCAAGGGGAATCTTATGTACTTTTCCTATCCGAAAGAAAAGAATGAAATTTTTCGTACAGAATTGCAAAGCTAACTTTGAACTACCAAATCACCAAAGTAACCGTAAAAGACTATCAGACGATTTTTTATCCTGTAAAAATTTTAGCTAGATATATCACAGCTAACAGAAATATTTTTAACGTATCAACCTGATAATTAAGCAAACTGAAAATTTAACAGGAACAAAAACTTCGCTAGCTTGCGGGATAAATACGAGTTCAAATTCAATACAATGTATGTAATTCATACAAATTAAGAAACTTAATCTAAAACTTCACTCACCCCTAATGTGCTCTTGAAAAACGTCACAGCTAGCATGAACTTTTTGCGGAAAATTAAAGCTTAACAGCTGAAAATCTAAAGAGTGACAGCCCTAGCACTGCCGCTCTCTCAATTTTGCGACTAGAAGCTTATTTATAGATTAAACTAATTTGTATTCTGGTGAAAGCTAGCGGATACAGACATCTTATAAATGCAAAATAATAAGATAATTGGGTTATTTAAAATGAAACCTAGCAATCTAGACAACTTGAAGCCTGAACCTCCTAAAAACCAAAAGCAGATGTGCAAAATGATTAAAGACAGTTGAGTCTTCTAGTTTTAATTGAAAACTGGGAAGATTCATACTAAACTGAACTGAAGCTGAGAGATTACACGCGAAAATATTGCACATTATTATTTTTATAACATATAATTTAATAAATTCCTAGCATTTCCAACGCTTGTGCTTTTAATAATCTCAGAACTCTTTACAACACTTCCCAGTTTTAGACGAACTTGGAAATGAATTAAAATTACTCCCATATGAACTATCAGACAGATCGACCTCGTAAAACAAATGCCACTTTGGTATGAATTACTTTAGTTACACGAGGCACCACTATAAATTAATTCTGTTCATTCTGGACTCATACCTGGCTCCTGAAATTCTTACATCACCACTAGTATGATATAATATGCAGTATGAAAGTATAACCCAGTATGTATAGCGAACGAAAAGAAACTGGATTAGTAAATAATTACTACAAAATATTGGTAGTATCCCTGAAACGAAAGGAAAATTTCTCTGTAAATTCTTACAGGGAAATTTTCACTAAATAGCACTAAATTGTAGTTTGGTGTATTTGATTTAACGGGACTTGGTACCTTTCGAATGATATTTTTTATTTAAGAATTTTCATCTATTCTCTATGAATAATATTAAATGTTTTTATAAGACAAAATGATTTTAAGCTGAAAAAAAAATTCTGCTAGCAATTTTTTTTAACTTAAATTTTTTGAAGAAACATTTAAGAATTAAAAATTCCTTCTCCTCCCACAATTTTGAATGTTTTTGCTCTAAATTTTTTATTGCGCATGTTAGAATGTTCTTAATAACTTTAAGGATCGATTTTGCGATTAATGAATTAGTTTCCAAGAAAAAAAATAAAGAGCACATTTTTTATGTAAAAACTTTTAAAAAATGATGATCTCAATCCTATTTTCACTTCCAATAATTTTTCTTTACACTATTTTGCAAAACGCATCCTTGTTTCTATTAAGAATATAATTTTAAATAAGCACTAAAAATATTAAATAATTTAGTCCATATCTGTAGAAGTAAAAGAATATACTGAAAAAATGAAAACTGAGAAAAGCAGTTTAAAGAACGTAAACTGTTTAATTGTCATTAAATCATTTCAAATTTCTTAAAAATTTTATTACTGAATTTCAATATATATGCATATAAAATAAAACCTAGTAATATTTAATTGGTTAATATGAACATAAATTACAAGCTTTTGTTTAAAACCTCATCTGGCTAGAAATATTGAAAAAAAATCCTAAAATGCAAGTAGAATTTTTCTTTACCTGTTTTTGTTCTTTAATACACGTTCAAAACAATTTCAATACATGAATCAATTATAATATATTTTCTAAAACCCTTATAATAAATGTTAATAATATTAATTTGTCGTTTCATTCATTTTTTCAAAAAGCAAAATTTGAAGTTTTAACAAATATAAAACATTGTATTTAAAACCACTCAGCAGAATATGTGATTTCCTTTCTTCTTTTAGCCATTTCTCCTCGCATATAAATTGCATTTTAAAATAATTTAGGTGTATTTTAATTAATTAAAGAGTTTAATGTTTGTCCAGCACTAT
>KK117081.1:217591-274518 GCA_000611955.2 Stegodyphus mimosarum | reverse complement strand
TTGTATTTAAATAAATCAGTTTATAAACATAAACAGAGTTTCCTGATACTTGCAGTCATATTTAATTACACTCCTTTTCCTTTACACTGATTTTTAATACTTACTGAAAAAAATTAAGAAGTTAAAAAAATAAAAATTGAGGGGGAGGGGCATTTAAAGAGTTGTCAAAATGTTTAAAAGCATTTTATACCATTTATTACCGTCAGATCATTTCAAAATTTTTCCAGTGTAGTAAGGGTATTAAGGTATTTTTCTAGCAAAAAATTGAAAAATCGGTAATTTCATCGATTTTTAGGTAACGAGTCCCCGGTATAGGAAATACTTTATTGCAAAGCAAACATTTCAGTTAAGACAAAACCTATATTATCTAAGAATAAACTAACAAATATAACGCAAAGGATTAATAAAAACAGTAATAACCAATATGGTACGGAAAGCACTTTACTTAGCTTCTGAATCTTACCAGTAAACATTTTTAGTAATATATTCCTTCTAACATCTAATAAGGAAACGATTAGACAAAATTGTACATATTAGAGAAGCATAATGTAATCTAAAATACTAAATATGTCTATGCATTTTGGAATTTTTTTCGATATTTTACAACTGTTATAAAATGCCAGACTCAAAATCTATGAGATTTAGTTCAAAGAATTATTTATTGCAAAGCAATATACGCTTTAAAAATATATTTAGTTCGTAAATAAATGTCATTAAACTTCTAAAATTTTGGTACAATCAAAGCTCATTATAGCCAATCTGGTTTACAACGAAGCCTCGGCAATTGCAAACGAACTTACCGTCTCGTCCAATTTCCTCTATACTTATGTTAATCAATATGGGTATCGGGAACTCTCGTAAGAGACTTATGAAAATCAAATATAACGATCTGAAGTATATCTTCGGCTGAAACGGTTTTTACATTTTTATTTCTTTTTTGATTTCTGGAATTCTTAACTAAAAAATTACTAGGTTTAAAATCATCCAGGTTTAAGCTATTAACGACATCGAAAAATACCTTTATATAGCTATTTTTATCCCCAACTTTCTCTGTGTTTTATGTTAGAATAAGATTATTCGAGGCAGCTTTAATACTTTTTTTTATTTCCAGTCGCTAGGCAAAAAGTGACGAAGAACTGAAATCTTATAAACAGAAGTTACAAACAATAGAATTAAGAACAAAAAGACCGAAGTCATTGCTCAAAGAGCGTTTTTGCCTCCGGTATCTCGACTCTTCTGAAAGACCACGAAGAGCCCCACATCGGAGCAGGTGGTCCCTGTCCATTTCTTCTCTAGAATCACACAGTAGCCAAATAGGATCGCTTGAAATGCCTATGCGATGCAGGTGGGAGACAAGGCAATCATGTCCTGTATACAGACGGAAATCCGCAATTGCATTGCGTCTAAAGACTATCGGGAGTAAGAGAAGGCCTTAACATTCTCCAACTTTTTAAGGCTGTACGAGTCTGAAGATCTCGTAAGATATTAGATGTAAATAATTTTTTTAAAACAGTTTAATCCTTCAATAAGAAATGGCTGTGTTAGGATGTTGCAGTAAGTTGGCAATTCTTTTTGCAAGGAAGTCCGCTTGTTCATTGCCACAAAGACCACAATGGCCATGCACCTACTAGAGAACAATTTATTCCCCTTTAAAGTGAGAGTTCTCAGGAGTTCCTGACATTGCAAAATTTCAGCTGTTAATGGATGTTTAACAGAGCTAATTGATTGAATGGGTGCGTGAAAATCATCTGTAATACTAAGTTCTTGTATTTTTGAAAATCTTTAATAATTGATTCAATTCTTGAAACCCAAGACAGACGATAAGCATATCTTAAGAGATCATATCGTGCCACAAAAATGATTATTCATTTCTAATAATAAGTGTGTATTTTAAGGAGGCTGTGTGTTCGAGAGAAGAGTCTGAATAACTTTTGTTCTAAGTAACTGATAGTGCAATATCATTTACATATGACGAAACCGAATTGAAAGAGAAACGGATTTAATAAGTGCAATTAACTCTTAATATGAATATTCAAAAAAATATAGTTATTATTCGCTGCTTTGGGTAGTTGTTTTTGGCTTTGTAACAATGCTAATAGATGTTTTTTTACTTCATCAGTTACATATTACACTTTTTATAAGGTAATGCCATTTATCTTATAAGATTGGTTACAGCGAACAATAGGTTTAGTGAATTAAACTTCTGATCCCTTATGTTCAATTACAGTGGGTCTTGATTATATCTGTTTAAATAAATCCCTAATAAAATGCTTAAGATGCCAAATAAAAGGTCAATGTTGCATGTAATGTTTTTTGAACCAATGCATGTGTTTTATGAATTGCGTTATGTTAAGTGTGTTTGTGATTAAATATCAGAAGATATAAACATCTGGAAGAAGTATCAAATGATTTATTACATAAATGAGTAATTAAATACAATGTTGAACAAAAATAACCATAATTAATTCCAATGAACTATTTTATACGCGCATAAATATTCGCTGAAAATAAATACTGTTATTCACAATGATGAGAATCTGCTTAAAGAGTTAAAATTAACTCAAACATTTAGAGAATCTTCTGAAGAACTCAGAGGTGGCGAGGAGTTGTCTGCGGTCCCCAGAAGTGAGTATACTGCAAATGCAAGAAATAGTATTCCTCCAAATATTGTCACTGAAATCATATGTTAAATTTGAATTAAAAAAATGAAGCATCCGAAATAAAATTCCTGAAAATTAAACTTCAGAAAATAATCAATTTATTTTTTAGAAAATATAGATTCGAGAACAGAAAACTGCTTTGTAATATAACTAAATTTTCATTAATTATTCTATAATCAACATTCCATAATAAATAATTAACTTTTCAATTCACTTACATTTAATTTTATTCATTAACTACAGAAATCAATCACAAATGCAAGTATTGCAAAATAGCATTGCAATTGCAAAATGTTTATATATGTAATTAAATATTACATTTATGTAAAAATACGTATTATGTAAAATCACATATTACGCATATTACACATTAACACAAAAAAAACCTTTGTTGACCCCTGGTATAGAGTACACTCCATAAGCTTCGTAGCTTTATTTAACTCTCCTCTGTAGCTTGAATGTCAGTATACTTGTTTCTCAATTTAAGAAAGTTAGGTTCACACAAGCATATGTATTTGCTGTCTCTATGATAATATAATGCCTTCATACCAGCTCCTTTAAAATTACAGTACTGACATTTATTCCGTCTTTCTGTTGTTATCGTGACTAATCTCGTTTCTCTGACATCAGAAAAAGCCCCGGAAATTCATCGCGGGAGTACAAGACTACGACTGTCGTTGGCAAAAGCCTTGGCACCTAGGTGACAGCACGATTTTGCTCAGTTCCACCCCAATTTTGAGGAAAAGCACCCCGAAAGAAGTCCGAAGGTCTTCCCCCACTCTTTTCCTACCACCAATCCACACGAGAGGACTTTTAAGTTCACCATACATTTAGAGTGTCCCCATGCCTCAAAGTCATTAACATCCATTCCTTCCCCGGGATTCGAAACCGCGTCCTTCGGTACGGTACTCGGAGTCATTAACCACTATCTCATCTGGGCGGCGTTCCGTCTTTCTTGCTTTTATATATTCATGTCTTATATATAAAATTCAAAAGCAAATAAGTAACTTCACTAAAACAGATGACAGGACTGCTCCCGAGTCGCCCAAAGAATTTAAAAAGAAACCTGAAAACCTCGATAATCTACTCCTGATGTTACTTCTGCTTCAGATGCTAAAACTTAGGACATTACTTTAAAGACTAAAACGTAAGTTGTTAACTTATTAGATAAATTTGCTGGATATTCCGACAACTCTTTACAATTCGCCAAGATTACTAACGATTCGAACTCGCAGGATGAAAAACTACAGCTTTGTCCTGCTTGTTTCTTGGACTTCTTGAAGAACTGAATGTTTAATTCTCTTCTACCGCATGGTGACTATAAACAATTGCACCAGACGCCACGAGATGGCGCTGCCTCTAATGCACGGCCTTTTTCACATTTTTCACGATTTTTTCATTCTGGGGCAGTCATGTTTCGGACCTTCTCTTTAATTTTTATGAATTTTTTTGTTTTTAGATTACGTATTCTTCTACTTGCTGGTTAATTTTACTTCAACTGAGCCGAAAAAATGCTAGTTAATTAACCTAACTAATCGCGGCTTACATCGGAACCTGGAAGTAGCTCCATGCATTCTTTGTTTTCATTTTTACTCGCTTACTAAATTTATTTGTTAGCATTAAAACACTGTAGCATTCATTATTTTAATTAACCAAATTATTTTTAGTTTGAACTTTCCTATCGATATCTCAAAGTTTCAGTTGCTGCCCGAATTTAGCGCGAGCGAGATATTTATGCAAATCGCATATATCTGTTAGCAGTTTAAAAGGCAGGAGTTAACGAGGGGAAAGACAGAGCCTTGGATTTATCGTCGTAAGGCTGTGCGCGCAAAGATTTCCTCTGTCTACTGAAAGTTCGCCTTCATAGGCATTTGCAATTTCCAGTGTTTGCTAGTGAAATTCGCATTATTGCATTTCACTAAGAGTTAAGCTTCCCTCGCCGTCCTACTTAAGCTAAGTTAGGGATTTGAATTTGTTAACACACTTCATTTGATATTATTTTAGTTCAGTCCAAGTAGTGGCTTACTCTCAATTTGAAGAGTTGTATTTATTTGAATTAAAGGGTCACTTTTAAACCCTCCTTCTGACTTTGTAGTTCTTCAACACTAAAGGATATAGCCTAGATTTGCTCACTGACCTCCACATAGGGTTTCACAGCTTATGCTAACGAAGAAAGTCAAGAGATTGAAGGAGAAACCTTATAACACAAACACTCTTATTTCTAATTTTTGCCCCATTTACATTCATATAAATTTTCAGACTGATATTAATCAACTTGAAATATATTTCTATACTTCTTTTTTTCCTTTCCTACGCACGAAGTCTCTCATATAACTTCCATCTTCATAAAATCAAAAAGAAATTCATAAAATTTAATTTTGAGCCCAAAGGGGAGTCAGACTCACAGGGCTATTAGTCTCAAAAACAGCATTTTGGGTCGTTTCACTTTCTGCATTCATTCACTTTTCAAACTGTTGCCACCAAATATTATCGTCATATATTGTATTTAAAGAAACTAAATAATGAAGAATCTGCATGAATTCTTCTCGCAATGCGAAAAAGCAACGGTACCTACAGCCATCCAATTTTGAATAACGTAGTCCTCCAACCGAACACCAGGGCTGTAGAGTCGGAGTCATGGAGTCGGAATCGAAGTCAGGCAGATTTGGGGGTAAAAGGAGTCGGAGCTGGAGTCGCTAAAAATACGCCGACTCCGACTCCAGTTTTTGTTAGAGAGTTTGAATTTTAAATGAAATTAAAGTGAATTGAAAAAAAATTAATGACGAACTGAGTTATGATTTTTATCTATGGACTATATACCTACATTAATAAATAGTTATTTTATTGACATAATAATAAATAAATATAAAGGAGGAGGATCGATGTGATATTTGCCATTCTTAAATAAACTGATTCAATCAGTTATTTCATTTGAGGTAAAAATCTCATTGGTAAATTTAGGTAAACGGTAATAGCAGCAAGAACTCCAAACTTATTGCTATTCTTAGGAAAGTGAGCAGGAAAAGGAGCAATTATAGATCAACGCCATGGGGAAGTATGTGTTTGATGATATAGAGGTTGTTAAAATTAAGAACTTTTTCAGATGATGTAGTTAACCCTAATGTTTCGCTAACAGAAAGACTGTGGAATGATCTTGCAGAACTTATTATCGAATAAAGCCACAAAAAAGCTACAATCTGAAGAATTAACAGAAGGCGAGAATGGAAGAATGGGGTGTTTGTACTTGCTGAAATGGAGGGCTTATTGCAGAAGGAATTATTTCCTCAATGGAGAAAAGATAAACTAGTTTGTTAGACAAATGAGATCTTGCTGGGTTCAATATATGTAGATCCAAAACGACAAATTTTATTGGAGGACGAACAAATTAAAAAGGCAAAGAAAGCCATCTATGAACTTTCACTAAGAATGAAATTATTCTCAGAACAATTGGAGTAATCAAATCAGGACAGTCAAACTGCAGACACGGCAACTGAGTCTCTTATCATTCTCTTCTAGTGATGAATTAAATTTTAAGAAATACTTGGATAATATTGAAAAGGCTAAGGCAAAGTGAATGAAAATAAAGAACCAAGAGCCTTTAGATATAAAAATGAAAAAAAAAATACAAACAATATCTCTGCACAGCCTTTGGAGAACTAGAGAATATGGTTACTCTTGCAAAACACCTCTTTTAGAACTTATAAAAATCTATCCTGAAAAGTTAAAAGAAGTAGCCCTAACAGTAACAACTCTTCCTGTTACTCAAGTTAGTGTGGAAAGACTCTTCTCAGCTCTGAAGTTCATCAAATCGGATTCTACGATCCTCTAACAAAGATCTTGCGAAGCTATACTGTTCCTTAGAAATTACTAATGTCAGTTTTTCCATTTAATAACAAATGCTAAATAATGTAAATAATTTGCTATGTTATCAATTTTTTCCTATAACATAAGCTGTAACACACGTGTATATGTTTACATATAGGAGTATGAGGGAGTTGGGAGTCAGAGTCGATTTAAAATTCCAGGAGTCAGAGTCGGAGTCGGTCATTTTCCCCACCGACTTCACAGCCCAGCTGAACATGGGCGCTTGAAAGCTCGAATTTGGAATTTGTTTTATTATCAGTTTCATACTTTGTAACATTTTAACGAATTTTTTAAGAAATTCAACTATTTCAAAGCGATCAATGGCAATAGTATACGGGGGGGGGGGCAAAACTTTTTGATCTTCAGCGCTCTAGACTGTGCATCGGAAATTCTAAAGATATGCTCATTTAAAAATTTATTTTGTGACATTACTGTTGAATCTTATGGTTTAAGTGCGAAGCACATGCTATTTAATGAATAAAGGTAACACACGAGACGTTAAAAAAACCCTTTTGACCGTAATAATTTGAAAGATTTCAAATTTTCTTTTTCTATGTAATATTTTCAAAATATATGTTAAAAACGTTGTTATATATTAAATAAAGAATACGACTTACCTACGCGGAGAGAGATTCGATCAGCAACTATTTTGCCTCCCATTACAGCAACTAAAGTGCAAACTGCGTGTCCAAGAACGGCTCCCAAAACAACACCTACCACACTCTGTAGATATCATAAAAAATAATATTTAACCGTATGTACACAGAAAAAGAAATAACATTATCTGTCAATTGACATGTTCCTAGCCACACATTATTTTTTGACAACTGTTCTAAAACACGTGGTTCTAGTTTTTAAAAAATGAATAACTAAAGATATGCTTTTAAACTACTATATTTATTTATAAAAAATCTTTTATTAAAAATATGTAAAATGTTACTTTTATATAGGTCTTCTATGAAATTTTTTAATTAAATTTTACTGATCTTTCTAAAAAAACTAGTTCTTTAATATAAAAAAAACTGTCCTTCATACTTACGTAGCACATGCATATATTCAAGCTGAATGGCCAAATATGTTCATACTGAAATCAGGTATTATAAGCTTTTAATATTTAACAGCCACATTCAGGCTACTTTTTGACATAAATGCCATATAAACGATGTTTCTATCTTACCTAATATCTCGAACATATTTTAATGCATTGAGAACACTACCTGATGGATTATATGCGTTTTAAAATATAAACCTTTGTTTTCTTATTATAACTGAAAAATTAACAGTATAGAGCACAGAATGCCAACACTATTCGCATTGTGCATAAAACATTTAATGAATAATAATTTCACTGTTGATTTTATCATATGTCCTATCATTAAAAAATTCTCCCTTTTATAACCTAACCGATTGCGTTTTTCAGCCCAGAGGATCGTTAGCTCAGAAGGGCTGTTAATTTCATTTTGGCATTTTGCGTCGATTCGCTGTAAATGTGCGTATGACTTTTCAAACTGTTGCCACCAAATGTTATCGCCTTGTGTTATATTTAAGGAAATTAAATAATGAAGACTCTGCCTAAATGTATGCATGTTTCTTGCATTGTGATAAAACAACGGTACCTAGAGCCATCAAATTTTGAATAACGTAATCTTCCTCTGAATATGGGCATCTGGAAGCCCAAATTTGTAATTTGGGATTTGTTTTATTATCGATTCATATTTTGTAACACTTTAACAAGCTTTTGATTAAGAAACTCAACGATTTCAACGCGAGCAATGGCAACACTGTACGAAACAAAAACTATTTTTATCTCCAGCGCGTGAGACTGTGTATCGAAAATTCTAAAGATATGCTTATCTTAAAATTATTTTGCGATATTGCTGCTGAATTGCATTTTTGGCTTAAGTGCCTAACATGGTATGTAATAAATAAAGGTAATACAGAAAACGTTAACAAAATGCCCCTTTGCGCGTAATGTAAAATCTGAAAGTTTTCAGAATTTTTTTTTTTCAGGGAGTTTATAATTAATATTAGTTGCCTCCATCATTCTTGATTTATCAGTCTGAACGCAATAGTTTTCTTCAGCTGTTCCACCGATATTCCCTCCATAATGACCTCCACTTTAGCATTTGAACTTAAGGCTTATCTCGCCTGCTTTTTTGTGTTGGAATTTCCATCAGCGGTGCTTCTTCTCTTATCGTACATGACAGTGTTACGACGAGATGCAAAAATCGTAAAGAGAGAAATGATTACTTAGCTTGCTGACCTGCCAAACTGACTTGTCAAAAATTATGATATACACTCACGTTTGTGAAAATTGCAACACCAAGAAGGAATCGTCATAATTGAATGCAATTTAATACACAGTTGAGTGATAGTGGTACAAATAAATGATTAAATGTTCAAAGCAAACAAACAAGAACAAGAGATCAGAATCAGTATTTTGTGTGGCCACCACGCGCCGCAATAAGTGCTGCTACACGACGTGGCATGGAGTCAAACAAAGTTTGAATGTCTGACTGAGGAAGAGCATTCCATATCGTTTGTACGCGTACCCAAAGTTCGTCTGCAGACGCAACAGGACGAGGATCACGAGCAAGACGCCGACCAATGACATCCCACACATGTTCAATTGGCGACATATCCGGGGAACACGCAGGCCAAGGAAGAAGCTGTACCTGCTGCGCTGCAAAGAAGGATTTAACAATCCGAGCAGTATGAGGGCGGGCATTGTCCTGTTGAAATACAGCGCCTGGCAAGCTTTGAAGGAAGGGAACAGCTTCGGGCTGTAGAACTTCACGGATATACCGGTTGCTGTTCAGATTGCCCACAATTCGTAGCAATTGAGATCGTCTATGATATGCTATGGCGCCCCAGACCATAACTCCGGGTGTTCGTCCACTGTGGCGTTCGATAATGCACTCCGGAAGGTGGCGTTCACCGGCATAGCGTCTGACACGAATGCGGCCATCATGGTACCACAAATTAAAGCGGGATTCGTCAGAAAACACGACATGCTGCCAATCAGCACGCCAGTCTCTATGCTGATTGGCCCATTGTAGCCGCAGGCGGCGATGGTCGTGCGTTAGGGGGATCCTGTATAAAGGAGTCCGTGCGCGCAGTCCACACTGCAGCAGACGTCTACGAATTGATGAAGCACACAATGAAACACCTGTAGCTATTGACCACAGTGCTGCCAATTGTCTAGAGGAAGCTGTACGGTCCGTCCGCGCCATGCGGACCAGGTGTCTATCATCGCGAGCTGACGTCACATTTCGGGGTCCACTCCCGGATTTCCGAGTTGTCCGACACTCGTCCGTCCACTGCTTCCAAACGCGCATCACTGTGCTGCTGTTACGCTGCACACGAGAGGCTACTGCACGATACGACAATCCAGCTTCACGAAGGCCGATGATTCTCCCTCGTTCAAACTCTGTAAGTTGTTCAAATCTCGCTCTCTTTCGTCGACGAGGCATAAGTACAGATTGAGTTAACGTTTACCACTAGCAGATAACCACCGATAACCATACACGCCTCGCTACAGCCGTCTATTTATTCGGATCCATCAGCCGTTCAGAGGGCGCTGCTCAGCATACGCATGCGCTACGGATTTGCAATTCTAATCATTTGCATATCATGCGCTACTTTGCATTTCCTGAAAATTTCAGCTCACTCGCATAAGTCCTTCATGGTGTTGCAATTTTCACAAACGTGAGTGTATGTTACACGTGCACCGGTTAGCAACGGTTGATTGCTGATTGGGACAAATTTTGTTTACCACACAGTTTCGTCACTTCGATGCATGCATAAAAGCAGTGTGACGCAGCATGTATATACATTAGTGTGTATTAGCGGCGAAGTTAAATCAAAGAATTTTTATTAAGAAGTTTTAGCTATAGTATGTCAAGGGCTATTTGCCTATACTTGAGCTTCAGAAAAAAATGATTACTTAATTCTCCTGATTTTTTTTTATTATTAGGATTCATATTTAGTTAGGCTCTTATAAGTATAATGAAAGAAATTAAACTAAAATAAAACTTAAATGGAGTTCTATTATGCATGAATTGTGTATGATAACGCGTGTACGATTAGATATAATATCTACTAAAAATCTCTTTTTCATCAATAAATTATCAGTTTAGAAACACCATAAAAATGTTTATGCTGCATATATTGGCAATCATTTCCGAAGCACCTCAGTGTACTTTGGTCACAGATTTCATGCATGAAAACCTTTTTTTTTAAGAGCTGTTAACATTTATCGGAATAATGCTAATATTACTGAATTTCAAACAGAAAAAAATCTGATGCGGACACCGCATGACTTCCTTGTACGGCCTATTAAATTATACACATATTTTACTGCATTTCATTTAAACTGCACTCTTTTGCAAACAAATAGAAGCACCAAGAAGGACTTTTGCGATTGTGACGAAATCTGGTATGCAAAAACATCTTGATCGAACATGCAAATGATCAAAGTATCAAAGCAAATGAACAGGAATTGCGATCATAGCGCGTATTTCTAGTCTGCAATTCGCAAACTATAAAACCAGTAATAGAGGCGGAAAAATTATCTTTTTGTTTGTGTGTGTGTTGTTTTTTGTTACTGCCATTGTAATCCCGTAAAGAAGCAACTAAAGATGCATCGAAGACCTTACAGACAACTAAACGACTTCGAACGTGGTCGCATTGTAGGGTTGCGTGGAGCTCGGTGGTCATACCAAGCAATAGGCCGCCACCTGTACCGTACAGACACTGCTGTGCAAAGATGCTGGCAGCAGTGGTTGCTACAAGGAAATTGCCGACGAAATGAAGGCTCTGGAAGGCCTATTAAATTATGCAAATGCGAGGCAAGATAGGATGATTGTTCGCCAGGCCCGAACCGTCGCAACGGTATCATTGTCGACTAGTCAAGGCACTACAGCCACATCTATACTTCCCATGGTACCGTCCACCATCTCACGGCGCTTGTCTGAAGCGGGGTTACGCTCACAGAGGTCTTTAAGACGTTTGCCTTTGACCCCACAACATCGGCGGAGTCGTCTGGAGTGGTGTCCCAGCCGATCATCATGGCTGCCATCAGACTGGTATCATACAGTGTTCAGCGATGAATCCCGCTTCACTCGAAGCAGATGACCACCGTGTTCGTGTCTGGAGAGGACGGGGCCAGCGGTCCCAATCAACCTTTGTTTTACAAAGGCATACAGCCATAACCCCTGGTGTGATGGTGTGGGGCACTATTTCTTATGACAGCAGGTCATCTTTAGTCATCCTCCGTACATCTTTAACAGTTCAACGATATGTTGATACCATCCTGCGGCCGTTTGCATTATCCTTCATGACACGTCATCCTGGGGCTATTTTCCAACAAGATAATGCCAGGCCACATACCGCTCGCATATCTCTGGATTTTTGTCGATTTTCTGTCTCCGTGCGGTTGTTACACTGCGATTGGTGAACGTCTGGTGCTCAGCAAGGTCACCAGACGTTTCACCAATCGAACATGTCTGGGACATGGTAGGCCGCCAGATTCGGGCATTACAAAATATCGCAGATCTGGAGCGACAACTGATGAATGCCTGGCAGAATGTGTCGCAGGATGACATTAGGAACCTCTACCACTCCTTGCCTCGACGAATTCAAGTATGCATTGCCGTCAGGGGCGGTTCGACCAACTACTAATTTGAACACTCAATGGGTGATTGTGAGCCGTGAACAGGTACTATGACATTGATTTTTTAATCATTTTATTATCTGTGTATGAGCTATACACATATTCAATTTCATCAAAAACAACCACTTCCTTCATGGTGCTTCGATTTTTTTGCAAAATAGTGTATTTCGCCGAAATTCATTACAGATATATCTCTCATTCAAAAAATTTAATTCTTACTTCGATGAAGGAAAAAAAAACTCAAAACATCTTCATGAAAAATTTTAAAATACTAAAAAATAATTTTAAGAAAAAATGTAAAACACCAGATATAGTTAAAAACAGTTTAGAAAGATTTACAATTAAAATTACAGTTTCTACGCAAGAACAAGCAATGCGGGAAGCAGGTAGGAAGACAGATTTTTCGGTACAGAAAACTGAAAGTATGCTTTTTGTGCCACACGACAAAAAGACAGGAAGTTCGTGAAGAAAATAATTTAATTCACTATTCTTCTAAGAGTTTCGAATGTAAACAAATGTTGCCTTCGTTAGGCTTAGCACCACTTAACTTTTAAATTCTTGATCATTCTACAACTATTACATGCAGAAACTGATTTAATTCACTATTCTAATAAGAGTTCCGAATGTAAGCAAATGGCGGCTTCGTTAGGCTTAACAGCACATAACTTTTAAATTCTTGATCATTCTACAACTATTACATGCAGATTAACTAAATGCATAAAAACCTTAACCGGAACATAAGAACAATATAATTCAGTCACTTTTAAAGCAAAAAATGCACAATTTACCAACATACAAAAATAAAAACACTGAGCTCACAGAGCCGGGTAAAAGAGTGGGTATATGCATATATTTATATGTTTCCGGTGTGGCCGATTGCAATCAAAAAAGCAGCTGCATAACTCCATGCTACAGCAGACCCATTAACAAATTTCAACGTTCAGAGGCCACTCCTTTTTGAGTTATGCGAGATACATATATACGTACGTACATATGTACTGTACGTAACGTACGTCGTATATATGTATACGTACAGACGACACGAACAAATCTCTTCTGAATTCATTTTAAATCCGGGGAAAAGATTTCTTTATTCTGTGCGTACGTACGGATGTCACGCAAAAACATCGTTCTAATGGATTCCAGAGAGGTCAAATTAGATATTTTCTTTGAAATATGACACTCGAAATTTTTGGCGATTATAATATTTCTGTTACTTCGTACAAGGAATTAAAAAGGGGGAAGAATAAATATTAAAATAATTCTATGTCGCAAAACATTCAGTACTCTCTTAGAAATAATTCGTGCCTTTACGCTTAGGCAGATAATACTTGCATATGCTGCGATATTTAATTAATCAATGTATCAAACATCATGTAACCGGTGTATAATAACGAATGTAATGGTCGATTTGAGAACCACAGTCTTTTGCATTCCTACTGGCTGTACATTGAATGTATTATATTGAATGTAACGATCGATTCGAGAACAAAGTTTAAGAATCGCAGTCATTTTGCTTATAAATTCTACAATTTTTAACATTATATGCAGTAAAAAAATCGAATATTTCTAAGTATACGAATATTATACAAATAGTTATCTTGACATCAACGCTTAAGTAAAGGACTTGTGATTATACAAGTCATTCAGCTAAATTTTATGTTTGCCTTTTTAACCAAGAGTTTCTAACTTGTACTGAATATTGAACAACTGTAGTTTCAGCTCAAATAATCGTTTCATCGGAAACGAAAATTCTATATTTGAAAGTTTTGTAATATAGCATTGAAAATCAAATATTAAACAAAATGAAATATAATTATTTTATGTTATGCTCTGCTAAGTAACCTAGTGAGTAGAAATCTCATTCTCTTTATGAAGTTTGTTACGCTTCGGTTACCATTAGTGCCAAACATAATAATATTTCAGCTAAAACATGTTTGAAACTTCACGGATGATGCACTGAGAATATTACACCTCTCTTGTACTTAATAATACTTGTAAACACTTAATGATTTTCAAGCATGTTCGTCATATTCGCCAGCTAAATAAACAAAGGTTAAATTATTTTGCGCTTATAGTTACTGTTTATGTTGGGTATCTGTTTCTCAAACAAACTGTACGTTTGTTTGTTTAGTTCCTTTTACGTTGCGATTCTCATTTGCTTTTCATTCCTTTAACTCATTTCGCTTTGCAACTAATAGACTTTTGGACAACTCCATCGTTGTACACTGCATTTGTATGTTAGTAACCCAGATGCAGGAATTTTTCAGTTCTTTATCATTTCTCTTACACATAAAGCAGTTACCAATATTCTCTCAAAATTTAATGAATCATTCAGTGGTGTCGTGACTAGCGAGAAAAGTCTACTTCACTATCATCAAGTGGTGTGGTATACTTTGCACCTGGGTTTAAATTCTCTGTGGAATGCAACTAGTGCAAGGAAAAGAAAAGTGTAGGACACTCAGGTATCTTCCCGCAGATGTCTCAATTAAAATCGGGGTAGTTTTCGTTATTTGCATAGAAGTATGAACAAAAATCAAGAGCGAATAATTTTATTAATGCTTCTAAACGGGATCCGGAAACTTTTAACTTTTATAATTTTCATTTTCAATTCGAAAGCAAAAAGGAACCCTTACTTTTTTCTAAAATCATACATAGCCGATTATCCAATAAAATGGTGCTGACGGTGTCTTTACAAACATTCCTTTAACTAATGTTTTTATTAATTCTATTATTTCAAACGTAACTTATGATTTATGCTTGAGTTTATTACTACTACCATCAGCTTTCACTTCTTGATTAATTGCTTGATATTCTTAAAGTGCAATAATACAACCTCGTTTTATAAACAGGATTATGAAATCGAAATGTTCTTCGGAACACTGAAGCTATTAATAGCGCCTCTGTGGACTAATGACAGCAAATCAAACGTTTGGTGGATATTAGGAGTTATCAAACCACAGATTAAAGACATCGGTTTGATTTAGTTATTTAATTACGGTAAAGTACGCGAGGGTTATCTGCTTAACCATATCTTCGTCGAGGAATTTTTAAGGGAAATTCACACGTATACATGTTAGGCATGGGAAGAACCTCGTAAATGTTTATGCAGCTCATCAATTCGCCGAAACTTGAAACTAGGGTCGAACTACCAGGGCTCAGCTGTATTAACCAACTCGGGCACTGGTAGGTGGATTAAAGAAATATAACTGTAGTGAGACATGTATTATTACTTCTGAAATTTTTAATGTTTTTATGTGGAAGTGGTCTCTGAATTTTGAATTTTTTTAATAACTAGTTGTTTAATGAAACAGTTATGATTTAGTTAGCGTTCATTTATATGTCTTAGGGAAATTTTCAATGGCATATTGAACCATTTTTAAAATGTTTAAAAAATTGTTGGAATTAAAAGGGAATGGTTGGTTAATTAGTTGGAAGTAATTAAATTAAATTTTGTTATCAAGACTTCAAATTTATGCATCATGAAGTATTATATGCAGTAATGTATTGTTGCGTGCGAACGGGTTCGTTATGGATTGAATGCACAAGTCGTAAAAAGTAACAAAAATTTATTCTTTCCACAAGAAATAAATCAAAATGCTGAAATATTTCTTCAGAGATATTCGCACAATATCACAATATCTCAAACGTTTAGCAAAAACTCAGTTCAAAACAGATAAAATAATTCTATCTCACAGCCAAATCGCTACAATCAATAACAACATTAAGTAAACAAACAGCAGTTCGCTTTTTACAGCTACAACTACAACAACAACAACAACGATTGAGATGAGGTGTTTCAATTCGGCTTTCATAAGCTTTTTAATTATCAATAGAACAATCTCGATTTTTCTAGATTTTTCTGGATGGCAACAGTAATTACGAGATATTTATTTATTAAACATTAAGTGCACGCGCTCTTTTATTTTTATTATTATTTTTTTGACGTAGTTTTCTCATCAAAAATCGTCTGCGTTGCACGGGAAATATAAAGCAATTTTAATTGAAACTCTAAATAAATAGCCAAATAAATGCGAAATTCGCAACATTGCCTCCTTCCCAAGGACTACACGTCCCGGGCAGTACAATCCCTGGATAGGAAGCCAAACTTACAACTAAGGCATCAGTGTTATAATAAACATTACTTCAATAACAAAATAAACAATAATTGTTATAAGAAACTTTCAGCAAATTAAATTCTATCCAACGCTAAATACAATTCAAATACTATCAAATACTAAGTACAAATCAAATATTAAATACAAATACTAAATACAAATAGGACCATGGTCTTATACTATTTACATTATTATTTACTACTATATACACTACGTACTATGGCCATAGTAATGAACTAACATGTCTTCGATGACTTAATGGATCCGAACCACGACGTCGTTCAGCCTGTTTAGGACTGTGTAAGGACCATCCGAAGGTGATTGTAGTTTCGGAGAAAGTCATTTCCTGCGAGTCGGATTCCAGAACCACACCTTGTCTCCTTCGTGGAAACGATGGCCAGTATCTCTCGTGTCGCAGCGGGTCTTCTTCTTCTTCGTCTCCAAGTTGTTTCGCTTTCGTGCAGAACGGTGCTTCACTTCAAACCGGGCCTGGACATCTTGGATGTATTCCTCAGGCGATGAAGGCGCATCTGCAAGGCGGCCAAATAAGAAATCACAAGGCAGACGAAGATCACGACCGATGAACATCTGGGATGGAGAATTGCTGGTAGTCTTGGATTTCTCTTCGACACTAGTATGATTTCGGCAGCTTTCCGAGCAGGGTCTTTCAGACAACACGTCGGCGTTTCGTGGTGAAGATCCTTTCTGAGGATCGATAGTCATGTCCTCAAATGCTGAAGGCAGTTTGTTGTTTTTGAAGTCTAAGGAAAAATTGTATTTCCTTAAAAAGTCCAATCCGAGTATGCAAGGATCTGTGATATCTGCCACATATGCCGTATGATGGTAAACGGCACTTCCAAACGTGATGTTCACGTTTAACTTTCCTTCTATGTCAATTCTTTCACCGGACGCAGTCTGGAGGGTAACACAGGATGGCGCCCAAATCAGGTTTTCCTTAAATTTATGAGCTAAATCTCTTCGAATGATGGTAACATTAGCTCCTGTATCAATGATCGTGTTGCAAGGCACTCCATCGATATGCCCATTGATGGATAGTCTATTACTGTTGTCACACACTGCAGATATCTTGAGCGCTTTAAAACGGGGTTGTTCATTATCGCTCAAACTCTGCTCCGCGATATGATCATTAAATTGCTTCCTGCGTCGTTGCTGGGAAATGATCTCATTTTCCGCACCTCGGGGTGTTCTGCAGTTCGTTCGTACGTGGCCTTCAGCTCCGCAGTTCCAGCACTTTGGTTTATTGTCACTCCTTTTGAATTTCATGGCATTTAATTGTCTGTTTATATCGTCCGTCTTATTTTCCCTGCTTCGGAGTGTTCGGCAGTTCCTTCGCATGTGTCCTACTGCACTGCAGTTCCAGCACTTTACAGTCGGTTTCTTGTCATCAATATTCCGCTGCAAGGCATTCACTTGTCTTGTTAAATCATCTAAACGAGCCATCAATGGATCCACTGGCTCGTGGACTCGCACAGCTCTGACTGGGTAGCGATCTCTACGAGTTGCTTGCTGAGCTGCCTCGTATTTCATGGCGTACACTAGAGCGCTTTTTTTATCTTTCACATCCGCTATTCTTAGAGCTTTTTGTATTTCAGGATCCCGATGCCGTCGATGAAGTATTGCAGAGATAGGATTTCCCTTGTTTCTGTCGGGCACTCCGAAAAGGCGAGGTGGGACAGCCTTTCAACATCAGTGGCGAGCTCATGGAGTGTTTCCGTAGGCTTCTGTTGACGGGATTTTAACTGCAGCCTAATCTTTTAAACACTTCTTTCCAAATCGCAGCTTCAAAGCGCCGGACAGAGCTTCGAAGTCTAGTCTCTGGTTTTCGGGAAGGGTCTGCAGAATATCCGCTGCGTCTGCTCTCAAAGAAGCGGCGAGATGACAGGCCTTAGCTTGAGAATCCCATCCATTCGCATCCGCCACTATAGAAAATTGTGTCTTATACACTTGCCAGGAGGTCTTCCCATCATATGTCGATAGCTTCAATGAAAGACGAGCAGGCATTTAAGAATTTAAAACCATCATTATTGCTCCCTGCCGTCGCTACGAATTTCTTTAATTTGTCAACTTCTTTGGCAACTGCAGAAACCCTGTCATCAATTTGTTGTTCGATTTGGCGCTGCACGACAGAGACCCTTCCTTCGATGCAATGCTCCACGGAAGAAACGTTTCCTTCTATTTGTTCTTTTACAGAATCAACTCTTTCTTCTATCTGTTCTTTAACAGAAGAAACTTTTTTTTCGATGTGTTCAACTTTATTTTCAACAGCGTCAATTCTGCCTTCCATAGCTTCGAATTTGTTTTCTTTGATACAGGCAATCTCTTCTTTAACAGCTTTCATTTCATCTTTAACAGATGCTTGACCAGCTTTCATCTCCTCTTGACAAGCTTCCATCTTTTCTTTAACGGATTTCATCTCTTCTTTAACGGATTCTTGACCTACTTTCATCTCCTCTTTAATGGATTCTTGCCCAGCTTTAATCTCTTCTTTAAATGCAGCAAAGGCTGCCATGATGATGATGTCGTGTCGATGATAATGTGCAATTATGTAGCTCCGAAGCTGTCGAAGACAGCTTTGGCTGCCATAAACTGCCTTAATTGTTCTTCCATTGCTCTAGTTAAAGGCATTCAATCCCACTTCTGACACCAAAAATTGTTGCGTGCGTACGGGTTCGTTATGGATTGAATGCACAAGTCGTAAAAAGTTAACAAAAATTTATTCTTTCCACAAGAAATAAATCAAAATTCTGAAATATTTCTTCAGAGATATTCGCACAATATCACAATATCTCAAATGTTTAGCAAAAACTCAGTTCAAAACAGATAAAATAATTCTATCTCACAGCGAAATCGCTACAATCAACAACAGCATTAAGTAAATAAACAGTAGTTCGCTTTTTACAGCTACAACTACAACAACAACAACAATGACCGAGATGAGGTGTTTCAATTTGGCTTTTATAAGCTTTTTAATTATCACTAGAAAAATCTCGATTTTCTAGATTTTTTTGGATGGCAACAGTAATTACGAGATATTTATTTATTAAACATTAAATGCACGCGCTCTTTTATTATTGTTATTATTTTTTTGACGTAGCTTTCTCATCAAAAATCGTCTGCGTTGCACGGGAAATATAAAGCAACTTTAATTGCAATTCTAAATACATAGCCAAATAAATGTGAAATTCGTAACAGTATTATATTTTCTGGGCAAAAATTAAATGGATGTAATTTATTTTAATTTTTCGTGACACAAAGTGGTACTTTAGCCATTACAATAATTAAAAATTCTTTTTTGTGACATATATTTCCACTTTGAAAATCTGTATTTTCTTTTACTTCGAAAAGTCGAATTTAAGATATTTGGAAAACTGTAATACTTACATGTTTAGCTGCTAAGATCACCGTGGTTATCTGAGATCTGTCACCCCATTCGGCAAGAAAAGTCATCACGAATGCTTCCAAGAACACCCATCGGATGACACTCCTAGGTTTCCCCGCTTCTAAATCTTTTGCCTATAAATACCCATTATTATGAATTTAAAATGCACAGAAAGAATAGATTTGAAAGAAAATAATATTTTACGATATGCTATTGATAATATTGTTAATTACCACATATTAGTTTAAAGGGAGAAAGACTATCAGATTTATTCCATTTAACACGTTATTTCTCATGTCGAATATTTCCTCAACTTCTCCTGTTTTGTCTACTCCACTAGATTATGTAAATGAGGTGAGCTTAACTAGCGAGTAAGAATTAAGTTTTAAGAGAGAAAGAATTAGTAACTTTAGTCTGCCGTGCGGAAATTGCTCTATTGCTGCAAGGCTTTAGCTCTGTGTTGCGAGCCGGTGAGGTTGTCGTGTCTTCGACTGATATTACATTAGTATTCTCGCGGCAACAGAATCAGGCTTTAAACTTCGAGAATCATTTAAACCACTGTTGTCTGTCCAGCTGCAAGAAGCGAAAGTTAATTGTCTTAACACATTAACTTCCTGTAATTGCGAGCTGTTTTGTCAACTATTTAATTTTAGTTTTCTTTTTATTCTCTTACTGTACTTTACCATTCTAGTTTAAAGGTAAAGATGGGACGATAATTCGTCTGCCAATCTAAGAAGGTTAAATTACTGTTGATAACCAAATAACCTTGCAAGACTTCTTTTAAACACTGATTTCTCAATTTTAATTTTAAAAAAGAGAAAGCAATTTTTGCAAGTTTAAAAACATATAGAGTATGCTTAAGTTGAAATATCACACACTTGTAAATTTTAAAGTAATAAAATGGAAACTATACAGGCATACATTTTTAAAGGAAGAAATATCAAACGACCACTTTGAAACAATGCTTAATTCAAGTGTTATGCTTGATTTCGGTGAAGCAATGTACGCAAATGTGTTTCCATTTAATATGGATACAAAATGATATTTAACTTGGTTTCATATGCAGATGATTTCAGAACCCCCCAAAATGCATTTGTTCGTTAAAATATATTCAAAAACGGAATCAATGGATACAATCGTGTATTTGAATGTATTTTTGTGGAGCTGAGATGCTTTAGAGTCGCGTTGAAATGCTTTAAGGTCGGGTAGAAATAATTCAAACAATGATATGCGCAAAGTGCTATAAAAATTTGATAAAACCCGCATTTTTAAAGTAGCGATTGAGGAAACCAAAAAGGAAGCCAGGATTCCTAAAACACAAAATGAAAGAAAACACTTAGAGTAATCATTGTATAACGAATGTGGCAAGGGAAAAAATGAAAATGAAGTTTAAAAGAAGAGCTATAGAGAAAACGTTAAGTAGTTTTCCATAGCCTTTTTTCTTTTTCTACTTTTAGTCCAAAGGGACTTTTTGCTGAAGGACTATTGTTTTCGTTTTGCGATTTTGCATCGAATCAATCTGAATGTCCGTTTCACTTTTCAAATTGTTGCCACTAAATATTATCGCCCTGTATTATATTTAAAGAAATTAAACAATGAAGAGTCTGCATAAATGTATGTATGTTTCTTGCATTGTGATAAAACAACGGTACCTAGAGTCATCCAATTTTGAATGACGTAATCCTGCTGCTAATATGGGCATCTGGAAGCCCAAATTTGAAATCTGGAATTTTTTTTATTATCGATTTTATATTTTGTAAAACTTTAACGAATTTTTAATTAACAAACTCAGATTTCAAAGCGAGCAATGGTAACGTTGTACAGAAAAAACATTATCTCCAGTGCGGAAGACTGTGTATCAGAAATTCTAAAGATACCCTCAATTTAAAATTATTATGCGATATTGTTCTTTAACTGAATTTTATGGTTTAAGTGCGAAGAACATGATATTTAATAAATAAAGGTAACGCACAAAATGTTAAAAAAACGCCCCTTTGGACGTAATTTAAAATCTGAGACCTTTCAGATTTTCTTTTTATTATTATTCTTATTATTATTATTGAGTGTTTAGATATATTTTTATAAAATTTTCACCGTTCAGATAAATATGAAATTTTACATCATAACGTTCTTTACTTAAGTATATAAAGTTATACTGAAACTGATCAGGAAGAGGAGCTTTGAATTACTGATTTTATTTCAAAATTTGATGTTTCTATGTAAAGTTAAATTATAATTCATTCATAAAATATTCCAACCTTTAATGATATACGTATCAAAATAAAATCAGAGTGAATTCGAATATCTAAATGCACTTATTAAACGCTTACTTAAATTTAAAACGATTTTACAGAGAGGAGTATTTTTTAAGTCTGTAGAGACATCAGTTTTTTTTTTTATAGCTAGAAACGTGAAACGTTACCTACGCTATTGCCGAGATACAAGCTACGGAAGGGGGATCTTCCAGTTGCTAGCTGGACTTGCTACCACTTCTTCAGCATGCACAGAGAAATGCAATAAATTCTTTTAAGTGCACCTATGTACAAGCGTGTATCTTAAAACTATTATTTCAAAGTTGTTTTCGTTTCTTCTTTAAATATTGTGAATCACCAATGAAATTTCAGTTAAATATAATAATACTTACTTACACGAACGATTCTGATACTGACTCCATTAATGGTTTAATCCCATCTCATCTTATTACAAGTGATACTTTGACTTTCATTCCGGACACACATCTACCTGCTCGTACAATGAGTCCTAGGTAGGAACTTATTCAGACCATCCGATGTGGATTTTGGAGTCGCTGGAAAAACGAGTAACTAATTTCTCTTCAGTAGTAATCCAAACGTCAACACGCCAAACCTAACTTGAAGATGGACACTGTGATTCTTGTCATCGAAAATGGATCTCCACCTTTAAGATGGCCTATAGACAGAATAGTTCGCCTAGCCACAATCAAAACTAAGACTGGTATCTTCAAAAAGCCTACAAATAAACTTTCAACTCAGCCTTTGTATCAGGGATAAACCTGATAGGGTAGGAGTATGTTTATTTTCATGCGTGTCATAATTCATTTACATCTGTTCGTTGCCCTGCATTTGCAACACACTTTCGAGTTGTCTTCCATAGAATTCGGTTGCTAGAATGTAGCTGACGTATAACTGTTTTAGAATTTATTGTTAATTGAACTGTGTTATCGAAATATTATTAGATGTTTATGTATGGATATTAAATTAATGTATGTTTATGATTTTTGATTTGTATAAATTATAAGTAGTTGAATTCATTAAAAGTATTTCAAAAACGAAACGCTGATTCGTATTTCGGCGCCATTTGATTAACGCCCAGTAAACAGCGTAGATGTTCAGATGCTGGTCCATAGTGAAGAGCAAATCTGACAGCAGAGGCGGTTAAATATTCACTTTTATTTCAACTGTCATTTGCGACCACAATTCACTTGGCACCCTAATCGTGCTATTTCAAAACATTGCATTTTTGAAAGAAGGGAAGCTGCAAGTAATCTGTCTACGAAGAGGCACCGAAAGCAAGTGTGTATTTATCTAATATGGAAGCGTATTAAGAAAAAGGTTCAAATTCTCGAAATTTTGAGTTCCGAATTAGCTTCCTCATCATCCTTATATAAAACTTATATGATGGATTAATCAAGAAATGACGCAGTTCAGAAAAAGTTGTTTCTATTTTTAGAATAGTGAGGGGAAATATTCAAATTAATATGAGGAAGTAAGCTCTATTGCTAATTTAAGCAATAACTTTGATTTACATATTTTTATCGTATATGCAAGATATCAAATCTGAAAAAACATTACTGTAATTTACCAATATTCCTTTTAATTCCTCATTTTAATTTGGATAATTCCCTTCATGGAATCTAAAATACGTCATATCTGAAAGTTAATCCGCATTATGTCATTCGTTAATGTGGCAATGCAATTAGCCAATCACCTTTCAAAATCTAAACAAAGGATTAAGCTCTACAAATACGCTTTGCTGAAATGCGTAGCCACTTTTCCTACCTTCTTCTGGCTGTGCATTGCTTACTTTTCCGTTTCATCTGTTGTCTCGAAATTTAATAAGTTGTATATATAATTGTGAAGTTCTTGTCGCGCCCAAGATGATATTTAAAAGAGAATATATGTTCTAAAAATTATCCATCAAGAAATAAAATTAAGTGATGAATCTACAGCTATGTTTGGTATCCAAATTCCTCCGTTCATTACGCATCGTATCTGTATGCCAGCAATATCTATAACCGTTTCTGCTGTGACTAAACCGGTGTCTTCTCTCCCACGAAACCTATAATATTGCTGTCTTCAGAGCCTCAAATCTTGATCGCAACTAAACTTTTACACATAATACATATTAATTGTAACAACTCAGTGTAGATGATGTAATTGTAATAACACTGCTCAGTGTAACTGTAATAATTCAGTCTGCACGGGATCAGTGTAACTGTTCAGTGTAATTGTAATAATTAAGTTATAAGGTATATCTCCCACATTCTTAGCGTGCCTTCGTGGTGTAATGGTCAGCACACTGAGCCGGTATTTCAGAGGTCCGTGGTTCGATTCCCGGCGAAGGAATTGCATATTTTTCATGTCTCCTGCTTGTAATTAACCTAATGTCTCTACAAAGTCTACACTGAATTTTTAAGATTAATACTTATTAATAGTTATTCATTGTAATAATTCAATATAGATGATGTCTTAAAGATTTGAAGATAACAGCTATTAATTGCTATTAATAATTATTCATTATAACAATTCAGTGTTAGATAATGTCTTGAGGATTCGAAGATAGCAATATTTTAGAGGGATTTGTTTATTTGGGAGAAGACATCAATGTTTTTTTAGTGCCTCCGAGAGGGTTGCTGGATACAGATAGGATCTGCATAGACGGATAGATTTTGGAGACCAAAAGTAGTTGTAGATTCATCACATAGTTTTATTTCATCATGGATGCTTTTGAAGATACATATTCTCTTACAGGTGCGACAAGCAAGTACAGTTTATATACAACAGTTTTATGCACAACTTAATCGCATTCGAGACAGTCGATGAAACGGAGAAGCAACACACATTTGTAGAGCGAGAGGAAGACAGGAAATATAAACGCGCATTTCAACAAAACGTATTTAAAGAGTTGAATCTTACGATTTGAATCGTACGAGTAGTTTTTAAAAAATTAACTCTAGAAATTTTAGCTCATCAGTGGTTATTAAGTTTGGTATATGTTCGCGCCTGCTCATCTGTAATGTAATCTGCCCATGCGCATCTGTATTGTCATGATCTGAGAAGTTTGAGAATTGCCATCGATGGTGTGTGAGGGCTGGTTACAGCCATGAGTTAATGATGAGTGATTCTAATTTAAATATGTGTATTAATAAAGTAACGAACCAGCGTACTTATTATAATGTGTGGTGATCACTGAGCTATCAACCCAACATATCTGGTCGAAGTCGCCGGAGAACTGTGAATTGATTTTATGCGTGAATGCATAGTGTTTCGGTTTTGAAAACGTGGCGTGAAATTAATAATCATCGAAAACGTAGGAGTGTTTGTGTTTGCCAGTATTCCCTGCTAGTTCTTTTCAACGAATAGTGCTGATTTTGGATAGGATATTCATCGAAAGTGGATCACTGGAGAGGTAAGTGCTTCCTCTCTTGTTAATTCTGTACATTCTCTGATTTGTTCTGTTATAAATAACAATGTTATTTAAGAGTGCTAAAAAAGAAGATTTAAGGCAATAATAATCTAAAAGTTGATGGAAAAAAGACTATAGCAGATTTAACTGATATTATTGAGAATAGTGAAATTTTAAAACTAAACAAGATTTAGTAAAAGAGATAGCAAACTCTATTATAGAAAATAGGAAACAAGAAGAGCAAAAACAGCAAAAACTTGTCGAGTTAGAACAAATAAAACTTGAAAGATCAAAGAATGAGTTAGAGTGGGCTAAGCTTAAAGCAGAAACAAAACTTGATGGTGTAAACGAAATCGAAACAAAATCATAGTCACTAGATCAATTAATTAAAAGTATCAGAACTTTAACTGTAAAAATTCCTATACGTCCTGAAAATTGGGGTTTTTTCTTTTCGTCATTAGAACGAGCGTTTATTACAAAAAATATCTCGGAGAACTATAAGGCAGAAGTTCTGTTAAATTTGTTAGGAGATAAAGCTTCGAATATAATAACCTATTTACATGATAAAGATATCGCGAATTATGAAAAAGTAAAAGAAGTAGTTCTGAAGGAGTTTCAACCAACACCATATTCGTGTTTAGGAAATTTTAGGAAAACTGTTAAACAACCACATGGAAACTCATGTACAGTTCGCTTCACGTCCAGTAACTAGTTGGGATTATTATTTAAAATTAAGGAAGGTAACTGATTTCGAGACCCTGAAACAATTGACAGTTTCAGACAGGTTATACCAATCTTTAGATAAAGAAACGGCTTCTCACATTTCAGTGCGGCAAGGTGATTCATGGTTTTCACCTAGTGAGTTAGGTAAAGAAATCGATTTATATTTCACGTCACGAGGAAAACCTCTTACTGAGAGTTCTCATATTAATCGTAAATATAACAGCTCAAAAAGTGTAGCTAAAGTGTTTTTGTCAGATGTTAAAACAGAGAACTGTATTTTGTGCCCTGAGAACTGTATTTTGTGCCATGAGAATCACGGTTTGCCAAAATGCCCATCGTATTTAAAATTACCGGTACAAGAAGGAGTACAGGTTGTGAAATCTAACAAATTATGCTTTAATTGTTTACATATGCATTCAGTATCAAATTGTCCATCTAAATATTCTTGTTTTTGTCAAAAACGACACCACAAGACTATTAATTTTCCCAAAGCAAATACCGTAAAGGAGAAGGAATGTTCTTCATCGGAACAAAATAAAAACAAAACAAATGTATCTGACTGCAACGTTCCTAAACGAGATGACTCATCGACCTTGAATGTTAATGCGCAGGAGTTCGTTCAAAAGGCATTTATTAGTAACTGTTCGAATAAACTAAATACAGTTTTGCTTTCAACCATCGTGTGTTTTTAATTGATAACGAGGGAAGGAAACACAGAGTAAAGTGTCTGCTAGATGGCGGCAGTACGTCAAACTTTTTGACACGTAATTTAGTTGAGCATTTGCAGTTAGAGAAAGAAAAAACAAACATTTCGGTTTCAGGAATTAATGATGCTACTTTCACAATAAAGCATAAAATTAATGCTTCTATATGCAATAAAGAAGGAACTTTTATAAAGAATTTAGTAATTCCAAAAATATCTGCTGATTTAACACCTTTTCGGAAAATTAAAATTTCAGTGCAAGATATTCCTAATGTAAAGTTAGCAGATGAAGGATTTAATAATCCAGAAAGGGTAAATATGTTGTTGGGAGCGGGAGTTTTTTATGAATTTTTGAAACCGAGTCAAATTCAAATGAATAATCCTGATCTTATTTTTCAAGATACAGATTTTGGTTTTATAGTGTCTGGAAGTATTCCAACAGAGACTGAAACCAGGATTCATTGTGGGTTGGTAAAGGAAGAAGACAATTTAGATAAAACTCTTAGAAAATTTTGGGAATTAGAGAATATTAAAACTATTAAACCCCAAAACAAAGAATCTTTAATTTGTGAGAAACATTTTGTAGAAAATTATACGCGAGATAAAACCGGTAGGTACGTTGTTAAAATGCCGTTAAAGGAGGATCCTGACACTTTAGAAAGTTCTAAAGAAATCGCAATGAGTAAATTAAATTACTTATGGAAACGTTTAGCAAAGAATCCAGAATATTCAAAATTATATTCAGATTTTTTAAAAGAATATCAACAGTTAGGACACATGGTTGAGATTAGTGAAAACGAGGAGACACAAGGATCATATTACATTCCTCATATTGGAGTATATAGGGGAGAAGAGAAGAGCAAGTCGACTCCCTTGAGAGTAGTATTTAACGCTTCTTCTTTGACAACCAAAGGAAGCTCCCTAAATTCTATACAGTATAATGGCGGTGTAATACAAGAAGATTTATTCTCAATTATGCTGAGATTCAGAAAATATATTTTTGCTTTCACTGCAGTGATACAAAAGATGTATCGAGCTATTTCTATCCATCCAAATCTGAGGAAGTTGCAAAGAATTTTGTGGAAAGAAGGCATTGACAAGCCAGTTAAAAACTTTGAGTTAACCACCGTTACCTATGGTACTGTGAGTGCACGATTTTTAGCAATGAAGACACTTGTACAGCTGTCAAAGGACGAAGGAGATAAGTTACCTTTAGCAGCACCTGTACTGAGAGAAGATATGTACATGGACGATATTCTGTCTGCAGCTGAGTCGTTAAGTTCTGCATTAGAACTCCAGAATCAGTTAATAGGCATTTTGAAGAGTGGAGGTATGTTACTCCATAAGTGGTGTAGTAATGCTACTGAACTGTGCCAAACAAACGACAAAATATATTCCCTTGGTGAATCAGAAGAATCTAAAGCATTATGTGTTATTTTGAAACCTACCATCGACCAATTCGCTTTTCAAATTCAGGTGGAAAGCATAGCTCAGCCTACAAAGAGATCAGTGCTTTCAACAACTGCACGTATATTTGACCCCCTAGGACTTTTGTGTCCTGTGGTAACAAAAACTAAAATCTTTCTGCAAAAACTGTGGTGTCTGAAGTTGGACTGGAGAGATCCGCTTCCTGAGACGGAGGCGCAAGAATGGGAAAACTTCATCAAGTCCTTGCCAGCAATAAATAAGGTCAGTGTTAAAAGATGCATACTAATAGAAAATGCAGTGCATATTGAACTTCATGGATTCGCAGATGCTTCCGAATCTGCTTATGGATGTGTCATTTACTGCAAATCCACATCAGAAAAAGGTGCCTTCGAAGTGAAGCTGGTTT
This sequence comes from Stegodyphus mimosarum, assembly GCA_000611955.2. Lineage (NCBI taxonomy): Eukaryota > Metazoa > Arthropoda > Arachnida > Araneae > Eresidae > Stegodyphus > Stegodyphus mimosarum. The sequence goes on along the minus strand of KK117081.1, from coordinate 245,878 downwards.
ATAGTAAATCACGTGTATCACCTCTTAAGCAAACTACAATACCGAGATTAGAACTGTGTGCGGCCGTTCTTTTAGCAAAATTGATGACAAAAGTGAGGAGCGCATTGCAACTAAAGACGGTTGACATCTTCCTGTGGAGTTATTCGATGATTGTTCTTTCCTGGTTACGAAAAGAGCCTTACTTTCTAAAAACTTTTGTTGCGAATCGTATCTCAACAATCCAGAACTTGACAAAAGTTCAGCAATGGCGACACGTATCTTCTGAGAACAATCCTGCAGATCTTATCTCAAGAGGGATGAATCCTGAGAAATTGGTTAAGAATAAATTATGGTTCGAGGGACCTACTTTTCTAACTGATCGAGAGTATCCTAATCGTGAAATTCCTGTGTCTGTCATACGAGATGAGTTTACTAGTGAACTTAAACAATCAGAAAATAATGACTTACTTGTTCTTACTGTTACTGTTAGCACCTTTATTGAAGAGTTACTTAATATTAGTAATAATTATACTAAAATATTACATGTTATAAGTTATCTTTTCAGATTTATCCACAACCTGAAGAGTTCAAACAGGAGACTTCGGCACTTGACAACGGAAGAAACCAACAATGGGGAAATTTTCTTAATTAAGGAGATTCAAAGTAAAGAATTTTCAGAGTAAATAAAATTTTTACGCCTAAAAACAAATGTTCCTGGCAAAAGTAAGATAAAACGTTTAAATCCTTTTTTAGACAAGGAGGGAGCACTAAGAGTGAGCGGCAGAAAACAGCATGTCAACAGTAAATTCCCAATTATACTGCCTAAAGGTCATAAATTAACTAAACTCATTTTAGAAATGGTAATATAAGCTTCAACAGTAAATTTCCAATTATACTGCCTAAAGGTCATAAATTAACTAAACTCATTTTAGAATTCTATCATGAACGATATTTTCATTTAGGGCCTACTGCTTTGCTTCATTATGTGAGACAACAGTTTTGGCGAGTTCAGGGTAAGGCTACTTGTAGAAAAGTTGTGCACGATTGCATTAAGTGTTTTAGAGCTAAACTCATTGGAGTTGAACAATTAATGGGTGACTTACCAAAAGAAAGGGTGACACCTGACTTCCCATTTAACTGCTCAGGTGTGGATTTTTGTGGCCCATTAAGTATAAACATCAAAGGAAGGGAATTTACCATAAATTATATGTATGACTTATATGCTTAGTAGCCGTTCATCTAAAAATTGTCACCGATTTAACATCAGAGGCCTTTGTAGCGTGTTTAAAGAGATTTGTGGCTCGTAGAGGCTTATGTTCAAAACTATTTTCAGACAATGCCACAAATTTCATAGGAGCAAATAAGGAGATTTCTAGGTTACGCAATTTAGTTTTAAAACCAGACAATGGCCTTGCTAGTTATATGTCAACTGAGGGAATTATGTGGAACTTTCTTCCACTGTGAGCATCTAACTTTGGTGGCCTCTGGGAAAGTGGAGTTAAGGCGTTTCAGTATCATTTTAAGAGAGTTTTGAGTAATTCCAGACTGAGTTATGAAGAATTCTTAACAGCCGTTACCCAAATAGAAGGAATTCTAAATTCAAGACCGCTTGTACCTCTGTCGTCCGATACTGATGTGTATGATGTATTAACACCTGCCCATTTTTTAATTGGCAGACCCTTAAATACTATTATAGAGCCAAGTTTAACTGAAGTTAAAGATAATCGATTATCTAATTGGAAAAGACTGACAAAATTAATTCAAGCTTTTTGGAAGAAATGGCATATACAATATCTGAATAATTTGCAACAGAGGTCCAAGTGGATGGTAGAAAAGGTCAGAGTGGTTAAAGTCAAAACTCAATCTGAAGTTTACAAAAGACCCATTTCAAAGATTTGTATTTTACCCTATTGATAAGTAATTTTATTTTTTATGTAATTACTATTATTATGTACACTCACGTTTGTGAAAATTGCAACACCAAGAAGGAATCGTCATAATTGAATGCAATTTAATACACAGTTGAGTGATAGTGGTACAAATAAATGATTAAATGTTCAAAGCAAACAAACAAGAACAAGAGATCAGAATCAGTATTTTGTGTGGCCACCACGCGCCGCAATAAGTGCTGCTACACGACGTGGCATGGAGTCAAACAAAGTTTGAATGTCTGACTGAGGAAGAGCATTCCATATCGTTTGTACGCGTACCCAAAGTTCGTCTGCAGACGCAACAGGACGAGGATCACGAGCAAGACGCCGACCAATGACATCCCACACATGTTCAATTGGCGACATATCCGGGGAACACGCAGGCCAAGGAAGAAGCTGTACCTGCTGCGCTGCAAAGAAGGATTTAACAATCCGAGCAGTATGAGGGCGGGCATTGTCCTGTTGAAATACAGCGCCTGGCAAGCTTTGAAGGAAGGGAACAGCTTCGGGCTGTAGAACTTCACGGATATACCGGTTGCTGTTCAGATTGCCCACAATTCGTAGCAATTGAGATCGTCTATGATATGCTATGGCGCCCCAGACCATAACTCCGGGTGTTCGTCCACTGTGGCGTTCGATAATGCACTCCGGAAGGTGGCGTTCACCGGCATAGCGTCTGACACGAATGCGGCCATCATGGTACCACAAATTAAAGCGGGATTCGTCAGAAAACACGACATGCTGCCAATCAGCACGCCAGTCTCTATGCTGATTGGCCCATTGTAGCCGCAGGCGGCGATGGTCGTGCGTTAGGGGGATCCTGTATAAAGGAGTCCGTGCGCGCAGTCCACACTGCAGCAGACGTCTACGAATTGATGAAGCACACAATGAAACACCTGTAGCTATTGACCACAGTGCTGCCAATTGTCTAGAGGAAGCTGTACGGTCCGTCCGCGCCATGCGGACCAGGTGTCTATCATCGCGAGCTGACGTCACATTTCGGGGTCCACTCCCGGATTTCCGAGTTGTCCGACACTCGTCCGTCCACTGCTTCCAAACGCGCATCACTGTGCTGCTGTTACGCTGCACACGAGAGGCTACTGCACGATACGACAATCCAGCTTCACGAAGGCCGATGATTCTCCCTCGTTCAAACTCTGTAAGTTGTTCAAATCTCGCTCTCTTTCGTCGACGAGGCATAAGTACAGATTGAGTTAACGTTTACCACTAGCAGATAACCACCGATAACCATACACGCCTCGCTACAGCCGTCTATTTATTCGGATCCATCAGCCGTTCAGAGGGCGCTGCTCAGCATACGCATGCGCTACGGATTTGCAATTCTAATCATTTGCATATCATGCGCTACTTTGCATTTCCTGAAAATTTCAGCTCACTCGCGTAAGTCCTTCATGGTGTTGCAATTTTCACAAACGTGAGTGTAGTTACTATGTGTGTATGGCATACATTATCATTGTGAAGTTTTATTGTTTAAAAAATTTTAAATTAAGTATTTTACCTCTTTAATGGCATTAATGCACTTAATATTATTTTATGTAGTAGTACTTGTTCAAAATTGTTTGTAATATACTTGTTTAAATTTCTTTATAATATATCTTAATTACAATAGTTGAATGCTACGCATTACAACGCGGGGCGGCATGTTCGCGCCTGCGCATCTGTAATATAATCTGCACATGCGCATCTGTAATGTCATGATCTGAGGAGTTTGAGAATTGCCATCGACGGTGTGTGAGGGCTGGTTACAGCCATGAGTTAATGATGAGTGATTGTAATTTAAATATGTGTATTAATAAAGTAACGAACCAGCGTACTTATTATAATGTGTGGTGATCATTGAGCTATCGACCCAACAGTATATATTTATTAATCTCTCTTTTTTACTAAACTTACTGGATTCCTCCTTTCACATTTCTCAATTTAGGTTCATTCCAAATAAAATTCGCCCATTTTTTATGATTTATTTTTTAAATTTGTATTTTTAAATAATTTTTATAAATTTTTCGAAAAACAGTTTGAATTATAATCTATAAAATTTTTAGCATTATCTTAAAGTAGATGTATTTCTAAGTATACCTGCAGAATATTAGAGTTTTTTATTCAAAATTTCCGAAGATTATACGGGAGTTTAAATACTGGCGCGTTTTGAAATTTGGCATATTTCTTGAAAGCGATAAAACATAAAATGTGGTTTAGGCACTTTGTTAAAATTATTTGAAAGTAGGGGCGATGTAACTTTTTTTCCTTCGTGCACAATGTAAAACGGGAAAGGAAAATAGGCTGCCATATATTGCGAAGTTCGGCAAGTGAATTATTCTTTGCGCAAATAGGAAAAAATTGCACCAAAATAAATTTTTGAGTTTCTGCGTAAATTTCGCACCAAATATTGCAAAATTTAATATTTAGGCATTATTTGAGTTGTAGAACCGAAATATGGAAAAAAATGGCATATCATTTCAGAAAAAGTCCGATTTTGTGTCAAAATACCTATGTTAGAACAATGCTGTATATAAATCTAATATATATCCTAAGTCGCTATTTGGAGGCATGAAAAACGCAATTTAAATTTTCGTCAATCGTCCCAGTAGAATGGGAGATACAGAATCGTCCCATTTTTTTTCTTCGCACTGTACTGTGATAGTACTTGTATCTTCAATGGGCCTTAATTATTTTTCATGCTAAAATATTTGTTTTGTAGTAAACAAAGTTGTATCTCTCAAGAGAATTTTTTATTATGTTTTAGAATTCAAAATACTATTAGAAAAAAAAAAACATGTCACCTTTGATTCGAAAGCGTTTCAGTCTTTCCTTAGAGATTTTATTACCTTTAAATTCTTATTAGTGTTTATTTGCTGGTTCGATAAAAGAAGAGAACCTTTTTGAAACGCTATTTTACTTAATACAATTTTGTTAACGAGTAATTAACAAGTAAGTTAAGTAAATTTATATTAACATAAGAATTATAAAGTTATATTAACATTCGGCAAATACTTCAAACATAAACTACAGTTTTTTTTTCGCCCCTTGATCGGAAATAGAAAATATTAAGCATATCAAGTATTTTGCAATGGAAAACCCTTATACTGACAGAATGCAGTTAGGAGAAACCGGTTAGATCATTAATTGTATGTATCTCGTACACACTTAAACCCAAGGTCCGTACAGTGAAAAGGTTCGCGCATAAAAGGAAAAACGCGTTGAATGGTCAACCACATCGTGACGTCACAGGAAGACCTCTGTTGCTTTCTTTCATATTACGAGGGTAGAAACTACGGTAGGTGCTTGAAACGAATTTGCGCTTATTTGACTGTTCTTATTTGCTAGGATATTAACTAAATCATAACTAAAGAAGGATATTAACTAAATCATAATTTAACATGTATAAATATCTAATAAACATTTTGTATCGACATACATACCACTTGCATACATACAACTTTTGAAATATATATTTAAAACTAAAGGTATCGAATAAATAAGCAAATCAATGAATGAACACTAACCTGAAAAATAAATTTGCATTGTACATACCCTTATTTCTCTGACATATTTTATAGTTGAGCGTATAATTTCTAAAACAGTATATAAAGATATCTTATAAAAATAAACTTTGAATGATTTAAACCGAGGGTAAATTAAGTTCAGAACTCAAATTATGTGCTGTAAATTGCATAAGTTTAGTGGCTGTATTTATTAAATTCTAAACATAATCTAAGCTAATTCAAATATCATACTGAATAAGGAACTGGCACATAAATTTGCAAATTTTTGAATGATTTAAACCGAGGGCAAATTAAGTTCAGAACTCAAATTATGTGATGTAAATTGCATAAGTTTAGTGGCTATATTTATTAAATTCTAAACATAATCTAAGCTAATTCAAATATCATACTGAATAAGGAACTGGCACATAAATTTGCAAATGCTATTGTAAAAAAACAAAATAAATTTTTGTAGTTGCAGATTTTTTTATGTCACAATTCGCTATTTCAGAATCAAAAATATTTTTATTTATTTATTTTACATTATGAAGATGTATTATATATATACATATAATATTTTACACTAAGATATATGCATTTATATATATATAATAAATATATACAAGTATTATGAGATGAATTTTTAAAAATAAAAAATATATCAGATAATACGTAATACAATATATATTTTTCTTTCTAAAAGTAACTAGGTATTTGCATTTAAAATTTTAGTCTAGTTACGTAATTTGGATCAGTTCTGTTTAATAAAAAATGCTACTTTCAATAGATATGCTGGATACACCATTTTTTCTGCAGCTAAGCTTTGCTTGAAAAAAAAATTTTAAGTATTCCTTACAATGGTTAGGTTAAGTATTCCTTACAATGGTTAGGCTAAAAAAATAGCGCACCTAAGATAACAAAACAAAAGATAGCCCGATTTATATTCAGTTAAAGAAATAATTTTTTGATATTACGAAATTATTTTCTTTAATTTATTTTTTCTTTTCCGCGTTATGTCACAGTTTTCGTCGACTGAATTTAGTCTTCTTTTTTGTGCTTTCGAATATTTTTTATTAACTAATTTTTGATTTAAAGTCTTTAATCGTATGAAAGTTCGAATTCTAGCAAAGGACTTAAGTAAGTTTTCATCTGTGTCGGAAAACTGCTGTTTAAGGGTTTTGACAAAGTCCTTTATAATATTTTCTCCCTTTCTTAAAGTGGAACCGTTGAAATTTAAAAATTGTTCTTCCATTTTATGGACCTGCTTTTTCCACTCTTCAGAGTGTTAAATTAGTCCTCCATGAGACAGATGTTGTATCCACAACGAAATACAATTTGGATCTTCTTTCAGTTTATACGTAAATTCCCCAAGATTAGGGTACTCGATATGATGTGTTTTTGCTATCCACCCTGCAATATAACTTAAACCATCCTTTTCTGTGATACTCATATCCAATTTTAGTTCGGATTTTTCAGATGGGCAATCGATATTTTTTTCAGTATCACTGTTTTCTGAATATGAAAATGACATTTTGTCATCGTTTCCGACATTTACTTTTACACCAGCATGCCGCAAAACCTTAGAAATTAGATAATCACCTTCTAATCTGCCTTTCGTATTTGTGATTCCGCGGGCTCCAATAAAACCATTCTTGCCTATTATCACCATACGTAAACGATATAAAGCACTAAGAGGAGTAGGATGATCATCTAGTCCTCCTCTGCTCCTTAATTGCGAAAATGTATTTTCGAGAGCGTCTTGATTTAAACGATGCGTTAGAATGTATGATCAGTTATATTTTTCTCTGACATAATGCAAGAGACTTTTTAACGATGTGCTAGAAATTAGAACACCTTTTTGAAATACCTGCAATGACTTTTTTCCAGTGCACCTCATGTTTTTCACAGTTTTGCAAAAATTATCTATTGCTGCATCCTGAGTTGTTATATACTTCTCGTAAGCGCTTTTACACGGAAATTCAAAAATTTCCGGAATATAACTATTGAAAATATGAAACCAGTTATTTACTTCTTTGATAAAATGTGCTAAATCACAACATAATTTAGGATCCGACCCAGACTTGTATCTCTCTAACGCAGCTGCAGTTGATTCTGAAAACAACTGTGATGCTAGACGTACATTTTGTCGCTGAGATTTTTCACATAATATGTGAGTTTCTGTCAGTTTACAGCAAACTTTATATTCACCAGCATTAATTTTAAGTAATTCCAAAAGTGGAGTTTTACTTGAGTTATCGCTTAAGACAAAACCAGTATCTAAAAGCCAGTTGCGAATAAGCTTCAGAAGATGCGGCGCATCTGCAAAAAAATAAATATTTTCATTGGTAATCGGATGCATACACCATGATTTATTTTCGTTTATTTGCAATGCTTTCCACAGTGCGCGGTTAGATCCACTCATATCACTCACTACAGCCACAACTTTATATCAATTTGATGTAATTTTGAACTGTACGGACCTTGGGACTCGTATATCACGTAGCCTCGTATATCACGCCTCATCTGGTCGCCCTGTGACGTCATACGTTGAGACTTGACGCATGCGCTCTATGTCTCAGTTTCCGAATGCGCGAACCTTTTCACTGTACGGACCTTGACTTAAACCGGTAACCGATAGTTTCTCGCCAATGCAGAAACACGCAAATAAACTAATTCGCCAATGTCGCCACAGAAGACGAGTACCCTTTTTATTTTATAGTAAGCCGTAAACTGCATTAAAAACAGAAAACAAGAATTTAAAACTCCTTTACTTTGATATAAAACGGATTTCTTTAACAAAGTCCTCTGAGAAAACATCCAACTCAAATACTTTAAAATCTGTTACCATAATAAATTATCTCTGATTAACATACACAGAAAAATAGCCAGTGACAAAATCTATTAAAATACGGTAAATATTGTTGCTAGCTACGCGCTCAGGTGTGTCTGTTTAGACAGTCACTGCAAATGAGCAGGAAGAAACTGATAATTTATTGGAAAAAAATACAGTTCACAGCAAAAATTAATAGCTGTAAATATTTCAAGGAAAACGCGGATATATCCTTCTTACCACGAGAAAAATGTCGTAAATGCCCGCTATCACTTACAGAGTAAGTTCTACCAGTAGGAGTCTATAGCAAGACTACTTACTATCTTCCACTGGCCGTCAGAGCCGTATTTATATGGTGTTGCACGGACTTCAGGAAGCTTCGAGAAAAATCGGTCCTGGGTTTTCAAAGATGCGTTTTCACGAAAGTTCCTAAAAGTTTCGAACTTAACGAAACTTTTTGTCGCCAATATTTGTCAGGGGCGTTTTTGCATATATCTCGCGTTTTAGTTGAGCTATTTTAGTAATCTAGATATTGTCTAATCCAGAATTGAAAACTCTATGATTCCATATAATATATAAACACTTAAATACTAAAGATGTAGCCAGAAATCCAGTTACATACAAAATAAATCCTAGCATTTTTAGCTAAATACAAAAGTTAAACAAATAAATAAATAAAACAATACACAAAAACAATAATGTATCATAAAAGATTTCAATATTTATAGAAATTTACAACTGTATATTGATATACTTAAATGAAGTTCCTGGGTATTCCCTCCAGATAATTTATATTACATAAATATAACCAATACATTGTATTTAAGCTTATACAGAAAATAATAATTACCTTGGCAGCCATCTTGGTATCCAGATCTCTTTGAACACCTTCAAATTCTTCTTTACCGGCTGTGCTACTCATTAAATAACCTAACAAAAGGAAGAATACTTTTTCATTTTACGATTTCTTAATTGAAGAATGGCAACATAAAAATATAATTTTTAGCGTCTAAGAATTGCCCGATTCTGAAGATGTTAAATCTGCTTTCAAGCGTCCTTGAAAATTATTCTTAGCTGTTTTAGGATTTTGAAAATCATGTATTATTATATTAATTTTAAAATAAAGATACAACTTTTGTTTCTTATCTAATTATAATATTAAATTCAGAGAAATGAAACATGGAATGCCATTTAGCCCTGTAAAGAGATAGAGAAATCAGCCATTGGTAAATACAAAAAATCATATGATTTAGATTCTGGTACTGTAATCAATCGGAAAAAAATAGGAAATGTCATAACGGCTAAATTCATATAGTAAGATACACATCTCTTAATATATTTAACTGAATAGTTTATTGCATGAACTACTTGAGTTTCTTGTTTAATTTTAACCATAATTGCAATGCATTTTGTTAGAATCTCCGAAAAAAATAATCTACACAAAAGTACCCTAAAAACGACACAGCTAAGTTTAATTCTAGTTGAAAAATTTTGAACAGAAATGAATTATGTTTAAATAAATAAACCTACTGAATAAATATATTGGAAGGTCTACCAGTAGATAACTATCTACTTTCTATTACATAGAAATAAACCTACTAGAGGGTTAGTAATTATTATACGAGAATTCAAAATTAGATTTATGAATTTTTTCTATATTTGTGCAGAACTGATAGTTTTCGAGAGATTCTGAATCTGAGAACGCGTTTCATTTTTTTTCCAAACCTTTCTTGAGGGCGGAATAAAATTTTATAGACTGTTGAACTGTGTAATGAAACATTAAAATAAGCTGGCTTTGGTAGAAAATATTATACATACACATACGTAAGATATAACAAAATGCGATAGCTGCTTTAAAAAAATAACTGACGACCTCAAAATTAACATTCTAAATTTGGTACTCTCCCCCTAAATTCATCTGTTCTCCCGAACTCGAGATCTTTCTATCGTTATATAACGCTACTTGAAAAGGGCAACTAAAACTAACCAGTCATAGATTAGCTGTACTTGTACATCAAACTTGGTATAAATACTGCTGGTGATTAATTACGTCATTATTATTCGGCTGCATTCCTTTTCGCAGCTTCCGCCTTGCCAACATTTCTATTTTGCTATGTCCTCCTTTGTTCTTATTCTAAGATGTTGTTGTTGTTGTCGTGTCCATTACCACACGGAAGAAAGATTGCCAGAGCCTACTGTGAAGAGAGGTTGGACTTCTATTTTCCACCCCCAATTTTGAGGAAGAGCACCCCGGGGGGGGAATCCAGGGGTCTCTCCCTTCTCTCCTCACCCACCAATCCATACGAGAGGACATTCGGCTCGCCGCATATTTAGAGTGCCGCCATGCTGCACCGACACTATACATTTACAAACATCCATGCCTTCTCCGGAATTCGAACCCGAGCCCTTCGGCACGGCAGTCAGCGACGCTAACCATTATACCGGTTGGGCGGCATTCTAAGATGTTATAACGTGCATATAAGACTATTGTAATTGCTTATGATCTTGAAATATCCTACCTACTAAGAAATGACTTGATTATGTGCGAAAATAAAGAATGGTGATAAAAAAAATCCTGTTGTTGTTATCTTCATCAGTGTGCCTTAACCATGAGCCATGATTGTTATCGAAAGCTGTTAAGAGTTCCAGTGGCCTTCCTCTGCACTTCAAAATTATGGCATATATATATATATATATGTGTGTGTGTGTGTGTGTGTGTGTGTAATAAGAAAAAGACAAAGACGTAGCAGTGTTGTTTGGCGCAGAACATAGATCCATACCGAAGGGGAAATGGGACAGTCGAGGCGGATTAAATTCCATTTTTATTTAAATTGACATTTGGGGCGCTCTATCGTGCCTATTCAGGAACATTTACATTTTTATACTATTGGAATAATAATAAAAGCATAGCAAAGTAGCTTCCAGGCAGCACAGAAAGTATAAGCGAAGTGCGTATTTATATAATATGGTAGCTCACCAAAGAGGAAGGTTTTGGTTTAGGTAGAAAGGTTTCAGTTCTTAAAATTTTGAGTTCAGTTTCCCAATTAGATATATATATATATAGAGAGAGAGAGCGAGAAATACATATAGGTATGAGATAAAAAGTTCTAATTTAAATTTGTTACCAGTCTCTCAAATCTTTTTGGTTATTTCCCTTTAGTTAGTTTAGTTTTGGTAGATTTAGTTTAGTAGTTAGTTTTAGAAATTTAGATTTAGTAGATTATAGTAGCATACTTTGACTCATGGCTGCATAGCCACAACAATTCTTATTATTATCCCCAAAACATAGTATCGAATTTTTTAGGATGGTCCAATCTTTCCTTTTAGCTTCATTCATGATAAGATCCAAGGTTTTCATCTAATATTAATATTCTGCTGTCCGTTTGGACAAAAGTGATACTTTAGCTTGGTATTTCACAAGAAACAAAATTTTTCACAGAACTATTTTCATTAGTTACCATTTTTTGTCTATGCCCTTAACAAACTGTTCCAGGAGAATGAGTATTATGCGAAGTGATCACAAAAAAAAACTCTCTAGATTTTGACATAAAATGTTTTTGCTGTTAAATTCAAGAGATCTTAAATGGGCTTATTTCAATATTAAACCGCTTGATATACGGACCCTCTCACACGCGAAACATGGAAACTTGGAAGCAAGTTGTGAACTTGCTTAGCAAAAACATGTACATGTTAAGGTCTAAACAAGTTCTTCGATCATGATCATTGTTGTCTTGTTCATGAATTTGATGAAAAAATGATTGCCAGAGCATCCAGGAGGTTTGGCGGGTGCTGTTCCTCAAAACTGGGGGGTCTCTGAGGGTCTCAGATCCCTCTCATCTACCACTAATCCATACGAGAGGACTTTCAACTCACTCTATATTTAGAGTGCCCCCATGCTGCAAAGACACTGCACACTATACATAACACATATGCCTTCTCCGGGATGCGAGCTCGGGCCCTTCGGCACCACAGCATGATCATTGTACTTTATATGAATAAGAACCGATTTCAAATTTTCATTAATTTCTTGGAATGTCCAATAAGTACAGAGGCATACTTCTTCCCATTATGCAAAAAAATAGCTTCACTTTTCAAAAGTCAATAAAAATTTAATAACTGTTATAAACTTCATAATTTACAACAAAATGTCATAAATTATTAATCTATAGTTATGATATTTATTTTAAAGTCAGTATCTATATGCTGCATAGCATCTAAAACTAATATTAAACGGATTACATGACTTCAAAATGCTGAGTTTAGGACATTTTTGAATCATGAGGTTCATTTTCTGTTACTGGTATGATACCAAAGAAAATTATCCATTAGCATAACACTATAGAGTCTCATTTTCCTTGGTAATTTAAACTATGAGAACTCCACGACGACTTAAGGATTTATCGCTATGTTTTGGAAACTACTATAGAGACTACGAAGGTGTGTAAAGGATCCTCTTATTTTGCTCAGAATAGAATATTAATTAACTCAGAAAGTTAATAGTCTTGCGCGTACAGAACCAGCCAGCATTTATGGCATAAATCGAAAACAAGAGAACTGAAATTTAAACTAAGTTAATCGTAAGTTAGCCAAAAAGGTTACAAGACAAAATACACGCAACTTAGCTCAAAACACTAATAGCGGCGTGACAGACCTAATAGCGAGAATAACGCAACGCCGCAGATAAACTGCTCTCAAGAGAATTGAGTAGCAAACTTGGCCTTGAGCAGGCGGAGCATGCTCTGATCCACCCACTAAAATCTTCCTTTAAATACTATCTCTTTTCTACCTCATAAATACGCGCGAACTATAAATTAGTATTCTGGCAGGAAAATGGAAAGCGAGGAAGACAGAAAAGCTAATTAACATGAAATAACTGATTAATGAAACTACATGTATACTCTACAGCACAGAGTTAACGCGTTAAAATTACATCTACTCCCAAAAGTTCAAATATCTAATCAATCAATAAATTAATTTATATCACAGAAACTGTACTTTGGTGTCATTTGGGAAGGGCAGGTTTCATCGTGAGCTGAAATTTGGAATTTACAGAATTTAGATAAACATTCCGACCTGAAATTATTAAATAATTCCCTCTGTTGCTTTATGAAAAAAAAAACTCATATTCCAAAGTTACAAGGCAGAACAAAATACCCAATGGTTTCAGTCACATGAAAAAAGTATATATATCTGTAATTTTAGATACTTTCAGTGCGGGCAGAAGATGACTGAAAATAACGGATATCCATCAGGGCACAATGAGCTAATAGTGAAACATCGAATTCCAAAGAAGACGACAAGAAAAGAAAAAAGTGCACAAAATGGATAATGAAAATTCTTTTAATCGAACAAAGTTAGGAACAGCTTGTAAGGTATTTTCTTCTTCATTACCACCTGCTTTCGGGATGCAACTGTAAAGCACTTCCGGTCAGCAATCGGGAATTCGACTAAGCGACCAAATATTGGAAATTTCTTTTCGACATTAAACTTGTATTTTCACAAAAGCAAACAGAAAATATCAACAGAAACGTCATAAAAAATGGCGGTAGTTATTAGTCATTTTTTAATAGTCTGGTAATTATAGTAAATTTTCCCATATAGTTAGCTCATTTGCTGTTTCATTTAAGATACCTAATCGTGAACTTGTCTTAACTATCCTTTTGCATTTAGATGCCATAATTAGTAGTCATACGCTTACGAAAGAGATTTTTTTCTACTTCTGCTTGAAGACGAATGAAAAAAAAATCTGAAATAAGACAGCCGAAGACAGAGTGGCCTAAATAAATATAGAACTAGTGATATGGGGCGTAGTGCTAAAGATCTAAATAATCAAGTGCTCGGTTGAGTGAGCGAAAGGTTTTTGAAACTTTGTTTACCACATCTATATCTTCTCGTAAGACTTCTCTGGCATTTGTCCAAATGTGTTAACAGTTTAACAACAAACCAGACTCCGTTGTAACATTATGCACAAAAAAAATTAAATTTTTAACCTTTAGTGATGAGGGTGTTCAATAAAAATTAAATATAGCTTTATTCTCTTAAAATACCAATCTAACTCAGATGCAACAACTGACCCTTTTTCTTAACGTTATTTGTAGTAATATGCTATCTGATTCAACACTGCCTCCAGTAGAATATATTATTTATATAACTATATATCGTTTAAAAATATCGTTTAAAGTTCCGATTAACTGGATTAATATCGGCCAACGTCTAAAGTAAACTTATAATATACTAAAGTTAACTTTTCCCCTCTGCCCTTGGATCACCGCTGATCCGAACTCAGGAAGAACAATACAGCATACCATAATTAACAGAAAAGTGCTATTAATAATTTATCAGCATTCTTAGGCGGTTTGATCTACAAAATGTGTTCATTTCATTACCCCAATTATACGAATAGTCAAAACAAAAAGAATACCTGTAAATAACCAAATAATAAACAGGACTGAAAATGAATAAACAAAGTTGACTGTGACGTTATCTGCAGTCGCTGCTCTAATCCGAGTAATTTTTGTTCTATTTTGTATTTTTCGGAGACAATTTCGTCTTTACACTGACGATTTATGATGATAATGTTTTCACATTTTCGTGATAAACACACTTAACATTTTTTAGACAGCACCCGTTTAATCTGCCCTGGTCGAGCAAGAATTATTGTACATCGTAGTCTGATAGTCTGTTACTTAAAGGCGAGTTTACATTTCTCCCAGGGACTTGCAGCGAACCCCTTGCTACGGCGTCTCGAACCGAGTAAGCGCACCTGCAATCTGTTAGTATAAGCATTCCAGGGGCACTTTCTCCACCCGGCTTGATTCGTAACTAACTAACGAAAACTGAGGCAGATAGTCGAGTACCCTAACTGATTTTATTCCATTACATTCCCATCTTCCATATTTCGCTTTATGAAAAACACATGAATGGAGACAACAAATGAAGGCTGGTTTGATCTATAGCAATGGTTCTGATTGCGTACGCTCGCTTTTCATTGTCATCGGCGATGTTAGTCAGCGAGGCTTCGAGATTTGCGAAGTAGTCTCAAAATGGCGGATGCCGTCTCCGGAGAAATTTTATACGATTCGCGAATACATATGAATTATTTATTTGTTTCAAATACTGTGATGCAAAAATTTAATGACCTTAGTCATCTAAAATCCCAGTTTACATTATATTCATTAGCATTAAAAACTAACATTAATAACGCACCAGAAAACTAATAAATGGAGTTGATTAATCTAAAATGTGATTATTCAAAGATATTTTATTTTATTTATTCATTACGTACTCCGTCATTAGGCACTACACGAAAAGGGAAGGATGCCCCTTTGCAGACTAATTAAGTGAAATTGGCTCGTATCCCCGTGTTACACATGGGGAAAATCACAAAACTACCCATGCAGCTAGGGCATTCGCCGAGAATCGAACCCCAAACTGAACTACCAGTGTTCACCAGCTACAGATTGGCCGCTAGTAGCCATATTCAAAGATTTGAAGCCGTATATTTCCTTAACGTTTATTCGTACTTGTCAAAACCTACATACGCTTAGTTATGAGTTTTTGCAAAATAATAAATACTTTGCTTTGAGATATATTTATATGAGAACAGCTTTGTTTCACAGTAGAAAATTAATAAGAAAAGAATCCGATCTACCAATGAGCATCTACAGTCTGTGATGAAGATTATTTCTAGCAATTTCTTTCCAAGCTCTATCAGAATTAAAAAGCCACCAAGTGTTAAATTGCGATTAAAAATGAATTTTATAATTATTTACATACAAACATATGTATTTTTACACAGAAAAAAAATTTAATACTAAGAGAAAGATGTTAGATTATTATTATTATTTATTCTCAAGTTGTTTCGCTTGCAAAGTTTTCAAACTTTGTTTATTTTTAGTTAAACTGAAGTAAGTTATGATTGATTAAATATGTTTAATTAATCATCAAATAACTTAATCTAATTTTAAATAACTTACTTACAAATTTTCAGCCTGACATTTATTTTAAATGTTAGGCTGAAAACTTAATATTTAGCTGTGAACATATTTGCACTAGAAAGTTTAAGCAAAATAAAAATCTTGCTTCAAATAAATTTGAATTTCTTTCCTTCCACATATTATTATTATCGTTTATGTATGTTTTGATAAAAATTTAGTAAGCGAAATTTAAAATTTAAAATATGCTTTATTTTGTTAAAAATTTTTTGATTTAAAAAAAAATCACGTCAGCTCTTTTCAGATGGTGAATTCAGCCTGCATGCAAATTGCGACCGCTGGCGTAGTGAACGTGCGAGCTACTTCAACGTCAACGTACGAGCTTATTAGGGGTATTGGCAATAAATACCTCCTTAAACAGTTTAAGGAGGTAATGGTACGGGACAGAGTCGGCGCCATCGTATCGGGTGGCAAAATCTGCAGGAGATAAAGTTCTATAGCAAGAGTTCTCAAATCTTCTGCCCCATACACCCCTTTTACCATTACTAAAAGATTACTTCTCTTTTCTGAAATTCAAAAAATACATATACATTTATTTATATTTAGATTATTTTTAACGCATTTTTATAAATTAAACAGCAAAAAGTTTAGAAAATGTTGATAAATACCAAAACTTGAATAAAATTAGCTTTTTTATACATAAACTATCCAAAACATACATGAGGGAGGGTGAAAAGATGCCTATATTAAATAACAGAATTAGGTTGTCATAACAACAGCAAGGCATTAAAATTCGCTTAATTTTAATACAGCTGCGTCAGTGCTTCAGAAAATAACAGAAAACTAGCAAGGTCAGGTATATGTGCTTAATAAATGTATTTCATAATCTATCGATATTTTAACTAAAACAATTTCAATTGAATTAATAAAGCTACATACCTTCCCTAAGCATTTTAATCCCAAAAAGAAAGAATAAAAGTGCTGATAAATAATGCATCCATATTACTGGAATCAGAGAAGATACAAGGCCGAGTCCAGCTATAAAAAGGAGAAAAAGTATATTTTATTTCTTCAAATTTGTAATCCGAATTTTATACATTATAATGTCACATTGGAAGTGTTATATTCATTGTATTTGATAACTATACTGCTTATTAAAGAAGAAAACAACTTGTTTCTGTTGCATATCTTAATGAAATCATCTGGTGATTGAAACTGCGGGTAAAAAAAAGTTAAATCGCTAAGTGAATAATTATTGGCTGTCCCGATGTTATACTTTTGAATGGTAATCATTCATTTAAAAGGTTTCTAAGAGAAGAATGCGCTTGTCTTCTATTCTTTTCTGTGAATCTGCTGAATAATCAAGCAGAAGAATGCGATTCGTTTTAATTTTCATTGAAAATTAATTAAACAAATTAAGCACATTTTATCATCTGCATTAAACATAATCATGAATACAAAATTTTACAAATTTTATTTAACTTCAGTACCTTTAACTCTTCGAAGTTTTTCAGTATTAACATATGAAAAAAAACTGTAAAAGGGATTATATTCAAATTACAATATAAAAGGTGCATTTTAAGAACTTTTGTCTACCATTTTTATTTACCTGAAAGGGCTGTCATGAGGATTAAAGCTAGCATTGCTCCACCAAACACCGAGATTACGGAGTGTGAGAGGGCCAAAACGACAGCTATGAAAAAAGTCTTGTCACCGAATTCAGACACTATAATCACGCTGAAGGCACTGAAGGCGCCTGCCGCAAAATCTGGAGTAACAGGTTGACAAGTCTCATTGGTATCACATAAAGGGATCTGAAATGTAATTAACAAGAAAATAGTTACCTATAGCATAGTTAATAAAATGCTACATTTATTCGATGAAAGTAATTTCGTTATTAGCATTCATTTACTTTGTTAGCTTTAAAAAGAATTTGCTTGGTGCAAAACAGAGATGAATTTTCTCCAAGCAGTTTGTGATTTCGTGACTCAGCATTACTTTGCAACGCATAACTTTAATTGCGATAATATATTTCGCACACTATTTGTTCGTGATTGCAACTTTATTCCTGACTTAGTCTATTTTGACTGAGTCAGGAAGGCAAGCGTCTTTTTTTATGACGGATAAAAAGCAGACATAGTATAAAACATAAGAAGCATAAAACAGACGGAGGCATACGTTTTGTTTTATGGTGAATGTTTCCAGTTTTTCGAAATCAGTTTACGGTGGAAAAGATTATTTCTTTGTTAAGTTTCCGAACATTCGAATAGGTCTCTTTAAATGCTTCAACAGCTTTCCCGTAAAAATATGTTGCGAAGTAATCCTTAATCATAAAAGTTCGTCCTGTTTTGGCACCAGTCGATCGGTTTTTAAATCTAACAGCACAAACTGCAACTAAAATTTCAAATTATATATTACTTGCAACAATACAGGAGTGTCATCCACTGAAACAATTTGCAATTAATATTTATTTTGGAATTTCCACAGTTTTTCAAGTTTTGATGGGCGCAATTTGGATCGCCCCGTATAGCTTGCTCTAGGTTCTTTTTCCGACGCCTGAATGAAATTCTTATATGCGGTTTTTCTAATATATAATGTTAATTTGGCCAATTAAGGATTCCAACCGGCGACAAAATGAGGTTTTCTTGGTTTACGCTTAGCGTAAATACCAGCCGGTTTGCTTTAAAAGGTCCTTCACAGAGACATCCTTCTTCTTAGGCAGAAAGCCCTGGCGTATTTGCCTTAATTAATTATTCACCCAATTTTGTAGATAAATAGCCTTTTGCCATCAACTGATTCAATCCAGTCAACTTTTACTTCAGTGGCATCTGCGACCAGGGAAAAAGTAATGAGATGGATCGTTTGAACTTTGTTTCAATTATAATAATATTACAACTAAATATTCCTCCCATTAAAGTGTTCCAAAATAGTTAAAACAACGCTGAGAGTGATTTTAATTATAATAAAAGTGCAATAAATTTAAATAACTTATCAGGCATGCCTTTCATATGTATACAGTCTTCACTGATGGTCTTTTACCATGATTTCTATTACAATGTAATCTATTTTTTTTTTGGACGATCGCTGGATGTACCTTCTTCACCAGGCAGTACTTCAAAGATCTTGCGTAAGACGTAAGAATAGGCACGCGTAAGAAATGTTCAACAGTTCACTACAAAAAAAAAATGTAGCGACCGTGAAGGTGAAAATTAGGTATGATGCCAGCTCGACGGATAAGGAGTTCAAAGAAAAATACTAGATATGGTTTCAGAACTCCAAGTACTTGTCGATGGATCTCAACCGATGCGTAGATATTTTGGGAAGGACCTTTTTTGTATGATCCAGAAAGTCAAATACGTCGTAGTGCATTTACAAAGAACTCCTCTTTCTAAACGTAAAATAGTCTACTACAGGGTGGCCAGAAACAAATATTACACGTGCAATTATTTCACCATAACTTCAATAATATTTACAGTTATTTGTGCCAACCAGTTATCCCTGCACAGCTGATACACCTGAATATCCTCATACTCAACCACTTTAGCAACTGTACGGTGTCACATGCTGGAAAGCTTCAAGCCCATTCGAGCGCAGAACCTCACTGTCCACGTACCGCCTCTCCCTGACATATGATTTGATTATTCTCCACACGGCACTGTCTGGTGTCGTAAGATCCGGACTTCAGGGTGGCCCAGGATATGGAACTGGTGAATTTGGGGACCCATGTCCTGTCCACCTGCGAGGGAACAGGAACAGTTTACTCAGGCGCTAACGAACAGCAAGTGCGAAGTAGGCGGGAGCTCCATAGTTTTTGTAAATAACCGTATTGTTTATGCCCTAATTCTGCAGCTGTGAAAGAAACCAGTCATTCAACCTCTCCAGATGAGCAACTTGAGTCATGGAAGCCTGAAACAAGTATGGATTAATGATGTCATCCCCACCCAAAGCATGTGCGGAAGACTGTTTTTAGTTTCTTGGTAAAAGTGTGGGTTTGCTTTTGCCCATATAAAGGTGTTCTTATAGCCGAACTCCAATAAATAGAATATTTACCAGAGAAAAGAATGCACTTCAGAGCATGAATGGTGGGGAAGACCTCCAACAAGATCCTGCATGCTTTCTGTTGGCGGCTTAAGTCATCATCCATTAGTTCATTGATGGCCACGAATGCTTGCAGGCGTAAGTCCGTTTTCATGTGAAGTTGCACTGTACTGCTTTTAATTTCAAGTTCTACAGCACGTTTTCTGGTCGACTCTCACGGTGAATGCATCACTGACGTACCGACTTCAGCACGTTTTACTTGAGTTGACGGACGGCGAGAGCGGGGTCATCCAAAACATTTTCTCAAGCAAAAAAACTTTCTTCTTTCGCATTATCAAAGTTTGACGACTTGGTGGCTTCATACCAAACAGTACAAAAAACTTGTGCATTACCTGTGCCATATTCTCGCTGTTGTATTTCCGTTCATAGGACCTACGCACTTGTCATTAAGTGCTCCTCCAGTGAAGTCGCTGGTATCGAACATCGTTCTTCACAAAGTACAGAAAAGCGAGACAATGAACTGCTCAACGCACAGACTCTGTTCACCTCCCTGGGCAATCAGGTGGCAGTTACGTGGCAATCACATTGAAATTAACATGAGAAGCACTGTTGCCATATCAGTCATCAGGATGGGAGGTTCAAATCTTAAACATCTTACCATCTTACACTGGTGCACGCATTTAGTTCAGGTGGAAAGGGACTTTCTAGCCAAACTGTACGATAGACTGTCTGCTAATTATAATAATGAAGATCAGTTCTAGTCTTCGAGATAATGCAGCTCGAGATGTGCCATTTTAAGGAGGCGAGACAATGTTGCAAATATAAATAAATTTTGGAATTCTTATTTATTTGTATTTCATTGCATAGTAGTATTTTGTTACTTTCTAGTTTTATTAATTTAATAAGCCCAAAGGGGCTCTCTTTAATGTTTAGTGAATTCAATACTAGTGTATTGAATTTTTAACAATGTACTTCGTAATGAGATCCTAATGTATACAGCTGTAATCTCATACAGTATTCTTGCATAAATATAGCTAGGAAAGTTCTTATACATGTATTTTAATTATATTTGTAACTGTATTTAGTACAGGAAACCTCGGTTCATGAATTTTATTCATTCCTGAAGGCCTTTTATTAGCCGAATTGTTCTTAAACCGGAACAATTTTCTCTTATAGGAATTAATGTAAAACGAATTAATTCATTACTAGATTGTTTATTTAAACTTTACAAGAGTACTTGGTGCAAAAGTTCATAACCCAAAATCAATGGAAAATAATTTTTAAATAACAACAATATATATTAAATAAAATACTGAATAAATAATACTAAACACATAAAATAGACGGATACTTAATTTAATTTAACTGCATTTGAGCAATATAGAGTGTACCGCATAAACGAAAATGATGAAGGATATTACTGTTTGGATGAGGCATCTCCTTTTATAAGAACATCAGACAACTGTCTTTAAGAAGCATCTTTTGGTAGCTTTTATATTTTTCTCTAAGCGCCACTCGACGCTACCTGTGATTCATTGGGCCTGTGCTTCACTTAAAATTTGTCCGAGGAAATTTGTTATCTCCTACGCTTTAAAATATTTTTAAAGTGACACATGTACACATGGCATTGTCATTGAAAATCCTTATGCTTGTTAGCTTGCTACGGCTTTATCAGAATGATATCATCACGTGAAAAGTTTTCACATTACTCCACTTTTTGTGAATTTCAAGGATTAAAGAATAAAAATAATTTTCCTTTCTTCTTCTTCTGAACGGATTTCTTCTAGTCGCGTTTTGTTACTGCTTCTGAAACTGTTGCAGCTCTTTCTTACTGAGATAATTTTGATGGTCCTCTAATAATTGCTAGAAATCTTCCTTGTTAATTTCCCAACTCTTAGTTTTGTCTAAAGACACAATATTGTTACTTTTTTTTTAGTACGGGTTCGCAGATTTGGAGTGATTGACGACAAATTTTGCTGAAGAATGAAAACACACTTTATAAGAGTTTAATAGCCAGTATTACTCAGGACAGCTCCAAAACACGTTTGCAGTCGTCGAAAAACTACGACAAGCACGCTGAAACAATCAGCGACACAGCTTCAGGCTATCAGAGTATAACGGTGGAGGCAGCTTCACGGCAAAGCACCAGAGTATAACTCCCTTTTCTGTTCAGTCGTCCTCGGAACTCTACAGACTCTCCACGCTACAACTCGCGTTGCGCTTGACGATAAGCACTACAATATAGCACCAGACTCGGTTCGGTTGTTCTCGGAGCTCAACACACTCAAGATAATATTCGTCGACGTACTAACTCGCGATCAGCTCGATAGACTGTGAGACACTGACTCAGTGACTCGCGATCGACTAGACACTTCACAGACTGACTGCTACTCGGCGTGCAGGCAGGATTTATATAGCTTTTAAGCTGCCTTCGAGAACATTCTGGTCCCTACCGGCAAGAATTCGTTCTAGAAGGTTCTCCATCTGTCTATGGCATATCGCTAATTTTGTCACCAAATGGACGATTTCTTGCCAAATATGGCAATCCTGCTTTGCCTTGTAATTTTCTGGCAACCGTAAACCCGCTTTGCAGGGCAGCTATCTTACCGCAGCTGGACATTTCGTAACAATATCCTAGATAACAAAGAAATGTTCTAAATCTCAAAGCGCTTCAATCCCTGTCTGTAAACTAATCTAGGCGTAAATTCTTCCAGGCTGAATTCCCTTTCTGCCAGGCTTTATTAAGCAATGGAAAATGTTAAAATGATGCTTCCAGAAATTTCTGAATATTAATTATGTAGCATAGGTTATATAAACCATCACTGTGGATCACATGTTGTCGATTTCATTGTTCGTAACTCGAGGTATCGTTCGTCATACGAAGCGTTTATTTTTAGATAATTTGTTCATGAAATTAGACGTTCATGATCCAAGATTCCACCGTGTACCATAATTTTTATTTTTGTCTTCTTACCGTTTAAGGACTTTTTGCAGAGAGTGAGCAGCCAGAAGAGAACTGATTGAACTAAATAAACAACGGGTGCTTTCAGTACCCCCTTCACATGACTGCAAACTTTAATGTGTTTAATTTCAATTTTGAAATCAACTATTTCTTCCCCTCAGAAAAGAATTTTGTATCAATCGGAGCATTAATTATAACTTTCGTGTAATTTAACAATATATAAATTCGAAAAAAAATTATTTGAGGGAGTTTATATAAATAATTGCCGTCTGACTGCAAGCCTTAATCTTGGCTGAGTTTTGTAGAAAGTACATACACTATTGGTAACCGTAAGTGCAACACCCTGAAGGAAGCATGCAAATAACATGAAATTTACAACATGCATTAGCGGAGGCTAGATATGCAAATGATTCGAATTTCAGCGCAGACGCACATCACGCGCGCCTACGGCGCCACTTCAAAGCGTTATTTAAGGCCTGGAGTTTTCGACGATTTCAAGTTCGGCAATTGTGTTTTTCTTGTGGTTTTTTCAAAAAAAACCATCAATTATGCCTCGTAGTAAACAGCGATCATCGTTTGATCAAGTATCCGAGTTCGACAGATGAAGGATAATGGCCTACCGAGTGTGTGGACTATCTTTCAGGGAAATCGGTAGTCGTATTGGACGAAACCAAACAACTGTAATGCGGATATGTGACCATTGGATGCAGAAGGGTACGACGCACAGAAGCGTTCTATCGCATCCACCTCAGTGCACCACTTCACGTGATGACAGAAACATTGTGCGCATGGCAGTGACGGATCGCTCAGTCACATCACGAACCACAGTACAGCACATTCAGTCTGTAACACATCATCCAGTGTCTGCGCGTACCATTCGACGCCATTTGCAGCAGAGTGATCTGTCCGCAAGACGTCCATTGCTTCGTCTACCCTTGACGCAGAACCACACACGTCTCCGCCACCAATGGTGCGATGAAAGAAGGATGTGGACGGCAGAATGGAATGAAATTGTCTTTACTGACGAGTCACGCTTCTGTCTGCAACACCATGATAGTCGGATTCGAGTCTGAAGACACCGTGGAGAAAGGACGCTGAACAGTTACGATATGCACCGCTACACTGGTTCTGCACCGGATATTATGGTATGGGGCGGTATTGGATATCACTCTGGCACTCCTCTAGTACGCATTGCCGGTACTTTAAACAGCCAGCGCTACATCTCCGAGGTATTGGAGCCAGTTGTCCTTATCTTCGGGGCTTGCTCACAGCCATATTTCAACAGGATAATGCGCGACCACACGTGGCACGCATTGTTCAAGGGTTCTTCGTCAATCGCCAGATTTAATTGCTTTCCTGGCCGGTTCGCTCTCCGGATCTTTCGCCGATAGAAAACATGTGGTCCATGGTTGCTGAACGATTGACCCAGATTACATCCCAGCTGCCACACCAGATCAACTTTGGCAACGTGTGGAAGCTGCTTGGTCTGTTGTGCCCCAAGAGCACATTCAAAGTTTTTTTGAATCAATGACGAGGCGTGTGGCAGCGGTGATCTCCAACAATGGCGGCTACTCTGGCTACTGATTCTGGAAGGAACCACACTTCACAGAAGTCTATAAATTTAATCATTTGATACTTGGTCAACATGTTATCTACTAAATAAATTTTGTTGTGATATCTCTTGTCTTTCTTGGTGTTGCAATTTGGGTAGTCAGCAGTGTAGATGGTTTCTGCTGAAAACATACTTAAACATCGTAAAATTTACCAAGTGCCAGGGTCAATAGCTGTTTCTGGCAGTGTTAGTGTTATTGTAGTTGATACAGTGAACCTTTTCTGTAACCACCTCCTAGGTTCCATATTATTTTGGTCTTCTGCGAAGATATGGTCTTACAGAGCTGATGTTCAATACCGGTGTTCCTTTTATGTTATGAGAAATGCTTTCAGAACTGCCTCGGTAGGTTGTCACCACGAAACGTATGTTCAATGTACGTTTTAGTTATTTATAGTAATGTTATATATAATAGTTCTTTTAAAAAAATTACAAATTAATTAACAGGATACTTTCTTAAATTTCTTTCCAATGAACACTGGAGAGATTATTAATCGACGATAAAATAATAGATTAAAAGTCAATTACTTACTGTTACCACTTCTGCTGTTTCTGTCAGCATAGTATCTGTAAATGTGATGTCTGTGGGTATAGTTTCAGCTTTTACCCTGAACCAAACCGATAAAAGGAAGAAACAAAGAGTGATCTTAATAGTATCCTGAAAATAAAGGTAGACACATTAAATTAGCATAACTGCATAATTCATTACTTTTCTCCATTCAAGCTTATATAAAGCTTCTGACGGTAACTACGGATTTATATACTTTGACTATGCATTTATGGATTATAATAATTCGTGTTATAAGAATAATTATTAAATCTCCTTTTTAATTTTTCTCGCTAGCTTTCAGACTCATTGAAAGAATGTGGAAAAGTAATGAAGCCCTTCAGAAAAGACATAGTTACGAAATTCGATTGAAAGAAATATCGCACATGTTTGCCACAGGTGTTCGTATGTGGTGTAAGTGGTTAGCATATCCAGCTGCAATTACAGCAAATGCGGTTAGAATTGTGGATCAAAACTTGATTTTTTCCTGCTTCTTCCTCCTAAAAATGTCTAGTTGTCTCTGTATTGATAAAAGAACTAAAATATGGTGGATGATAACTTATCACCATCTGGATTTGGTAGGCCAAGTCTCGTGCCTCTCCCCAGTCGCTCTTTAGGTCGGACAGAAAGTAAGGAATTATTTATTTTCCTCATGCCTGTTAAAATAGTATATGTGGTTAGCAAATCCAATAGCAATTACAAGATTTGTGATGCAAATTACGGAGAGGGCGCAATCGATTCTTCACGTTTTCTATTCCAACAACTTAAGAATCTCTGCACGGTTAGCAAAATCGCATGTCGCATTTTGATGCATTGATAAATAAGGTCAATATTCACACTCATGAAATGAAACTCAGTTCAAAAGTGAGATGAAACTCATTTTACTAACTGGTAGAAATTTCTTCTGCTCAGTTCTACGTTCTACTCCTAATTCCGAGTGAAAATTTCATACATGCTTCTACGTACATTTAAAGTAATGAATGTCCAGATTTAAGATAACTTCCACCTTTGAGTCTGACAGTGTCAGTCTTCTAGTATTTTCCCATTTAGCTGTAACTTTGTGCTAGCAACGACAATTTTTGCGCGGCGAGAACGTTTCTCCGATTCTGACGTCATAAACGATGCTGAAGCGCGTACAGAACTTCGTGAGCAATATCTCGAAAAAACCATCCTGTTTCTCGATGGTCCGAGACATGTTCTAAGTCGTTAAGCCTGTGTAACTGCTTCTTTTTTTCCCTCTAGCGCATTAATTTTCTAAACAGCTTTGAACAATGCAATGAAAAAGAGTATTAAATTGCAACCTGAAAATTTCAGGTTATAGTGCAATACTTCGAGGAATTTACAGTTAAAATTTCGAAAAGTTTCTAAAAACATTTTTTAAATATGAAAGTTTTAAGACTTATACTCTTTAAATACTTATAATGTTCATATGTTGATTCCAGTTTAATGCTAATAAAATGTTAAGCTAAATATATACCATTATCCTACTAATTTAAAGATTAGTCCACTAAAAATTCAAGATGCCAAATATCAGATCATATGCTTATATCGAGTTGCTAAAAATAGGAATATCAAATAATACTAATAAAAATAAATTATATAGGGTGTCTATAATTAAAGAAACCTATTTCAAAGCTGCCTACAAGCGAAACCACTGATCAGAAAATTGTGAAAGTTTGTGATAAACTTAATGAAGGAATGAGAATATCTTTTAGCGAAAAAAAAAAAAAAATAGTTACAAATAGCGGCGCCAGAGGGCATCATATTTATAAATTATAAATTTAGTCACACCTTTAGAATAGTTTCAAAATTCTACAAATTTTATCACAAAAAAACATGTTCCACATGATGGCAATCATTTTCAGCTACCATCTGAAATCACAAGATGGCATGTTTCGCAGTTGACCGAAGTGTGTGCTTGGAAATGTTCAGCACGTGATGTGAAATGGCTTTAAGATCAAATTAAGTTCTTAGATTATCACGACTTACCAGATGGTTTAAATGTTTCCAAAGCCCAAAATCCCACGGACTGAGGTCCGGGAACTAGGGAGGCCACACATTATAAAAGTGCCGACTGTTTCGGTAAAACAATTTTGCTAACAAATTTTGATCTCGTGAACTTATCGTCATTGTGAGCAACAAGCACACCGACATATAAATACGTAGAAGACCTGCTATGCTGAGATGGAATGAAAATGATTTTAAACATTGAAACAGATTTACTAACAAATCTCGATCTCGTGAAATTATCGTCATTGGGAGCTACAAACACACCGAAAATAAATTCCCCCTCGAATCATTCTAGGTTTTTATAACAGCTGCTGCATGACGTCAACAAAGATTTACATTTTTAATACAGGTTTTCAGAGTAAAACGCCATCTGGTGAGCTATTTATATTTTTTTTCTCTGAAAGACATTCTCATCCCTTCATCAAGTCCACTACAAAGTTTCCCAATTTTCTTATCACTGGTTTCGCTGGTAGGCAGCTTTGAAATGTGATTCTTTAATTATAGACACTCTGGACTATGTGATCATAAATTATCGTCATATAGTAACTTATGCGATGTTTAATAAACAGTACTTAATTATTCAAGATGTAGCTGTGCTTCTCTTTCACTGGTTTGCTTGCACATGAGGTTTGTAATAAATAGTTACCCTAAATGACAATATTTTTATCTTTTCATAACGTTGAATTCGCTTACTGAAAATAATAAACGTATCAGGCCAGTGTGTTTAATGAATAACGCTTCTTTTTTTCATACAGTTTGAATATATAAAGTATTTTTATATACGGCGCCCTCTCTGACTTCACAGTTTAATGCAAGGAACATAGAATTTTGATCAAATAGCTTCTATATCAAGCATATTATTATATATTATTTTTATATTCTATATTAAGCATATTATTATATATTATTTATATATTCTATATTAAGCATATTATTATATATTA